>CM052439.1:93269834-93283090 GCA_028533085.1 Varecia variegata
ACCTCTGTCCGACAACCAGTTGGTATCATTCCCAAATGTGCACCCAGGTGTTGATCAGGGAAACCAATTTTCTGGTGAGTACATGTGGTGCTTATTTTTCCATTCTTGGGATACTTCACTTAATAGAATGGGTTCCAACTCTCCCCAGGCATTTTTGAGTAACTTTTAAGTATGGCATGAGGTAAGAACTACAATTAATTACTTTCCTAAAAGGTATATTCAATTTCAGCATCATTAGTTGAAAGGACTATTGTTTTCCTCTTTGAATTACATTAGAATCTTTTATATTATATTTTATAAAAATAAAATAAACATACGTTGGAAGGTCTCATTGTATAATTACTCTTCTCTTCTATTGATCTACATGACTATCCTAACACTAATACCACCCTGTCTTAATAAGTACAATTTTATAATAAGTCTTGAAATCAAATAGTGTGTCTCCTAACTTTGTCCTTCATTTTCAAAAGTGTTTTGGCTATTCTAGTTCTTTTATATTTCCACATAAATGTTAGAATCATACTGTCAATTTCCATTTTTAAAAACCCTACTGGAATTTTGATCATATTTTCATAAAATCTACAAATCAATTTGAAGAGAACTAACATTTTAACAATGTTGAGCCTTCCAATCCATGAACATGGTATATTGAAACATATATTTAGGTATTTCTCTAAGAATTTTTTGGTATACAATTTTGGTATACAGGTCTTACACATATGCTGTTGAATTTATCCATAAGTATGTTATATTTTAGATGCTTAAGTGGTAATTTTAAAATTTCATTTTCCATTTGTCCCTTACTAACATATAAAAATATACTGTTCAGATTTTTGGAATTTCAGCCTTATATTCTATTACTCTGCTAAATGTGCTTAACAGTTTTAGTGGCTTTTATTGTAGATTTCTTTGGGTTAGCTCTGTCATTGTCCTTCCCAAGCTGTGTGTCTTTTCCTTCTTTAGCCTGCTTTATTGCAGGCCATGGTGCAATGTTTAATAGAAGTCTTGAGAGCAAACCTGCATGCCACTTTCTGATCTTGTGGAAAACATTCAGTCTTTGACTAGTAAGTATGATATTAGCTTTAAGTTTTCATAGATACCTTTTTTTAGGCTGAGAAAATTCCTTTATATCCTTAATTTGCTGAGAATTGTTAACATAAATGGGTGTTGAATTTTGTCAAATATGTTTCCAAGTAGTATTGATTGATATGGTCATATAACTTTCTCATCAATGCTCTTAAAATAGTGAATTTATTGATTGATTTTCAAAGGCTAATGGACCTTAGATTCTTGGAATAAATCTCCCATGATCATGTTGTATTGTCCTCTTGTTATGATACCAGGTATGATTTGATTTTATTAAGAATATTTACATCAAAGCTCAGAAGGGATATTTGTCTGAAGTTTTCTGTACTTTCAATATCTGGGTTTGGACATAGAGTGATGCTGAACTCATAAAATGAGTTAGGAAGTGCTCCTGATTCCTCCATTTCCTAAAACAGTATATATAGGGTTGGTACAATTTCTTTCTAAATACATGGTAGAATCAGCCAGTGAAGCCATCTGCCCTGGAGTTTATTGTGGGGGGAGAACTTTTGAATTATGCATTCAATTTTTTACATAGATATAGATTTATAAATATTTCATAAATGTCAATGTCAAGGTCCAATTGAAGTTTTCTACATACTAATATTCTGCCTACTTCTTCAATCAATTACTGAGAAAGAAGAAAATATGCAAATGAAATTGCATATTATTTGTCTATTTCTGCTTGCAGTTCTATCAGTTTTTGCCTCATGTTATTAGGTACATAAATGTTTGATATTTTCACGTTCTCTTAATGAATGTGCCCCTTTATCTTTATGAAATAATCCCCTATATAAATATTTTCATGATTTAGGTGGTAGTTGAAACCAAGGTTTGGAATAACATGTGAGGGCAGGAGAGGGGGACATAGAATGAGAAAAGACAAAGAAAGGTTAACCACAGAACCCTGGAGAACATGGCCCTTTAAAGAGCCGGAAAAGAAAAGGAGCCCACGACACAGACTAAAATGTCGCCAAGAGAAAACTTGAAGTAGTGCTACAGAAACAAAATGGAAAGAGAATTTTAAGAGTATGTTTAATAGTGTCATATGTTTCAGTCACGATTTAAGCTGATGTCTGAAAATTGACAGCAGAAGGTGGTACTGGGGAGGTTATCCACAACCCTAGCAGGAACATTGCAGTAATGAGCTAGACTCATGTTGGATATGAAAGGAAGGAAAGAGAGGCCAATACATTGAAAATGTACTGAGAAGAGGGTTACAAGATGAGAAAGATTTGATCATGTTAATGTACTGAGATGACAAGAGAATTTGAAGGTACAGGAGAGAGACAGGATTATGATCTCAGTAAGAAAAGAACAAATCTTGTACTTATAAGTTGATTGGAACAAGAAATATAATGCCAGCTATAAATTGACATAATTCATAAAAAAATTTTATTACTCTTAATAAACATCAATTAGGATCATTTCTACATATCTTATGACATTATTTAATTTTATTTCCCCCATAATTTTTGTTACAGAAAAAATGCTAACTGCTTTTGATACATCTGGCTTATCACAGGGGCAGTCATGATTTAACAACAGTTTTCCTTTGGTTTCATCAGTTTCCTCTTTGTGCATTTTTATGCCTCACCCAAGAATGTCATGTTTTCTCATTATGTTACTGTATACAAGATGAAGAAAATATGTTTTCCAAGTAACATTCCAAACATAAAGTACATATTTTCCATCACTTCTAATTTGGAACACAGCAGTTCTTTCTGGTTTCTAACATGACATAAACTAAATCTAAAATTTGAAGAGCACCATAATTGCAACAATTTATAAAATGTTATTGGTAAAAATATAAGTAACCATAAACCATGCATTTTTCTTATGCACAAGTCACCATGTAGTTTTCATACACATTACATATTCTTAAAAGGTCTTACGGATGCATCTGATTATTATTATTTTTGGGGGGTGATTTCATTTTTTTTTATTTATTATAGCTTATTATGGGGGTACAACAGTTCTGGTTAAGTATATTGCCCATGCCCCTCCCAACCCCCTGAGTCTGAGCTTCAAGAGTGTCCATTCCCCCGACAGTGCACATCGCACTCATCATGTAGGTATACACCCGTCCCCTCCCCCACCCCCAACACCCCGAGTCAGATCTTCAAGCATGTCCATTTTATTGAGAGTAGTGGAGGCACCATTCGCGAGCTACTAAAACACTGCTCTCTCAAGGTTCTCAACCATTTTCAGTCACCGATAAGCTTGAGAACCTTATGGAAATTATTTCTAGAAGAAATGCATAAACCCGTGCCTATATGCACATACATTTTTTCATACCTTTTTAGAGATTTTTTAAAAACACCTGATTTAAAGGAATATAAGCTTTTTTGACATTGGGGTTAATGTCAAAGGAAAAATAAAAAGCATAACATTGGCAGCATAAAAACATGGTTTAAAAGCATGAGCTTTGGAGTCAGGTTTGAGTAGTTAAGTCTTGACCCAGCATTCTGTAGCTGGGTGTTCTTGGCCAAGTCACTTAACAACTTTTACCTTCGTATACTTGTATGTAAAATGGGGTTGGAGCAAGGACTAAACTGGAAAAACAGTAGGCTCATGATGAGTACTTTACTTTTTGTATAATATAGCATATCATGATCAATATTTATTTTAAATATCAAGGAAACAACTTCTATTGAATGATTCTCAAAGGCATGGGAATTTTTCATTTAGATTTTGCTGTTCATGTTCAAATCTGTAAGGCTCAGATTAAGAATCTCACAGAAACTGCTCTGTTGCTGAGCCTCGGTTTCCCCACCTGTAAAATGGGGCTGAGAATTCCCACATGAGATGTTTATGAAGATTAAATAAGATAATGTATAGCAATGCCTGGCACCTAATAAGTGTTTAATAGTTGCTACTTGTATTAAAACAGGTAAATATACAATAAATAATTCAATCCCTAAAAAAAAAAAAAAAAAGACAAAAAAAACCCTTATGTGCTGGATATACCCACTCAGGTAGAGCCCAGCTCTGGGGGTGACCTTCTAAGTGTTTCCCAAACAGTCACCAAGTGACAGGACACCATGTATCAGTGGACACAATTCTCTTTAGTATTTGAAACATCCCATAAAGTGACACATTTTACAAGGTTGTTCTCAATATTAGTCAATCAAATAATAGCTAGACTAAAAAGATGTTTAACATTGCCAGAAGAAATATATACATATATTTCACAAAGAAGAATAATTGTGATAATTTTATCAAATGACTCGAGGCATCCTCATATGTTTCAATCATCAAAGGTAATGTTTTTGGCATACAATAATACATATACTAATTCTAGATTTTAAAATGCATTATAAGGATGCAAGGATAATACTGGCCATGAAGACAGTTCATTTGGCTGATGTTGACATATTTGGCCTCTTAAAACAGTGCTCTCCCCAAAAGTCCTGTAGCCTCAGGCACAGCCTCACTAAGAAGGGTGAGGCTTTAATTCAAATTTCCTTGTCTCCTCTCTTATTTCAACCAATGAGCAGCATCCTAAGGCTGTATGCTGACCTCGGAACATAAGTCTAGACAGAACACTAAAAATTGCCTTTAAAATGTGCCATGAGCAGTATCCAAAATATCATCCCTTAAATGGGTTGGACAAGTTATTATGCCAAAATCCTTCTACGTGTGGTTGCACCCAAAGCAGGTGCTTCTATGGAAAATATACCCAAGACCATTTGTGTCTCATTTTACTTTAAGCAAAGCCAGTTTTTAATTTAAAAAGTACATGCCTCTGAGATGTTTTCCCGGCATAATAACCCAAGTAACTTCTGACTGAGGCTAAGGGAAGTATGTTTCCTAGAGAAGCCTTATCATAGAGTAAGAGCTTTTAAAGTGTTTTGGGAAAGCTCTACTCTTCTGAAATTGAATTTTGTTCAGGATATTGAGATTTTAAGGGCATTTTGCCTCCATTCCAATTTTATAATACCACTATTTTTATTTAAATTACAGATTTCTTTTTGTCTCATTCTCTGTAAGAAGCTGGCACCAGATGACCTCCTGAGTAGAGCAGATATTCCAAAGGATGCCCTGCCAACAGGAATGGGAAGCTGGGTATGACTGAATGTATAAAAGGGGACATGAGATGCTTAGAAAACTGTCAAGTTTAACGCTGCACATCCAGAGCAGAGGCCAACTGCTGCAGTTGCTGGTTCTGCATGAACAGTGTGTGTGGAGTGTGTGTGTGTGTGTGTGTGTGTGTGTGCACTTTCAAATCATGGCTTTTTTTTTTTTCTGCTTATGAATCTCTAGACATCTGTCTTTTAAAATGTCTTGTTTATAGGGTCAACAATTTCTGTCTAATGAGATGGACCAAAAAGACCTTTTAAATCACTCACAGACTCACAAGGAAAATGACAACGTGTCCCAAATAAAAAATTGAGCAGCAATTATTTCTAAAATCTCTTAAATGTTCTCCAATAACTTTTGCCAAACAATTTTAAATACCAACTGAACCTTTCTTCCCCTTAGGAGCTCTATACTCCTTTGAAATAAACAGTATATCATTCATGCTTTCTGAAATCTCAAAATGTTAAGCTGTGTCTGAAAAATATTAAGACCCTATCTCCTTAATTTAAACAAATGACATCATACATTTATGAAGCACTCAACCAGCATAGGTAACCTTGGGAAGACTGAGAACACATGATTCAAGAGACGAAGCAAAATCCTACTTTCCCAGGGAACCTGTGTTTCACAAGGGAAGACGCCTAACCTTTCTAAAAGCCTTGGTTATTACAACTGGATAGGTGGACTCTTTTATTCAACCTTGACCTAAATCACAAGACTATAGTGAAGAATGACTTTAAAAATAAAAAATTAAACGTTAAAAGTGTAAATTACTAAAGGTTTGAAGACAAACATATTTACGAAATTTTATAAGAAAAGGAGAGTTCATATGGACATAGTATACCAAAAATTTTTTTGTAAAGAAACAAGAATGTGAATTGATATTGCACTTTATGGAAGCCCTTCTTCTTAAATGAGACTTTGAACTGGGGACAAAGACCCCGATACTGAAGGACCCACTATAGTGTAGTTGATTTAAAGCAAGAGGGTTTGAAACAGTCACAATATATTATTTTCGGTAAGTACACTTCTGGAATGTTTCAGTTTGGATTAAGCATCCTGAAACATGGATTTAATTAAAGGAGCCCTTCACATAATTATGGGACTGACTTTCAAAGGCATGCTAGATGATTCAGATTCCTAGCAACATTCTGAGCTGCATCATTTAAAGCCTGGTCTGGAAGGGCTATCCCCTGAGAATTTACCATTTTCCAAGAACTAAAGAAATTTCCTGGCTGAACATCTAGAAGTGAAAAATTGAGATCTGGAGCATCTTTATCTTAAATACTATCAGCTTTGAGTGACATTTAGGGGCCTCTTAGGAAGGTCTCAAAAGATTGGGCTGGGATTTATCAGCATGAGACAAGATATTATTGTCCAAAACCCAGCTAAGAATTCTGGGACCCCTCCCAAAATTCTGATCAGTGAGAGACCCCTACGGGCACTCAAGACACCACCACTTCTCTGCTCAAGGTTAAATAAAAACAATGATCTTCAAAATGGAAATTTATACACCCACAGGAAATGGCAAAACATGTCACTCAGGTGTGGAAAGAAAATATTACTATCTATACTTACTTATTAACTCATTTTAAAAAACTTTTATGTGTACATTTAGAATGTAATATATTAGAATAGTAGGATATATTGTATAATGCATAAATAAATAGGTATACAGGAAGTCCCTGGGTTACAGATGACCTGAGTTATGGCGTCCCCTACTTATGAATGTGCCCCCAAGCCTCCCCATAAAGATAATTTATAATTAAGTGCATTCATTAATAATTCAAGAACTAGTTCCTTCTGTGCAAGTAAATAAACTTGCGTGGCATAAGCGATTCGTTTGGCGCTGCATCGTTATGCTAGCGGCTAGTCTCATAGACAGAGAAGCAGTTGATGGAAACACAAGAACATGAAGAATCAGAAGATCCAGAGCAAAGAGAGTTCACAACAAAAGAATTAGCTGAAGCCTTTCGTCTCACTGAAGCAGGGTTTGCTAAGTTTGAAGGGCAAGACCCTAACATTGAGTGGTTTACAGAGGCTTACCGTGCGGTTAGTAAGAACATCAGTGCTACAAGGCCATTTATGATGAAAAAAAGAAAAAGAGTGTGCAAACAACCTTAGACACCTTTTTCAAGAAACCACCTTCATTCGTAAGGTCCCTCCTCCAGCAGCAGAATCAAATCCTCATTCCCCAACACCCGCTCTGTGCTCTCCAGTGCCGTCTCCATCATGACCTTCCCATCAATGGTAGCTACCTTCTTGCCTCAAAAATGTCCCCTCCAGTAAGCAAGACATTGGTGCAACTTTAGATGAGTTTTAACCTTAAATATTCCTTTTTGAAATTTCTCCTATATTAACTTTTTGCATGAGTTTGTTATGTTCTGTTTGAATTAAAAGAAAGAGCACATGAGTTTCTGTAACTTATTATAGTACAGGAGTATTGTAATTATTATTATTACACTGTATTATTATTGCCACATATGAGCCATTATAGCATTGTTGTTACTTCTATCACCATATATGCACTGTTCACCAGGGATCCCAGTTGCATACAAATCCCACCTACAGTTCTCAGGAACGTATCTCATCCATAACCCAGGTTGCCTGTATCTATGTGTAGACACATGATCAACAATGTTTGTCACAATGGATAATCCCACATTCCGAGACAGTCTCACATTCTGGGACCACTCAGCCTTCTCAGAATGGCGCATAGGTCAGTGGATCTGCTGCCTGGCAGTACCTGATTGCAAGCCATGGAGTTCGGCTGTTCCGTATTATTCAAGACCAGTCTGGTGAGCTGTGAATTCATTCATTCATTCAGCAAATATTCACCAAACAGCTGGGAAATTTGGGGAAGAAAGAGTGAACAAGGAGACACAGAGCTATGTTCATGGAACTTACATTCTAACAGGAGAAAAAATAAACAAGCAAGAGAATGAGGAAAATGTAAAGCCAGGCGACATCACATATCCCTGATGTGAAAAGAAGACATTACTTAGGTGATATTCCTGCCAAAAATATTTGACTGGACTCTAATCATGAGGAAATAATTAAGTACATTGAAATTAAAAGACATTCTACAAAGTTTTAATAACATGAAAGACAAAAAAATCCAGGGAACTGTTCTAGATTAAAGGTAACTACAGAGATATAATAGAATTCAATGTGTGATCCTTGATAGCATCTTGGATTGGAAATAAAAAAGCTATAAATAATGTTATTGTAACAACTTACTCATTTAAATATTAGATAATAGAATTGAATCAACATAATTTTTCCTGATATGGTAATTTTATTGTGATAATTTAAAAGAATGATCTTGTTCTTGGGAAATACACACTGAAGTAGATAAAACCACATAAATGGGTTAAGGTGTCCATTAACTATTCATGCAGCTTTTCCATTACTATAAGCTTGAACATTTTATAAATGAAACTTACAGAATAATAAACAAAAGCTGTGCGTGTGTGTGTAGCAATGTAAGGGGCAAAGAGCAATGAGGATAAAGGTGGGGGGTATCGTTTTGTGTCGGTGATGAGCGAGATCCTTTTTCACCTGTTGGCATTTGAGCAGGGATGTAGCAGCGGAAAGCAGTGAGGGAGCAGACCGTGCAGCGATCTGGGTGACAGGTGTTTCCAGCAACACGCCCGCCACATGTGAAGAACAGAAAAGATAAAAATGAGACAGAAGCAGTGTGAACAGGAGGGACAATGGAAGGTGATGAGGTCAGGTAAGCAGCTTGGAGTAAGAGCATTGCTGAGCCTTACAGGGCATGATAAGAACATTGGAATTGGCCTCTGAATAAGAAGGAAAATCATTGGAGGTTTTGAAACAAAACATCATGTGACCTATTTTGATCTTACTATAAATAAGATTATTTTCTTAATTTTATTTTAGGACTATTCATTGCTAGTATATAGAAATATAATTGATTTTTGGGTATTGATCTTGTATCCTGCAAACTCATTTCTTTTAAAACACTGAATAATATTTCCTTGCGTGGATATATTACAGTTAATCCATTCACCTACTGAAGGACATTTTAGTTGCTTCCAAGTTTGGGCAATTAGGAATAAAGCTGCTATAAAACTTTATGTATAGGTTTGTGGTAGGGACATAGTTTTCAACTCATTTGGGTAAATACCAAAGAGCATCATTGCAGGCTTGCATGATAAGAGCATATTTAATTTTGTAAAAACTTTCAGGTTGTCTTCCCAAGTAGCTGTACCATTTTGCATTCTACTGTCAATGAATGAAAGTTCCTGTTGCTCTACATTCTTGACAGCATGGTTTTACCATTACATCACTCACTGGGTTTTACCCACTTCAGCATGTGGAGATGTCAGTGTTTTTAATTTCAGCTCTTCTAATAGGTGTGTAATAGAAATCACTTTTTTCCTCTCTTTTTTTATTTTTTAATTTCAGCATATTATGGTGGTACAAATGTTTAGGTTACATAAATAGAAATTACTTTTTTATTCTCTATAGCACACACACACGAATTTAAAGTCAAGGATGACATATCAAGTCATTGCTTTTTGTACTCAATATGAAATTTTTTCGATAGAGGAATTTATGCTAAACTTGAATCCCACCACATTGCACGAGACAGGAGCACTGTAAGATGCTCCATTTTCATGAATACAAGTGATAGATTATGCCAGAGTTGCAGGTTTGACCAACATCCACATCTGACAAGAGCAGTAAAACACAAACCATATACGTGCCTCTGTGCACGTGCTCTTTGCATAGGCTCCTGATATTTTTAAGATTCTAAGAGAAGATCTTATAAATGTATGATATCTTCAATAAAGATTTTCGAGATTTTCTTACAAAACTACAAAAGGCATTTTTTTTGAATTTTAAATATAGAAAAGAACCTTAAAGATTATTTGGACCAAATCTCTCATTTTCCACCAAGGGCAGCGAAAGCTCAGAAAGGTTAAGTGATTTCCCAGCTCGCGTTTGGGATCATTGATGGTAGAATAGCCGCAGGAACCCTACTCCACACCATTTCCATCATACCATTGCGCCCCTTGGAATTGGCTGTGAATAGTGTCCTTCCAGCTACAAACTGTGCTTGCCCTACCTAAGCAATTGCAACAAACCTGTAGTCTCCCATTCTGCTCTGTGAAAGCTCTATCTCCTTTTGAAATGATAAATCTTCTACCTATAACATTAAAATTGACGACAGTGATGGTAATTCTAAAATCATGACTATTCATGGAATGTTTTCACAAGCTTAAATTAGTTTCCCTTAAATTTCAAAACCAATAATCTGTATATCTAAATCACTTAAGATTTCCATGTCCTTCTTTTTCTGTCATCTTAAAAAGCTGTAAACGGCCCCCCTGCCCTAGAGTGAGCTCTGGTTTCATTTCTGTGCTTCCTCTATACTTCGGGGTCTCTTCCTTCCTGAGAGGACTCTCTTTTAGGTTCATGAAATCTCATATTCTGTTGGTCTCTTGTACATCTACCTTTTATTTTATGTTTCTTTTGAGGACTTGTATACTTCACTTTCTCTGTGCAAATCCTGATTCTAATCTACTAAGAGATAATGGTGCATAGTAGATTCTTTCCTCTAATAATATAAAGTTCTTCCATGCCAGTTGTAAAATAATAAGAAATTATATCAGCAAGAATAGCAGAATAAATTTTTTTCTGATTTCCTAAATTAAGAAAAATATCAACTGAACAAACATAAGAAGCATAATATGATAAAAACATCCATCAATAAAAGATGTAATTAATGTGTTTAAATATGAGGTTGCTGAAATATTAGGACTCATCAATAGAAAAATACACAAGAACTGTCATGAATATCCTCTGGGAAAGTTCAAAATGATAAGTAAATAAGGAGCATGCAAGTAACTGTGACTGAGAAGATGCAGATGTTTCACAGAAATAAACCATTGCCTTAATGTTGCTATCACTGTATTTATATTAATATATATTAAGTGTACACAATGAAAGATTAGCCCAAGACACTAATGGAAAAGAGGTTATCATTATGAGATACTTATAATAACTAGGTTCTACCTCGATATCTAATTGAAATCTTAGACATAATACATGTTCGGCAGATGTGATTGTACTATAATCAGACCAAGAAGGGGGCCCAAACATAAAAAGTATGATGCTACTGGAGACAGAGGATGGGATTTATGAAGATGTAAAGTTTGATTAGAAATAGAAAATTAACAAGTTCTCTTAGACATTACTGGTTCATATATTTAATTCAATTGTATTTTACTAATTTAGTCTATTTAAACTAGTCACATTATTATTTTCTTTATATAACATATAATGAGTTCAATATTTTAACTTTTGAGAAAGTGCCATGGCAATTAAATTTTGAAACTCTAAATAGATAGTGTAAGTTTGTTATTATGATAGACTTCAAAGTATATATTACTTTTTTAAACAATTTAATACACTTGATTATTCAATGCCAGCATTTAATACTCCATATTTAGAAAGCAGTATTGGACAAACACAACTTATTCTTGGGATAAAATCTTAAAACAATTTTTTTGTTCCCCACTGTCTGTTAGTTTTATCAGGCAGGGCTAGATTTTCCCTATCTTTGGAAGTAACCGTCTCGATACAGATAGTAAAATGTCCAGAACCAAGTAATAGTTCACACTCTGAATTCATTTTAAAATTAAGGCATCTCCTGTCCCAGAGTATCGCTCATGAACTCTGTGCTCAGATCTTAGAAATATGGTGATGTTGTTAGCTTCCCTCTTCTGCGGTCCCCTCATCCCTCAGTCTAGGCTGCTCCCTTAGGACCTTTCCCATGTTATCTTTCATCTCCACACCTGATTCACAGATAACCTGCATGCATCCCCTAACCCCAGTGAGATCTGAACACGCAGGCCACCCAGTGAGCCACCCTGATCTTGCTAATGTCTAACATGTAGCTTGCCGTTCTCATCCTAGAGACTTCACACATGAGAGTGAGACCCCACTCCTGCACTCTTGGAGTGATCTCATTAGAACTTCCTTTCTACATGTGAGACTAAGTGGTAATGCAGGCCTATCCCTACACCTCTGAGAGGAGAGATGGCTATTTACAGCAGCCAGTGCTCTCTCTTAAGTAATTCTCATTGCATCCTGTCACTAAAGACCCCATTCCCAAGCGTGTTGTTAAGTCAGCACCTTCTCCCCAACAGCTCTCTCTAAAGAAACTCTCCCCAGATCCCCTCTGAACCCTACACATACTAATCCTTTTATTCTGTAGATGTGGACGAAGGGTCTAAGAGCCCATATCTAGTTTTCTGTTCTCTCCTTTAAGTATTTACACTCGTACTACCACTTCACTTTGCAATGTCATATTAATTGTTCTAAGCAACTCTTTTGCTGGTAGTTTGCCAATTACCAATAATTCCACACACTAAGATTAAATAGTAAAAATCTAAGTAATGATGGTAAAAATAGTTCAAGAAATGTATACACATCTTTGCAATTGTGAATTGTGCTGCTATAAACATTTGGATGCAGGTGTCTTTTTTATAGAATGACTTTTGTTCTTTTGGGTAGATGCCCAATAATGGGATTGCTGGATCGAATGGAAGGTCTACTTGAATCTGTTTAAGGAATCTCCATATTGCTTTCCATAGGGGCTGCACTAGTTTACAGTCCCACCAGCAGTGTATGAGTGTTCCCGTCTCTCCGCATCCACGCCAATGTATTGTTTTGGGACTTTTTGATAAAGGCCATTCTCACTGGAGTTAGGTGATATCTCATTGTGGTTTTGATTTGCATTTCCCTGATGATTAGAGATGTTGAGCATTTTTTCCTATGTTTGTTAGCCAATCTTCTATCTTCTTTTGAAAAATTTCTATTCATGTCCTTTGCCCACTTTTTGATAGTGTTGTTTGATTTTTTTCTTGCTGATTTTCCTGAGTTCTAAATAGATTCTTGTTATCAGTCCTTTATCTGATATGTAGTATGTGAAAATTTTTTCCCACTCTGTGGGTTGTCTGTTTGCTCTCATGACTGTTTCTTTGGCTGTGCAGAAGCTTTTTAATTTGATCAGGTCCCATTTATTTATTTTTGTTGTTGCTGTGTTGCATTAG
>CM052439.1:93283590-93445148 GCA_028533085.1 Varecia variegata
CGCACTGTCTGGGGAATGGACACGCTTGAAGTTCTGACTCAGGGGGATGGGGGTGGGGGGAGGGGATGGGTGTATACCTACATGATGAGTGCGATGCACACTGTCTGGGGAATGGACACGCTTGAAGCTCTGACTCGGGGGGATGGGGTGGACATGAGCGATATATATAACCTGAACTTTTGTACCCCCATAATAAGCTGAAATAAAATAAAAAAAAGAAATGTATACAATTCTTAAAAATGGACTTAGCTGTCACCTGAGTCATTTTATGTTTACAAATTGAAAGGCCTAAATTTCATGTAGCCACTGGATGATTGCATAGCCATTTTGGTGCCAAAACTAGGTCTAACAGAACTTTGGGAAAACATACCCAAGTCTTTAATAAACACTTGCAAGTAGAAGATGCAAAATCACCCCTGAACAATCTCCAGCTGTGCCCCCTGCTCCTTGCGCGAGCCAGGATGCAGTCAGCAGGAGTTCCGTACTTTTGTATCCGAACGACCCGCATGTTCAGATAATCAGTCTGTCCCTGGCAGTCTGGGATTACAGTAAAAATTATTAATACCAAGACAGCAGTTAGACTTACCAGTATTTTAGTCCCAGTGGTAGTCAAGCCATTATTACAGCTGTGTTGATTTCCGTGTCTCGCCCAGCCAGCATGGGTGTTGTAGACAGTGCGCTGAAGCACTCAGTATGTTTGGACTATCAGTCTCTCAGAATGGGCACTGTTGAAGAGCTGGTTCAGGTGTTGGCTGTATATTTAATCTTTCATGTATATCTTTATAGATCTGGAAGATGCTCTATGCTCTAGATGGGAATACCCAAAGGTGGCTGTGGCTGGGTAGGAAGGGTAGAGAGGAGTATTCACTGAGTCTTACCAAGACTTGGGTCCCTGCTGTCCTCTGGACTGGACATTAGGCCCCTTAGAATGGTTAACTCCAGCACCACTGAATGGAGCCTCCACATGCACACCCTCTGTTGCCAGCTCAGTCACTAGGGGCCCTCCCACCACTGCCCCGCAGCCTCGCCCGCAAACCACTCGAGAGGTGGGCCCAGGACCAGCCAAAGGCAATCCCTGCTCTCCCCTGCATGGTCAGTGTGGCCTTGGGCAGGTCACCCTAGCTCTCTGGGCTTCAGTTTCCTCATCTCTAAAATTAGAAAAATAATAATACTTTTACCTCACAGGGCTCCTGTGAGTATCTAATGAGCTCATTTATGTAGCAGCTCTAAATCAGCAATCGACATGTTCAGTGGCTACTAGAGATTTTGTAGACTGGAGGAGTCATACGAAAACTCTTTGCAAACAAGCATGGCATACCAGAGATATGTATCATATATGCACATAGTATGGTACATACATATGGACATAAATTTTACACATTGACAAGTATTTAATTTACTTCACCACATGCTTTGAAATATTTTGCTGCATAAAATTATAGAATGAGGTTTCAACAATGCATGTAATGGTGAAAATATTTAACTCATAACTCTAAGGTAATCATCTCTGAAATATTCATTTATATATATTGAAATTTGATACAAAGTGCTCACTTCCATTAAATAGAAGAGGGATAAGTTTAATGTCAAGCACAGGAGCAAATCTTTGCCAAGACCTGTTAAGTAAGTCTCCGACTCACAAATGCCTTCTCCACATTTGTCAGGTGGAGGGGTGTAGGGAAGAAGGAATTTCTTTCTTTCTTCTGTACATTTCCGAGGATTATTATGTCAGTGAAATCAGGTCCCAGTCCTAACTCTGCCACTGGCTGTGTGCAGCGATAAAAAGATTTCCTGTCTCTGGGCCTCAGTCTTCACGTGCTTCAGTGCATGCTTTTTGTTGCAATGACCAGAAAGCCCTGTCTCAACTACCTTAAACAATCAAGAGACATAATGTCTCAAAAACAAGTCCTGCACGAGTTCAACAGGCTGCACGCACTTTAATCCAGGATCATTGCATGCTCCTCAGCAATTCTCTTGGCTCTAGGCTGGCCTGTGTGCAGGCTTCAGCCTAGTTGGCCTCTCTTGGTCACAAGATAAGTGTTATTGGGGCACTGGGCCACGTATCACTCATAAACATGGTAAGATCTAGTAGAAGAAGGGGTGCTTTCTATGAACAGGAAAACCTTTCCCTAAATCATTCCAGCAGTCTTCCTTCAGGTCTCATTGGCTAGGATGCAGGTACATGCCCATTTCCAAAGGCAGTCACTGCCAAAAATAATGCTTCCAGAACTGGTTGAAATAGGATTTACTTTATTCACATTGGGAAAAGTTTGATAATTGATAAAACTTAGGTTTTTGTCAAGAAGTCTTTGAAGCAGCCAAACAATGGTGTTTGCTTTCATCACTTAGGTCTCTTTCAGTTTTAAAAGAATGGGTCTGAGGTTTTTTTGTCATTGCCTGCTTAATAAGGCCATGCTAAGGGGTAATTTAATACAACACTGAAATAACTGGCTTTAAAAAGGCAAATAACAATTATATATAAATCATGGAGCAGGAAACAAGATTCCCATTCTGAAGAGATTCAAATATTCTGAAAATGTTACATGTAGTTTTGGAATGGCTCAAGTAATAGGGCAAAGGGAGATGACCAATTTTACTTTCATTATTTGCATTTCCTTTGGGATAATAAAACATGCCAGTTTTTTCTAAGAAGCTGCCTAATGAAGGCTGGGAGAAGCAAATTGTGTCCTGGCTACCAAGTAAGAAGCCAGCCTAAACCAAGAAGTAGAGCAGCAATTCTTAAATAATCAGAAATGCAATAACCAACTGTAATAGCAGCTGTAATAATCAGAAAGACAATCTTGTGAAAGTTTGATTTTTAAATTAATATTTTTCCCATTTACAGTTATTATTATCTTGTCCTTTGGAGAATATAATTAGGATTTCCAATAGAAAAACTTTTTAAAACTTTTGCTTTCTTTTTTACTTTGCCTCCTTTTCTTTCTTTTGCTTTCTTCCTTTCTTTCTTTCTCTCTTTCTTTTCCTTCTTTCCTTCTTTCCTTCCTTCCTTCCTTCCCTCCTTCCTTCCTTCCTTTCTTCTCTTCCCACCCTCTCTGCCCGCCTCCCTCCCCACCATTCTCTTAAGACCAGTAACATTATTTCTCAGTTTGGGGCAAACAATCAGTGGTGTTCTGAAGACAGCTCATTCTGGCCCACTAGAGCTAATTGTGCACATCAGTAGCAATTGTTAATAACTTGAAATTGTCCACAATGGGATAATTTACACAACGTAATTTGGCAAATACTACAAATCAGGGCTTATTCTTTTTTTTTTTTTTCCAGAAAGCCAATTCATTCGCAAACCATCAAAGGTGGAGGCAGCACATCAGAGTGACTAAGAGAAAAGATCCTGGAGCTATACAGTTCGGATCAAATACAATCATCCCTTGGTATCCACTGGGGATTGGGTCCAGGACCTGCGAGGATACCAAAATCCATGGATGCTCATATCCCTTAGCGTCTGTAGTGTCTGCATATAACCTAGGTACATCCTCCCCTATACTTTAAATCATCTCTAGATTACTTTTAATACCTGATACAATATAAATGCTATGTAAACAGTTGTTACACTATACTGGTTAGGGAATAACGACAGGAAAAAAAGTCTGTACATGTTCAGTACAGACACAACCATTCATTTTATTTTCAATCTATGGTTGGTTGAATCCATGGACGTGGAACCCATGAAATCGGAGGGCTGACTGTACTATCTTTCCCTTTGATCTCTCTGACCATCTGTTTTCTCAGCTGTAAGAAGGACAATCATACATATTCCACAGAGTAAGAATACAGTGGGACAATGCATTTTGCCGGTGTCATTATTTGTGGGAAATATGGCCACATATCCAATAGATTATAAATATAGACCTTTTTTTTGAGTAATTGGCTTACGTGATTGTGGGGACTGACAAGTCTGAGATTTCCAGAGCAGACTGGCCGGTTGGAGACCAGAGAAGAGTTGCTGCCGCAGCAGCTTCACACCCAGAGGCTGTCTGGAGCTGGAGCTCCTTCTCCATCCCGCCTCAGTCTCTGTCTCTTAAGGCATTCAACTGATCGGGTGAGACCCACTCGAGTTATGGAGGGTAACCCATATCCAAATCTATTAATTTAAATGTTAATAACATCTAAAAAATACCTTCACAGCAACATCTAGACTGGTGTTCAACCAAACATCTGGGTACTTGTAGCCTAGCCAAGTTGACACATAAAATTAACCATCACATAAGGTAGCCATTCCGAGGTAAAAAGTCCAACTACATGCTGCAGAGACCAAATACAGAGGCCCTGAGACTATATGGAGATGGACAGGGGACCCGCTGACATCAGCCTTCCAGATACCCCTGCCAAGGTACCAGGCGTATGAGTGAAGCCATCTTGGATCCTTTGGTCCATCCCAGTTATCAGCTGATTACTACCAGGTCAACCCAGTCAATACCTGGGTACAATCCTTGGAAATGTACAGAAGAAAGAAAGAAATTCCAGAACTAAAGAATTTCCCAGCTGATCCTTGCCCGAATTCCTGACATAAATCATAATATAGGCTGGGCGCAGCAACTCATGCCTATAATCCTAGCACTTTGGGAGGCCAAGGCAGGAAGATCACTTGAGGCCAGGAGTTCAAGACCAGCCTGAGCAACATAACAACACCCTCTCTCTACAAAAAATAGAAACAAACAAAAAAAAACACTAGCTGAGCATGGTGGCACATGCCTGTAGTTTCAACTACTCAGGAGGCTGAGGCAGGAGGATTACTTGAGCCCAGAAATTTGAGATTGCAATGAGCTGTGATGATGGCCCTGCACTCTAGCATGGGCAACAAAGTGTGACCTTGTTTCCAAAAAAAAAAAATCATGATGTAATAAAAATGTTGATATTTAAGCCACTAAGTTTTGGGATCGGTCTTTATGCAACAAGAGATAATTGAGCACTATCTATCTTTATTTAGACAAGCTTTACTTATGTTTACTTATGAGATAGTTATGCTATAATGAAGCTTACCTAGGTTTCTAAGCCTCATCATGTGCTTAAGGTATGTTCCTTCCTGGGAGCAGGTAAGTCTGAACCTGTTTGAGTGCATTTGCATGAAAAACTGAGGAAATTCCTGGAAAATACATGATCCTAAAGAGAAACTAGAGTTTCTCAGATAATCCTGACCCATTTAAGTCACGAGAATCCACAGGCTTTTGTACAAGTGCTTGCTATCTATCTTTCTACCCAGCCACACATGAATTAGTGCCCTAATCCTTATGTAAATAGAGATGAATTTGAGTATTATAGAGTACTATAATCAAAGCCTGGAGGAGTTATTTCAGTTAAATTTCCTTAAGATATTGAATACAAGCATCTTATACATACCCTTTGCTGCACAGCACAGCCTTGGTACCCCAGAGCCTCAGCGTGCCAGAGGAATAGTGCCCAGCAGGTAACAGCAGTCTTCAGAGAAGCAGCGGCTATACCTCTGAGGACTGGCAGAACTTGACAGAAGCCATGTCGGTGCCTACTGGCTGACCTGTGACTGGCTTGGTAGAACCAGGTGGAAAGGGTCAGGAAGAGAGGAACCAAACAGGAGATCCACGTGGTCAACACAGGAAAGCAGGTGTAACAACCTTCCAGGTACACGTGGTGTATTAGAAAGAAAAGTTTCAAGGAGGGAAAAATTTTAGGGATCCTGCAAGCAGAGTGAGAACCATGAAAATGTGAGTCTGCTCTCTCTTAACCCAGCTCCTCTCATCCCACTCTCTGGAGTCAGTGACCTCCAGCCTCCCCCGCAACCGTCCCAGTAACACCTGTGTTACACTGACCACTCATCGCCAGGAAGCCGATCTCTGCCATGGCCACAAAATTCAGCTGCTACCACACAAGTGGTTATCAAGAATCAGTCATTCTGCTACAATATCTGTTATATCTATTACTGCAAAAACAAATTTTTGTTAAATATTATGTAAACCAATAAGAATGTGTGCAAAAATTGTTGTTTCTCTGCAACCTAGGTAAGTAATTTTTCAGTAAAGAAGACAAGTCACCATAAAAAAATATAATGTTGCCAGGCACGGTTGCTAATGCCTATAATTCCAGCATTTTGAGAGGCCGAGGCAGGAGGATCCTTTGAGGCTGGGAGTTAGAGACCAGCCCTGGCAACATAGCAAACTCCGTCTCTACATAAAAAAAAAAAAAAAAAAAAAAAAAATGGCCAGGCACAGTGGCACATGCCTGTAGTCCCAGCTACTCGGGAGGCTGAAGCAGGAGGATCGCTTGAGCCCAGGAGTTTGAGGTTGCTGTGAGCTGTGATTACACGACTGCACTCCAGTCTGAACAAAAGAGTAACACCTCATCTTTAAACAAATAAAGAAAAATATTGTCAATTTGAGCATAAGTGGTGAAATTATTAAAGATCAGAACAAGAATGTACAAAGATTCTGAACTCAGTTTCCTTCACAACTCTCTTTAAATTCTTATCAATTCTTAAAAAAACAAATCTGGAATTTATATTCTAGGGGAAAAATGTTCTGATATCTTTAAGGGACACTCAGGATAACGTTCACCCTTCCAATGTTCCGCTGGTTGCCTCTGAGAATCAAATGGCATCTATAAAGTGCTGTTTCATCGCCTTCTGTAAACCTCAAGTAGAGGGTGGATTTATGCTAATATTCCTTTGCATAGAACTTACTATAAAATACGATTACTTGGTTTTTGACTGTTATGCATTTAACTTATTTTCCTGAGTTTCCCCTTTACTTGGATAATTCTTGATATTGATTTATATGTGGTATTTCTTTATTTTGTTAAAAATCTGTCACCAGTGCAAATCCATATTTTTATTTTTCATTGATTGTTAAGAAATAAGAATTTTTACTGGTCTAAGTTTATCAGCTTTCACAGTCTCATTTGGAAAGTAGGAGACTGGCTCAGCCATTCTTGTGTAGAAATCTGGGTTCTTTAACTTTCATGTAAATTTACTGAGAAAATAAAATTCAAAATTTGAAAACTGCCCATCATAGATTCTAACCTTCAGTTTTTATTTGTATTAGGGTAAGTGCAAATAAGCCCTCAAATATCAGTGGCTTATACAATATAAGTTTACTCTCAAACAAAGTCTAATTCTGAGTTCCTGGTCAGCGTCATTCAGGCACTAAAATGTTTCCGATCATGTGACTCCATTATTCCTTAAGGCCTGGGAATGCCCTGCTGATTTTCCACGGACACCCAGCAAACTGGTACAAAGAATAAGCATGGGGAACGGTGCTAGGGTGTTTAGGGCACCAGGCTGGAAAGAGGCATGCATCAATTTTGTCCACATTGCATTAGGTAGTATTCAGTTGCCTGGCAACATCAAACTGCAAAGAACACTGGGATACATAGTCCCATTGTGTGTCCTGGAGGAAGAAGGCGTTTGAATGAGCACATAGCAGCCTCTTCCTCGTGAGTCCTCCACCACACATAACACTCTGATACATAATGATAGACTTATTCTCTGTCCTAAAACGGGATGTAGAGGTAAACATGACGATTGAAGAGGAAGATTTTCTTCCTTCCAAATTATGATGTCCTCCATAACATAAAGAGTTA
Source organism: Varecia variegata (assembly GCA_028533085.1). Lineage (NCBI taxonomy): Eukaryota > Metazoa > Chordata > Mammalia > Primates > Lemuridae > Varecia > Varecia variegata. Next base: position 93,291,157 of record CM052439.1, read on the forward strand.
AGAACTAAGCTGAACTTTTCCTGTAATGAGCTATAATATATTTCAAATTACTGCTATCAGTGAACAAGTAACTTCATCACTAGAATGTTCATATTAAATTGCCTTCCATACATACACATGTGGGTCTTACTTCTATGGAAATTAGAGGAAATACTCAGAAAATATGGCCTTTTAGGGAAATAAGTCCTGAACAAAGATGAGTTTAAAAGCAAATTTTATCATTATTACTGATTTTCAGTTGAAGAAATGCAGTTAGTTGATTGACTTATTTGATTTTCTAAAATTAATGATAAAAAGATTTTAATTACACAGAAATAATTACATATTATAGAAATTTGATCTGTGTTCATTTTAGACTCTAGAAGACTATGAAAACCAAATGTGATATGAGAATAATAGAATAATAGTTGAAAATCAGGACAATGTACTTCATGGAGGTTTATCCCAAGGAAAATCAAGCTAGAATTACATAAATTAGAGCTCTAAAAACATTTTTGTTAATTTACAATATGGAAGTGAAATAATCAAATCTAGTTTAGAGGAAATATTCAAAATGATTAATTTAAGATGTTTCACCAAAAAATTCTTTAGATGTCCCAAGGGAACATATAGTTCTTAAACTATAATCCAGAAAAATTTTAAACTACAACAGAAAATATCTCATTGCATATTTCTAATATTTTTAATTAATATCCATAATAAAGACATTATATATCATATAGCTTTATTGGACTCTCTTTATAAAACATGGCTTCTGCAGTCCCGTTAGGAGAAAGATAATCTGCTTGTCTTTCTATCTTCTTTGAATGACGTCCTGAGAAAAAAGAAAATGATGCCTCCTCGGCTGCATTTACAAAATCATTTCCAGTCAGCAGTGCTTAATTCTCCCCATCCAGTTATTCAACCAAGCACAGGCCAAGAATATGCTGGCATATTTCAGAGCTAGAGGATTGAATGGGTGGTGTCTGATAGTTTGTTTTTTGGAACGGTTATCATCACCGGTGGAATAATGATTTATTTGACCAGAGTGTCTGAGGAACAGATTGGAGAAGCCTGGGAAGCATGGCTAAGGGCAAGAAAAACAGTGCAGTCGGTGAGATTTACATCCAGCATTCCTGCCAACTTCACTGTCGTTGATCCCCCTTCTTAAGGTCCTCGCTGTGAGGCTCAGCTTGGACGTCACCTCAGGCAGCACACTACAATCTGGACCTTTTTCTTCTCTTCCTTCTTTCACCTTGAACTGCATTTCCTTCAGCCTTCCTCACTATCCCAGATGACATTTTTCTTATATAATCAATTAATCTTAGTAACATGTCAGTGTACATCAATGCTTTGATATGTTACTCTTTCCACATATCATTAATATTTTAATGTAGAACTATAGAACAGGAAAAGCTTTAATTTCTCTCTTGGCAACTGAGAAAGAATTCTTAAGGCTTAGGAATAAGAGGATACTCCATAGCCTTCAAATATGAACCATATCTGGACGCTATAGATGGCCTTCTCCTTCAATAATGGGCCATTATTTTTATTTCCTCCCTTATGTGTAATGAGATAGTGGGTTTGTATGAGTTAACGTGTACTCATCTCCATCTGGTATTTAAGGCTATCCACAGGATGTCCCTGTGTTAATTTTCTATTGATGCATGGCAAATGACCACAAATTTAGAATATTAAAACAACACCTATTTATTATATCATAGTTCTATAGGTCAGAAATCCAAGAGGGCTCAGATGGGGATCTTGTTCTAGGTCTCACAAGATTAAAATCAAGGTGTCACCTGGCCTGGTTCTTATCTGGAGGCTTACAGGGGAAATCCACCTCCAGGCGCATTCAGATTGTTGGCAGAATTCAGTTCCATGCGACTGTAGGATTAAGGTCCTGTTTACTTGCTGAGTTGACCAGGTATTGTTCTTAGTTTTTGAAGCTGCCCACATTCCTTGGCTGTTGGCACTCTTCGTCAAAACCAGCAATGATGCATTGAATTCTTATTGTGTTTGGAATCTCTCTCACTCTTCCTTCTGCCTTCCTCTTCTGCCACCAGCCTTAGAAGATGCTCTGCTGTTAGTGGCTCATGTTCTTACATTGAGCACACCTGGATAATTCAGGGTAATCTCTTAATTTTAAGACCAGCTAATTAGTAACAATCAGCAAAGTCTCTTTTGCCATATAAGGTAACAGGACACTCATCACACTCACAGATTCCTGGGAACAGAAAATGGAACCTTATAGCGAAGGTGGGGAGGCATTTTTAGCATACTGCCTACCAAAGGCCCTAACAAATATTCCCATCCAAAGAAAATTCATTTCCTTAAACCATCCCCACAGTATTTTCTCTCTACATCTTTTCTTATCTTGTTCTTTCTGCTTAGAACACATTTCTCCCTTTAAACCCCATCGTCCAACTTCATTTACCTAAGGTCTCACAGACACCTCAAGGCCTCCTTCACAGGGCTCTCCATCAGGAGCCCCTATCAGTGAGATCCGGCTCTCCTTTAGCCATCAATCCAGTTTACCATGTACTTCTTTGATTGATACTAATTACATTTTGCCTTTCATTTTGTTTTCCTTTATGCTTGGTCCCTATCTAATGGCAAATGCCTGGAAGGCTGTGACGTGTCCTCTCACCTTCAAGTACCAACAGCACCTGTGATGACCTAAAGAGCAATGCTACTCAAAGTGCACCCATAGATCTGCACCAGCCCACAAACTCTTCATTGCCAGCTCATAATAAGTAGAGAAATTGAGAAAACTTTTATGAAACTTTGACATTAATATGACATAAAAACATGATTGTTTTTTAAAAAATTCATTTCTATTATATTTATTCTTGTGACAGATGAGAATTTTTTAAAAAACTAGTCCTTTAACCCAAATAATTTAAGACATACTAATACAGAAGGCATTGAAAATACATAATGAGTACAATTTCATTTTTCTATATATTAAGTCAGATTCCCTCTTTCAAACAAGATCCTCTTTTCAAAGACTGTAGCATTGATTCTAAAAAGTTAGAAGTGGAGACTAATCTTTTATGCTTTCAAAATTAATGCTGACTATTACCGTAAAGCACTTAGGTAAAATTCTGTACTCATCTTACAAACCATAGCACTAACAGCTATTATCAACAAATCAACAAATGACACCTTTTGCACTTTCAGCAATTTCGCTAGCAAAACAGATTATCTTTAACATGAGAGTTCTTTTGAGAATTCTGGTAACTACCTAGAAATATTGACAAGATGATTCATAAGCAAAGGGGAATTCAAATTCTCCTCTGCCTAAAGAAGTTAAGGATATATTTCTGAGGGTCTAAGGTTTCCTCTAACTAAATGCATTAAATAAAGTACATCTTTGGAATTCTCTTTCAACTTCAACCACAAATTGGGATGATCCATGGGCTTGGGCAGGGTTGCATGTTCAGAATTTTCTTTCACTTTAACCTAACTGAACATTATTATTCGTTTGTTCAACAAATATTTATTGAGGGTCTACCATGTGCCAAGAATTCTTCTCATATGGTGGTAAAGTAGTAAACTGAACAAACACAAATCTCAGCCTTCATAGGGAAGGGAGTTTTCATTCTAAGAGGGTTGATTTGGGAAGGACACATGTTCTGTTGCCTGTATCTCTCTCCATCTGACTCTTTCACAAGCCTCCTTTAACTCTCAACCCATTCCTTGCAACCCACTAAATTGAACCATTCTTCTTCATATACAAAATCATGAGACATATGGGGTCTAGTTCTGCGATTCTTCATAAGAATCCATTCTAAGGTGACAAATCAATAAGATCCTGTGAAGGCTGTTCATGTTTGCATGTGAGGAGCCACGGAAGACCCCTGAAATACTTGGAGAGATATTATTTTGAAGGGAAGAGGACTGAGATTCTGTGTCATGAAAGTGACAACTTCAAGTTAATAAATTTGGGAATTGACATCTGTGTGACTCTATTTGTCTGACGACTAGGTGAAACCTTGATTATATACTCAATGGCCCAATGGCCCAATGTTCTTTTCTATCATCACTTCCCCATTCTTGATAATCTATAATTTTGGTAATTAATAGAATGAATGTTAATAATTAAGTCTGAAAACCCAAACCTTATTACACATTTAGAGATAAAATTTTAACCCTTTTCTTCTGGACAAGACTTGGTCTATATGGAAGCTTAGCTCTGTAGGTAAGCCATTAAGCCATGGTATGAGACTTGTTTGAAGAATAACAGGGTGTCTTCAAATAGGGAAGGGACAACACACAATTCTTTACCCACAGATAAGGAATTACTCAGATATATCCTCATTTGGTCTGTACGACATCAAAGTTTCCAGATGGGAAATCATAGAACTTCCCTATTTTAACATTTAACATGCCTACAATTATGATGGCATAAAATGTCTCAGTTACTTAATGGTAATAATTTAATTTTCATTCAGTGTGTGTCCATTAATGTACAACGATGGCCTGCACTTAATAGGTACTTTTCATTACTGAGGACTTAATTATCAAAATGCTTCCCAGGATTAAAATGAATGCATAGAATGTAGACACATCAATTCGTTTTTTTTACTAAGTTTGCACAGACTGTTTATAAATGTGTTTTTCACAATTTTCTGTCTTGTATAACTATTGACTTAGCAGATTTAACTATTAGCAGTATAACTATTGACAGTATAACTTTAACAGTATAATTTAACTATTAGCAGTATAACTTAGCAGTATAACTATTGACTTAGCAACCATCTTGGCTTATGTATGACAAAGATTCTTTACAACAAGTTTACACAGCAATGGATTGAGCCATAGCTTCCAGAAAATCTTTTCTAATTAACATGAGCAGAAAGCCTATAGGTCCCCATTGAACAGAAGATAATATGGGTAATTCCACCATATATTAGCCTTTCTCTCCCTACTACCACCACATACATACTACACACACACACTATGTCTATAATGAGAGAGATGGAGACAGAGAGAGAGAGAGAACATGAACTCTAAAGTGAGGTAAAAAGAATTTTCACCAAAGCTTTAGAATGCCCCCCTCTACATGCCCCTCTGTCTTCATGTACTGCTTTCTAATTGTCATATAAGTGTAAATGCAGAAAAGAGAGCAAAACTAAATGAAATACAGATTAAAAAACAATACAAAGGAACAACAAAATTAAAAGTTGGTTATTTAAAAACATAAATAAAATTGATAAACCACTAGCTAGACTAACCAAGAAGAGACAAGACCCAAATAAACAAAATCAGAAATGAAAAAGGAGACAGTACAACTGTTACTGTAGAAATACAAAAGATCATCAGAGACGATTACAAACAACTGTACACTCATAAACTAGAAACCCTAGAGGAAGTGAATAAATTCTTGGAGGCATACGATCTCCCAAGATTGAACCAAGAAGAAACAGAAAATGTGAACAAACCAATAATGAATAGTGAGATTGAGTCAGTAATAAAAAATCTTCCAACAAAGAAAAGCCCAGGACCAGATGGATTCAAAGCTGAATGCTATCAAATATACAAAGAAGAACTAGTACTAAATCCTCCTGAAACTTAAAAAAACTGAGGAGGAGGGAATTTTTTCTAACTCGTTATATGAGGCCAAGAGCACCCTAATACCAACACCAGACAAGGGCACAACAAAAAAAGAAAACTACAGGCTGGGCGCGGTGGCTCACGCCTGTAATCCTAGCACTCTGGGAGGCCGAGGCGGGTGGATCATTTGAGCTCAGGAGTTTGAGACCAGCCTGAGCAAGAGTGAGACCTCGTTTCTACTAAAAATAGAAAGAAATTATATGGACAACTAAAAATATATATAAAAAAAATTAGCCAGGTATGGCGGCGCATGCCTGTAGTCCCTGCTACTCCAGAGGCTGAGGCAGGAGGATTGCTTGAGCCCAGGAGTTTGAGGTTGCTGTGAGCTAGGCTGATGCCACAGCACTCTAGCCTGGGCAATAAAGTGAGACTCTGTTTCAAAAAAAAAAAAAAAGAAAACTACAGGTCAATATTTCTAATGAGCATAGATGTAAAAATCCTCAACAAAATACTAGCAAACCAAATCTAACAGCACATCAAAAAGATAATACACCACGATCAAGTGGGTTTTATGGCAGGGATGTGAGGACAGTTCAACATACACAAATCAATAAATATGATACATCACAGCAGAATGAAGAACAAAAGTCATATGATAATCTCAATAGATGCAGAAAAAGTATTTAATAAAATTCAGCATCCCTTCATCATAAAAACCTTCAACAGAGTAGGCATAGAAGGAACATACCTCAAAATAATAAAGGCCATATATGATCAACTCATAGCTAACATCATACTGAATGGGGGAAATTTGAAAGCATTTCTTCTAAGAATGGAAACAAGACAAGGATGCCCACTTTCATGACTCCTATTCAACATAGTACTGGAAGTCCTAGCCAGAGCAATCAGGCAAGAGAAAGAAATAAAAGACATCCAAACTGGAAAAGAGGAAGTCAAATTATCCCTGTTTGCTGATGATATGCTCTTATATCTAAAAAAACTAAAGACTCCACCAAAAAACTCTTAGATATGACAAATTAATTCAGTAAAGTTGCAGAATACAAAATCAAAGTACAAAAATCAGTAGCATCTCTACACACCGACAATGGTCTAGCTAAGAAAGAAATCAAGAAGGCAATACCATTTACAATAGCTTAAAAAGAAACACCTAGGAATAAATTTAACCAAAGAGGTGAAAGATCTCTACAAGGAAAACTACAAAACACTGATGAAAGAAATTATAGATAACACAAACAAATGGAAAAACATCCCATACTCATGGATTTGAAGAATTAGTATTGTTAAAATGGCTGTACTACCCAATGCAATCTACAAATTCAACACAATCTCTACCAAAATACTAACATCACTTTTCACAGCAATAGAAAAAACAATCCTAAAATTCATATGGAACCAAAAAATAGCACAAATAACCAAAGAAATCCTGAGCAAAAACAACAAAGCTGCAGGCATCACATTACCTGACTTCAAAATTATACTACAAGGTTGTAGTACCCAAACAGCATAGCAGTGGTATAAAATAGACACATACATAAATGCAACAGACTAAAGAACCAAGAAATAAAGCCACATGTTTACAGCCAACTAATCTTTGATAAAGCTAACAGGAACATATATTGGGGAAAGGACACTCTCTTCAATAAATAGTGCTAGGAAAATTGGATTGCCATATGTAGAAGAATGAAATTGGACCCTTATCTCTCACCATATAAATAAATCAACTCAAGGTAGATTAAATACTTAAATGTAAAACCCCAAACTATAAAAATACCAGAAAAAAAACCTGGAGAAAACTTTTCTGGACATTGGTCTAGGAAAAGAATTTATGACTAAGATCTCATAAGCACAAACAACAAAACAAATAGAGACAAATGGGACTTAATTAAATTAAAAAGCTTCTGTACAGCAAAATAAATAATTAACAGAGTGAAGAGATGACCTGTAGAACGGGAAAAAATATTTGCAAACTTCCATCAGACAAGGGACTAATGTCCAGAATACACAAGGAATTCAGAAAACTCAACAACAACAAAATAATCTCATTAAAAAGTAGGCAAAGGACATGAATAGACATTTTTCAAAAGAAGACGTACAAATTCCAATGCATATATGAAAAAATGCTCAACATCACTAATCATCAGAGAAATGCAAATTAAAACCATGATGAGATGTCATCTTACCCCAGGCAGAATGGCTGTTGTTAAAAAGACAAAAAATGACAGATGTGGTGAAGACGCAGAGAAAAGAGAACTCTTTCTTATACACCATTTGGGAATGCAAATTAGTGCAGCCATTATGGAAAACAGTATGGAGATTTCTCAAAGAACTAAAATTAGAACAACCATATGATCCAGCAATTCCAATACTGTACCTCCCAAAAGAAAATAAAGTATTATATCAAAAAGATACCTGCACTCATGTTTATTGCAGCACTATTCACAATAGCAGAGAAGTGGAGTCAACTTAAGTGTCCATCAATGGATGAATAGATAAAGAAAATGTGGCATATATACACAATGGAATACTATTCAGCCATAAGAAGAATGAAATAATGTCTTTTGCATCAACATGGTCATTATCTTAAGTGAAACAAGCCAGATAAAGAAAGTCAAATTTTGCATGTTCTCACTCATAAGTGACTGCTAAAAAATGTGTACACATAGACATAAAGCGTAGAATGATAGACAGTGGGGGGTGGATGAGTTAATGAGCACAATGTGTGTTAGTCTGGTGATAGCCAAAAAACCCTGTCTTGACCACCCGCAATCTATGCATGGAACAAAATTCCACACGTACTCCATAAATTTGTACAGATTTTTTATAAAGTGTAATACTGAACAGGGCATGAAGAAATAATTTAATCCAATCCTTTTTGTTTTATCCATGCCTGTGGGGAGCAATGGACTTGTCTAAAGTCACATGGCTGACCAGTGTCAGAACACAGGCTTCAAGTCTCCATTCCTGGAGTTTCCCATTAAACGACACACTGAGTTACTAAGAAATGCCAAGATTTATTCTCCACCATTCAGTCCCTTGTTACCAGTTGAATTAGTGCGTGTTCAATATGGTATTCACTGATAAGAAAGATTTCATTCTTTTTTTCAAGGGACTAATGGCTTGAACCTGCATGTAGAATCCTCCCAGTTTGGACTGTGTGTGCTGTGTGTATTCCACTCTCCCAAAACCTGCCACATTGCAGTGATATTATCTGTGTACATTGTCACCTCCAACACTGAACTCCTGGGGGACAGGGTCTGTGTTTTAGTCATTCATTCATTTATTTGGCACATGTTATTCAATGCATCCTTGCCTTGATCTGTTCAGGCTTCTATAACAAAATGCTATGAGCTGATTAGCTTATAAACAACAGAAATTTATTTATCACACTCCTGGAGGCTGGAAGGCCAAGACCAAGACAACAGCAGGATCCGTGGCTGTAGAGGTCCTGTTTCCTTGTTTACAGACGGTGCCTTATCACTGTGCCCTCACTTGGCAGAAAGGGCAAGGCAGCTCGCTGGGGGCTCTGTCACAAGGGCACTAACCTCATTCATGAGGGCAAAGCTCTCATGACCCAATCACTGTTCAAAGGCCCCACCTAAAAATACCTCACATTGGGGATTAGGTTTCCACATATGAATGGGGAGTCCACAAGCATTCAGGCCATGGAACTCCTAGTGCTGGCCTTGTGTCACACAGCCAGAGATACCACAGAGGACAAAATAGACTTCATGAAACATGAAGTCTCCTGGCAAAGGCAGACATTAGAAAAACAATCACAGACACGTTATAATTTCAAAGTCCAGTAAGGGGTCTGGAGGAAAAGTGAAGAAGGTAATTAGAATACCGGGGGACCTCATCAAGGCAGAAGGGCAAATGATGGCTTCCTTGAAGAAGTGACATTTATTCTGAAACCTGAGAGACGGAGAAGAGATTTTCAGGCATAGACATGGACAAGAATGCCCCAGGAGTGGTAGTATCAGTAGGGAGATGCTGTGAACTGAGGTCAGAGCAGTAGAAGAGGTTACGTAGGGCATGCCAAGGATGATGGATTTAGCTGAGTGCCATTACACGCATTGACAGTTATAAGTGGGGAAGCAGTGTGGCTAGAAGGAAGTTTTAAAAAGAACACCTAGGTGACAGTGTGGAGATGGATTGGAAGGGTCGTTGGGAAAGCAGAGAGAGCAAGTGAGAGGCACGACAGTCCCCCAGGGTGGTAGTCATCCTCACATGTGCCACGACACATAGATCTTTCTATCACACATTAACTGGACTCTTTGGCTTCCACTGGGTGGAGAGATCCCTGCCTCAAATATTTACTTTCATTATAAAGAACTCAAAAATGCCATCCCATCACATTTTTCTGGGAGCTTAAAATATGTTTCTTTTACTAGAGATGATCTAGCTTGTAATGTTAATGTGACTGGATTAAATATCATGTGTAAAATACCCATCACATCAACTGGCATATTATCAGTGATCAAAAATATATTAACTCCCTGTGCCTGCTCTTCATGTAATCCTCTCCATCCACAACAGCATCGTATGGGTGTCGCTATGTTAAAACTGTCATTTCCTCATCAGAAAGCTAACACAATATTCAAATGTTCTAAGTTTTAAGCATTCCATGACCAGATGAATTTTCCAAAGGGCATCAAAGTTATATATCATTCATCTATACAACTATGTGTACTATGTACATCGTGAATGTCACCACACAGTCATTACCCACATGATTCCTGAAAAGGATAAAGCCCTAGCAAACATTATTCAGAGCTGGCTACATTCTCCACTGCACTGAATTCAGAGTCAGTAAAACAGAAGTAATAAATGAGTTAGCTTGACCCAGTAACAATAAATACTCTGTCCACATGGATTTTATCCAAGGCAGTTCAAAAATTTTGAGAAGGAAAAATTAGACCTGTGGCAGAGATCCTGGAGAACTCAAATATTCTGGAGAAGTTTTGGAAGCCCTATAATCAGAATGACATCCAAAGAGAATAAAGTAGGTGAAATTAGGGAGACTGAACTAAAAATTGTGAAGAAAATCAGTATGATTGACACATTGAATAAATTCTTGTTAAAATAAGGGTGTGGAAGTTTTACAGATGATTACACATGTGAAGTATTAGAGATTTCAGTTGACTTACAAATTGATGCAGTTATTGACTAATCTTGGATTATACGTCGGTTCTTCTGATATGCCAGAAATCTTTAACTTAATCCCTCCAAATCCACCCTCCGCCCTTTTCATCTTGCTCACTCTCCAGGAAAGCTGACTTGCCTGGGTTATATCAATAAGCTCCCACGTCCTCCGGCTTGGACGTCCTTCCAGCTGGTTTGGCCAGCAGGAGCTGAGAATGGAAGGAAATTGAGCACGCTTGAGCAGCCTATGTCTCTTGACACAAGGCCATTTTTGCACCTCGGTGGCTGCTCTGTGAGACATTCTCTCCTCTGGGGTCTGGTAATATTTTCCTGCCATCAGCTCTACAGTTGTGCAAACTTGCTTCTTCTAGCTCCAGGTTTCTATAGTATCCCTTGTGTTTCACCACCAGCAAATCCTCACCACCTTTGTAATTAGTCTCTTTTATAAATAAACTCTCCTTGGTTATCCTAATTTGAGTGTGGTATCTGTTCCCTTTAAGACCCTGCCTGCTATCAATAATTCCTGATAAACTCTGTTTCTACTAGACCTGTGTTTCTAAAACTTCACTTCTTTAAATATGGACCCTGTAGCCAGAGAAGTCTAAGCAACTGATCTTCGTTCTCATGCCAAAGCACTGAGTTCAGAACGTCCTTGGACAAGATTTGGCCAGCCTGGGGTGGGAGAAGGTGATAAATTGGGGCTGTGTTCCTGGCCTGAGTATTTTGTACCAGAATGTGCTCTGTGGCCATGTGGCATGTTGTATAACACTGAGACTCACATGGTGCTCCTGGTCTCCAGCATGCAGCCAAACTAGCCTTCCTACAAACAGCTTCAGACTCATGTATTTATGGTGAGCCTGGAGGGGATAATTGAGCTTCCAGAAGCCGTAATGTGAACTTCAGTGACTCATGTTATCACATGAAATTGTGTGACCCCCAGTGAAGATTTTGAGGTCTAGAAGCTTGCAGGATCAAAATGTTTCTGATCCTGCTGTTATGAATCGCAACTGCTCTGGTTTCATTCTCTAACCTTTGACTGTGTAGACGTTGTCTACCATACCCTAGTAGTCTCTGAGTCTGTTGTTACCATCAACCCAAGCCTATGCTTGACATTTGTCAATACGGTAGTCATGCAGCTTACTGTCTTCATGGTTTATGCTTTACCTGCATACCACTTTTTAATCGATTTTAAATCCGCTTCTTATTTTAATATTACACTCTGTAAAATATCAGTAAATTACATACACAAGCCTCAAGGCCCAGTCAAAAGGGGGAATCTACAGGGAGAGGAGTTCCTCTGCCTATAAAACTTGGACTGTCAAGGTGTGAGCTGCTTGAAGGTAAGTGGAAATATCCCTCCCCCAAGGCAGATGAAAGAATATCAACTCTCTACTACTCAGACAACGAGAAAAGAGGGAAAAAACATCATTGTTGAAAATTAGAAACTAGGAACTAGCCTACTTCATCCTGAACCTATACTAAGCAGGCAGACCAAATGTAATTCAGAGTGATTACAAACTGCAATGTGTCTACATGCTTAGCTGAAGCAGACACAGTCCTATCTGGAGGAATCACCAGGACTGTAGACCTCAAAGAATTTCTGGAAATAAACTAACAAGAAAAATGAGCAAATCACAGGCAAAATAATTACACATACAAAGAAGTAAAGGCCCCTGGGGAAGAATAAACAAAAACAACAAACAGAAGAGACAGAAACAGGAATTTCAGTCACTAAAAATATGAGGACACAGGCCGGGCGTGGTGGCTCACGCCTGTAATCCTAGCACTCTGGGAGGCCGAGGCAGGTGGATGGCTGGAGGTCCGGAATTTGAGACCAGCCTGAGCAAGAGCAAGACCCCGTCTCTACTAAAAATAGAAAGAAATTAACTGGCCAACTAAAAATATATATAGAAAAAACTAGCCAGGCATGGTGGCGCATGCCTGTAGTCCCAGCTACTTGGGAGGCTGAGGCAGAAGGATTGCTTAAGCCCAGCAGTTTGAGGTTGCTGTGAACTAGGCTGACGCCACAGCACTCACTCTAGCCCGGGCAACAGAGCAAGACTCTGTCTCAAAAAAAAAAAAAAAAAAATATGAGGACACGGATTCTAAAAGCATTATATTCATTATGCTTAAAGAAATGAGACATAAGTGAAACTATATGCAGGTAGCAAGAAACTATAAGAAATAGACAAGCAGATTTTCAGAATTAAATAAAACTTTTAGAACTAAAAATTTTAATGATTGAAATTATAAATGTATAGATTTAATATCAGTTTAGATTTTTATGAAAAGGTAATCAATTAATTGAAAAATAGATCTGAGTTTTCCAGAATTCATCACAAAGAAGCAAAGAGAAAATATGAAAGAGAAAAAAGAGACATGCAGAATAGAGTAAGAAGTCTAACATATTGAGACATAGTTCCATATGGAAAAGAGAGAATGGGCCAGAGATAATTATTTGAAGAAAATATTAGAGAATATTACAGAACTGATGAAAGACATAAACCTTCTGATTTGAAATATCTAACAAATGTAAAGCAGTAAAAATAAAAAGAAATTCATATCTAGACATCATAATGAAATTCAAACAATAAAGAAAAAAACTCGTAAGAACAGTCAGAGTTAAATAGAAAAACACAAAAACAAAAAACATATTTCCAAGTGAACATACTTCCCAGCGAACAACTGTCATTTTAAAAGCTCACAGAGAGAAAAATAAGTGGCATAAATCACAAAGCCAGTTAAGTATCTTTTAAGAATGAAAGTGAACTAAAGATGTTTTTAGACAAACCAACACTGCAACAGTTTATCACCTAAAGACTCAGTAAATGAAAATTGTAAAGTATGTTTGGTAGGTAGAAAAAAAGTAATAAAATAAATAATAGAGAACAACAAATCTAAAAGCAGCCCTTTAGTAATAATTCATAAAATAAATAAACCTCTAACAACATTGATCAAATGAAATAGAAAGCTCTGAAACAATAGTAAAGAATAAATGCAGAGAAAAGAGACAAAAAAATAAACTATGGCCTGGTGCAGTGGCTCATGCCTATAATCCCAGCACTTTGGGAGGCTCAGGAGGGAGGATCACTTGTAGCCAGGAGTTTGAGACAAGCCTGAAGAATCACTCGAGCCCAGCAGTTCAAGGTTGCAGTGAGCTGTGATCCCGCTCCAACACTCCAACCTCAGTGACAAAGCAAGATCTTGTCTCTAAAATAAATAAATAAATAAATTACAAGAGAAGACCATGAATCGCTTTATGCCAACAAATTTTAAAACTTGAATGAAATGATCAATTTTCCCTAAAAATTGTAACATGAGAAAATTGACTCAGAAAATTTGAAAAACCTGAACAGAAATGGAATTAGTAATTTAAAATCTTTCAAAAATAAAAAAAAGGAATTCCTACCAGGACAAGATGGACAAGCATATTCTACCTTATGGTCAAGAAAAAGATAATTTTTCTTTTACGCTTACTGCTTCACAGAATTAAAATATGAGAAAACTTCCCAAAACATTTTATGAGATGAGTATAATATACCAAATCTGATAAGGGCAGTACAAGAACAGAAAAGTACAGACTAATCTTAATTAGGAATATAAACATAAAATGTCTTAATAAAATATTAGCAAGTTGATTCCAACGAAGTACACCACGACCAAGTAAAATTCATTACTATAATGCAAGTCTGATTTAATATTATAAAATCTATTACTATAGTTCACCACTATAATGGATTAAAGGCAAAAAATCATATGATCATTCTAGTAAACAGAGAAAGTATTTGATAAAATACAACCGTTAATCAAACCAAAACCCTTGACCAACCAGAAATAAAAGAGGAATTTCTTAACTTATTAATACTTATATACCAAAAAATCTACAGTCAGACATTATTCTAACTGTTCTAATTCATTTTTTTCTCACAACAACCCTATGAGTACTATTATTGACTTTGTCTTATAGATAAAACAGCCACAGAGGGCTAAGTCCCTTGTCCAAGATCACATACACAGTAATTAGCAGAGACGTGGCTTGAACCTGTGCAGTAATTTAGAGATTTCTCTCTGAACCACTGTGCTAGGTTTCAAGAAACCCCACAGCTTCTTTCTTTTCCTTAAATAAATTTCAATTGTTCTCTGAGTCCTCAGAAGGAATTTTCATCTCAGTCATTACTGGGGCACCAAATCAAATATCTGTAGCTCCACAAATTGTGAATGAATCTGGACGCACTCCTAGGTGGGCGCTTATGTGCAGTGACTCCGAATTCCACTTTAAAATATCTAAATTAGCATGTGTCTCTAAAACAGCATTTCTTCCAAAGTCCCCGCCTACTTGGAGGTTGGAAAACTGTATTTCAGTCACATTCATAGGGACCTCTTCTTCTCCAGGCTTGTGCAAGAACCCCAGAGGAACTGCACAGGCCAGGACATGCAGGAAAGGCCCCTTTGGTCTCTAGTCCAAACTGGCTACTGGGTTTGTGTCCATCATCAATCCTGCCTGGTCCCTGAAGGTCGGAGGCTCTCCTGTTTCAATGCCAAGCTTGAGCCCCGCGGTTCATACATCATGTGAACGAGGCATCACAGTGACTGGTGCCCAGCCTCAGAGGACCGTCGTTCATCCCGCCCCTCAGAAGTCCTGGCAGGCCCAGGGGTCCTGGGAGACAAGAGGGTGCAGAAGTTCTCTACACCTATCCCTGTATCCAGTCCCAGGAGGAGCTCTCAAAAGCTTTCTCCTTCCCACCTTCACCCAGTTCCCGGAGGACTTTCTCTCCTTAGATGATCTGATTCTATTGTTCCATGACTCTACCTTTAAGAAAACTCCCAGTGGGTATTGTTATTTCTTTGTCTGGCAACTTTCACTTCTGGCCCCGCCACACAGAAGTTGTTATTATAATAATTTCCTTCAGTAAGGAAAAAAGACTTGGCCACTATCTTGGAATTTAGAAGGGAAAATTACTTACAGCAAGAGAACAAAAAACAAATTAGTATCTCCATAAATTATCCTACCCCATATGTATATTTAGTTGATGATATATCCCAACATATTAGTTATGTGTATCAAGGACTCATGAGACTTTAAATTACTTTTTTCTTTCTTTTATCCACATTTTTCAAGTTTTCTACAACAAATAATAGATTTGTGAATTTTTTTTTAAAGTTCATCTTTCATTTAGACGTGTTCATTTTGGAGACTTTCATAAACTAATCCCAAAGTTTTTTTGGTTTTTTGTTTCATTTCATCTCATTTATGAATGCCAAGAATATTTTGCAGTTAAAAGTCAGACAAAAATGTCTCTATGGTGTATGGTGATTGCCTACACCAGGCTCTATTTTAACTTAAATAAAAATCTTTAGAAAAAAAAAACTAAAAATACAGTTCAGTTCCTGGAAAAAAAGAGGAGGAAATGACCACCCGCTCACTGAGAAGTGGTAAAACGAAAGTAACGTCCATCAGGTCCCCATTCGAATGGACTCAAAACCACTTCGGTTTGTCCTGTCTCACCTCAATCACTGTTTTAGAGGAAAACTTTTTTTTTTTTTCATAATTCAAGAAATTAGTGGGATTTAGAAACAATGAACATTTGTATTGTGGTGGACCTAGTACACTTTATATCACTCCCTATGACATCAATGATAAGCCACGGTTTGACTAGTGAGATTAAAATTTATTTTGCAGCTATTCAACTCCAGCACATTTTGGGTTTTATAACCAGTTTTCCAAAGTCAATTATCCCTCCTGACATTGAAGTTTAGACAGTTTTGAGTGTGGTGTATGTGTGTGTATTTTTGCAGAAAAGGAAAACAGACCACCCCAGAAGTTAGGATATTTCTAATATATCTTGGGGGCACAATAGCTTTTCCAGAAGTTGGAGAACAAAAATCATAATAGTAAGTGTTAGAATTTTCCATATTTTAATGGTTTTTCTAGAAGAATAGAAAATTGAGGTTCTTAAGAATTATGTTGCATTCCTAAGAAAAGTGTTGGGTCAGCTGGCTTCTATTAATATACATAGCTTACCACTGAGGCTCTAATTAGAATTCTTACACATTTTCAAGAAGGATGATGGCTAGTTAGCAGTGAGTGCATCCTCGATGTTGACTCAAGTTGGTCAGAGTAATTGATTGTTTATAACCTTGGTTTTTAATTATAATTTCCTGTTAATTTAACATCAAGAGAACTAATTTGTTAAATACTATAGTGATTCATGTTTGAATCAATAGTGTTTCCTGAGGGGTAAGGACTTGGGACTATCCAATAAGTTAAATTTAAAATATATTTGCTGTGCATTTCAAACATAAATCATTCACACACTATTGCTAAAGTAGAGGTATTAGTATCTACTATTCCCATCACTTACCACCACTACCCTACAATAGAATGTGCTTAAACCATGATACTCACTATTGATAAAGTCCTTTATCACCACACAGTATAAATGAGGGTGGCAAAAAATGCTCAGCAACTCTAAGCATTAGGGAAATGCAGATCACCACCATGAGATGTCACTTATCTCCAGTGAGAATGGCCTTTATCAAAAAGTTCCAAAACAACAAATGTTGGCGTGGATGTGGAGAGATAGGAACACTCATACACTGCTGGTGGGACAGCAAACTAGTGCAACCTCTATGGAAGGTAGTATGGAGATACCTCAAAGAACTAAAAGTAGACCTACCACTTGATCGAGCAATTCCACCACTGGGTATTTACCCAAAGAAAAAAAAGACATTCTATGGAAAAGGCATCTGCACTCGAATGTTTATAGCTGCACAATTCGCAATTACAAAGATGTGGAAACAACCCAAGTGCCCATCAGTAGATGAGTGGATTAATAAAATGTGGTATATGTATACCATGGAGTTCTACTCAGCCACAATAAAAATGGTGAACTAATACCTCTTGTATTAACCTGGATGGAACTGGAAACCATTTTTCTAAGTGAAGTATCATAAGAATGGAAAAACAAACACTCCATGTACTCACATACGAAACTATTAATAACACTGGAGAAGGGATAATAAACAGAGTGATCAGGAAAGAAAGAAACATCTAAAGAAACATCTATTTCAGCAGACAATAAAAGCAAGGAATAGTTAAGGAAAGTTGTGATTGACTTCAATGGCCCTGGAATGAAGCACACTTACCAGTATTCATTCCTGTGTGACTGTGGAGCTGACCATGTGACTATCCTTGGCCAATGGGACACTAGCACCTGTAAAGTAACCAGAGGCTTGAGAAGTACTCACACATTGGGACTTGCCCTTTTGGGATATTTCTTCTTGGAACCCAAATTCTGGGGATACCCAAGAAGCCATGTGGGGAGGCCCAGCTGGAGGACAACTGAGACTGCTCGCCAACAACTCCAGCTAAGCTCCTAGCCAGGGCCCGTAGCAATTGCCACTCATGTGAATGAGAACATTTTGGACCTTCCAACCTTCCAAGGGTCCCAGCTGATATTATAAGAAGCAGAAGAACCTCCCAGTCATACCACAGAATTATGAGAACTAATAAATGTTATTGTGTTAAGCCACTTAGTTTTAGGATGGTTTGTTTCATAGCAATAGATACCTTTATAAAAAGAAATTGGGGCTCAGGGGGTTTAAGTTATTTCCCCAGGGTCACAAAGTAAGTAGGTAAGTTGTGGATCAGGATTTAAAACAAGATCGCTGTAACTTAAAACTCATAGTTTTACCTCATGTTGCTATTGTTAATGTTTAAATAAAGGGGAAATGAAAAGTCATATTTTTTCCCTAACAAGAAAGACCATATAGCTTCTTCCTTTTATAGTAAACAAGAGGACATACAAGTGTCTTTATCTGATGCCGGGGGCCAGAGACTCCACCTGAATCCCGTCTCAGAACTGCAAATAAAACCACTCCAGATACGCTGGTTTATCCTCAAATAAGCAGTTTCTAATTCATACCTGCTGCATTAAACAGGTAGAAACTGAGACCCAAACAGATATTGGACACATTTCTCAACTAATTAAAAAGAAGCCAACTATTTTTGAGAAATTAAAGTTACATCATTTTCTAAAGAAATATTTAGAGCTCACATCATTAAAAATTTGAATTTAATGGGCCCAAACTTCTTTATTCACACTTAATTTTGTGATGTATACTTCGCAGGAGAATTAGGGGGATGCACGCTGAGACTGTATGACCGTGGGCAATTCCATTCAGTAGCATAAAATTAAACGGTCTTCTTTGAGAAAAGAAAATATATGAATGACCAAAAAGCACATGAAGAAGTGTTCATCAGACATCTGGGAGATGCAAATTAAAATGACAATGAGCTACAACTACACATCCACTAAAATGGCTAGAGTTAAAAAACACTAAATGTTGATCAAAGTATGGAGCAACTGAAATTCTCATACATTATTGGTGGGAGTGAAAAATCATACAACCACTTCTGGTAATTTCTTATAAAAACAAACATTCACTTAAACCTATGAACCAGCAATTTCACCCTCCAGTATTTATAGCAGAGAAATAAAAAATATATGTTTACAAAACGAAGTATACCAGAATATTGATAGAAACTTAACTCATAATAGCCAGAAAGTGGAATCAGCCTGGGCTTCTGTCACCGGGAGAATGAGTTAACAGATGGTGCTCTAGCCCTCAAATGGAGCGCTCTGGTGGGAGTCGTGAACAGACATGCTCAGAGCTGCTGCCCAGGGGAGCAGAGCTCACCCACAGCCCGGCTGCTGCCCTTCCAGATCTACCTCTGTGGGTCTTACGACGACTCCTCGCAGATGACTGAACTTTTCTATATGGTTAAATATTTTATAACAAATCCTAGAACATTCCAGATAAAAATTAAAAGAAAATCCTATGCACTTCAAGAAGTCAGGTACAAAAGAGATGAAGAAATATAATGGCATCAGGCTAGAAGCTAGAAGATAAAGCAAGGGTAAAATAAAGGCATTGTGAGATACTAATAGTCTTGAAAATTTTACATAAAAGGAATCTTAATTTTGCCTATAAGGAATCAGTAGGATGTGCTCCACAAAAACAGAAGTACAAACTGAATAATGAGAGGATATGTCATCCAGGAAAAAGAGATTCAATATGGGAAGAAGGTAAGGAAAATTCCCAGCCTTAACGTGCCAAGAAGCTCCGGGATGGCAGCTGTACAGTAGCAGGTCTACACAGCAAACATTGCAGAAGGACAGAGAACTCAAAAAGGGATATTTTTCAAGAAAAATAATGAGACTGACAAGAGTATCTACTGTGACTGATTCATGTCTTTTTTTTTTGTTGTGTATTTATTTCAGCTTATCATGGGGGTACAAAAGTTCAGGTTATATATATTGCCCATGCCCCACCCATCCCCATGTCTTTATTATAAAGAGTTTCATAGATCAGTAGAATTTGGTAATTATTACTAATAAGTATACATAAAATAAGCAAACATGTAAAATGACTTCATTAGAAACCCCAAAACAAATAGCCTTACAAGAAGCAGAATATCACTAAACTACAAGCCCAGCTGTTAACAATATTATTGTACTCAAAGGAATGTTGATACTCATTAATTTAACCAAAAATTATACTATAACTATATTGAAAGTGATGAAAGAGAGAAATTGTGGGCACTGGTGGTGATTGTTGGTAAAAGAACACTAAATACTTGGCTTTCATAATTGAAACCAATAGATAATGTCTAAAATTTTAAAATCAAGAAAGCAGAAAAAACAAATTATTTAGGAATATAGCATAAGAAAGAGCTCAGAATTGGAAGTCAACTTCCCTGAGAGCAGAAATTGAAGTTCGTGGTGTCCCGCAGGGGCTGCTGTTTGTTGTCATA
This sequence comes from Varecia variegata, assembly GCA_028533085.1. Classification (NCBI taxonomy): domain Eukaryota; kingdom Metazoa; phylum Chordata; class Mammalia; order Primates; family Lemuridae; genus Varecia; species Varecia variegata. Next base: position 93,311,675 of record CM052439.1, read on the forward strand.
AGCCTTGTTGTCTTACTTGGCCTTTAAAAAGGATATACATGCATTCACCTTGCTAAAAATTATAATTTAATTTAAATTTTTTCTATCTAGTGCAACTATAGGTATAGTGAGGATTTATTTTTCCACACGCCATCCATTGAGACGCCAGACATCCCCTGGTCTGTCAAAAGGGAAGGAATGCAAAGCCTTCCTAAAACAGGACGATGGCAGTGGATTCACCACGTGCAAACTGCCAACTCTCTCTCCGTTCCCTGACAGAGTGCAGAGTTCACTTCCTTCACCAAGGTTTGTGGTACACATTAGTGAGAGCAGCACCAGCATCTTAGGTGTTTTCATGATTGTTCTGCTGGGGACACTAGCGGAAGGAACTCTTAATGTACCGGCTTCTCCGGTTTCAGTAAGATGTTCATGATGTGGCATTTAATCCACCTAGGGAGAGGAAGCATAATTATCATAATAATCAGAATGTTCTGACATAGATATTTTTGGCAACAGTTAATCAATCATACAGTCTATGTGTTTGAAATAGGACACCCTACTATCGTCTTTCTTATGTAATCGAAGAAAACTTGACATCTGGTAAAGAATACCACCAAAATATAAATTAAATTCTTGGCCTTTTACCCAATTCCTGGACCAAGGTCATTTTAAAAGATGCAAAAGCCTCCTTTAATGAAGAAGAGCTTAATGACCATAAAGGGCAATAAACTAAGTAACTAATGTAGAGAAGAGGTGCATTGTGTAGAGATAAGAGTTTGTATTTTGGAGTTCAACTACTGGATTCAAATTCTGAACACTTAATGTCTGTGTGACTTTTGGCATTTACCAAGGGAAAGAAAAATATCCAAATGTTTAGAGAAATATAGAACACAGAGAGGCAACCCTAATTTCTGAGAACACAAGATTCTAGTGCTGTCCACCATTACCCATAGAATGAAATCTGCTTGGCATTTTGTCCACTTCAAGGGAAAGCAAGTCATGGCATCCGACACAACATTGCTCCTCACCAAGACATTTACTTTGTATTAGAAATGACCAGTAGTAAAATGGTTTTATCATGTGTCCCTCATCTAGAGTCAACTGGTCTTGTAAAGAGGTAGAATTGGCTAATGAAGATGGATTTAAGTCATCATGTGGAATAAATATGTTGAATAATTCAGAGTCTGGTTCTACAGATGTACTAACTGTTTTGAACCAGCAAGCAGTAAGCAGTTCTATTTTTCCCCAAATCAAATTGTATTAATTGAAGAACCAAGGACTAGAAAGATGGTGCTATTCACTTAATTATCTATGGTGCTATATTATATATGGTGCTCTTACCTAATTACTAATTACACCTTGCAAAATTTTGCTTCCAATCCCATTGTCTCCATGCTCTGCTGGTGAAGAGATTATAGAAAAAAGGTGAATGCTTTCAGCATTTAATGAAGCTGAGACGTCTACTGGGCCATTTCATATTTTTTATGCCACTCTGAAGACAGAGAAAACAAGAGTGTTTTAGCCTGGTTGGATTGATTCTAATTCTCAAGGAAAAACAGGATTACTGCTATACAGTGGGGGCAGGGAGGAGAATAAACAGAACACTTTCTCGTATTACCATGTCCAGTGCTAAAAGCTAATCAAAGACTCTGGCAATCTATTCAGGCAGAACCACCAAAAGCTCAGATCCCTCAGGAATGAAGGTTTGAGTGACCCCACTGGGGAAAGAATCCCAGCCAGCTGAGGTGCTAGCGGAGGGCAAAGCAAACAGAAATGCTTGGTGGAGGAAGAAAGTCATAAATACCAGCGTCAGCCTCGTGGTCAGTTGCAGAAACAAAGACTCAAGCCTCTATCTATTTTTTCTTTCTTGTTGAGTCATGGCTATATTTATATGCTTTAATTAAGATTTCCTTTTCTTAGGGAGGTTGTTGGTAGTAATTAAGGATATAATGTATGCCATTGGTGGCCAAATTCTGCAAAAGTGGGATTGTGCAGAACTAAAGAAAATGAACACCCCCCAGAGATCCTGGACTCGGAGCCTGACTCATTTTGGATTTTCTCACTTGGGGGAGGGAAGGAGTGCATTATAAGATGCATAAGGAATCATTATATTATGTTAGGTAAAGGCATTTTTTAATGTAAACGTGTAGGAGGACAAATATTGTTAGCTAAAAGGGTAAATTGTAGTGAATATTTGTCATTTGTTGGCTGCACAAACCCCTTCCTGCTGAGGAGAAATGCCCCGTTGTGTGAGCCTTGGAGAGAGGGGCTACCCACCTCTGCGTCCAAAGGCCAAAGGAGGCCGAGTGCGCTCTCTCCATACCCCATGGGCAGATGCCTCATCCCAGTCGCCCAGTTCTTTTTCTTAGCTTTTGTACCTTCAGCAAGTGATACAGGGATGAAGGGACAGTTTACGGTACATGTTCAGCAGCAAAGATGGGCAGTGATAAGGTGTGTTAGTGGCCTCCTGGCACTGCCACCATTGTCCAAACCAGGGCCTTTCTGAGGTCAGACTTTGCCCATGTTCCCACTTCCTGGCCTCCCCTTGTTTCCTCCCTCATGTCATTCTAATAAATTCCTTCTTAGACAGAGCTGTTTTCCATTGCTTGCAAGAAAGAGCCAGGCGAGACAAGGCTATTTTCACTACTTTAGAAGACAGACAGAAGAAAGACTGCCAGCCCATCTGAAAGCAGAAAGGGAAGAATATCTGGCTTTGTTAAAGAGGCCCTTTCTGCCTGCAGCCAGGAACCAAACATGTCAGAAAGTCAGATAATATTGAGCCAAAGCCCCTGCCCTAAGCTACCATAAGTGAAAGAAAAGGGAGAGGAGGAAAACATAGCAGGATTTATGACTGAGACCTGGCAAAGCCTGACCTCAAGCCCACCAAACACCAACTAGAGCACGCTGTGTTTGACAAAGGTGTCAACTACCTAAGCACAAGCTTTGTATACAATTTCAAGGATTCATAGATGCCAAAAGACCTATCCTGCCTTAAGTGCCCCCAAACAAATAGAGTATTCAATAGATGATAATTAAGTGCAGGGATGCAGCCACTAATGGGATTCCCAGTTTAGGTATGACTGATTGAACTATGTAATATTAATTAATTTTTGAAAACAGCACAGAATTGAACATTACATTTAGGAAAACAATGGAGAAAAAAATCTACAGAGCACACTTTGTGAGACAAAACTCAAATTCAAGAACTGTATAAATCACATAAATATCTTTTCTTTGGAATTCAATAACTATATGTAAAAGGGCGTTTTGCTACACAGTGTATTAACTCCTCTTTATTTAGTCAATTTTAAAATATCCCTTTTCCTTTTACAGAATCCAAATGAAGCTTTTGTCTTTTCCTCTTCCAGCCTTTTCGGTTCCAAATGGACTAGCGCCCAGCACTGCTGAAGGCAGAGTTTCTCCTCCGGAGTCAATGGCTTCCACAGCGGTTGAGAATTCACGTTTCCCCGTTCATCAAAGTGAGCTTCGTTCCTGGCCAGCTCTGCCCTCTGAGCCAGATTCAACTGAGCTCATTTGAAGGTGCAGTGCTAAAGCAAGGCCGCAAGGCACCCAAATGTCATCTCGATCTCAGATGTCCCTCCTGACGCCCAGCCTTCTCTTGTGCTCCCTCTCTCAGTAAGAGACAGCACCATCAGCCAGGTCCCCAAACCAAGAATACAGAATTGACCTGTATTCCCACCTTGCCCCTCCTTGCCAATGCTCACAAAGCTGTGCATTCCTCTGGGCAGACGGTCATCATGAGGATTGCAGCAGTAGCCTTTCAAACCCTCTTGAAACATGAGGCCCTTTCTTTCTCCTCTCCCCCCACCAACCCGCCCACAGACTCTGCACGGAACACCAAAATGCTTTTCTAAAACAAATGATTTCTCTGCTTAAAATTATTCAATGACTACCCACTGTTTTAGGAAGAAGTCCATAGACCTGAGCATACTGGCAAGGCCATGCTGAATTTAGTCCTCTCCTGCTGATCCCGTCTAATTTTTGGCACTTCCTTCCTTGCAGTTCCACTTGTATGTCCCTAAACGTTCATGTTTTCTTGTGTCTGAGGCTTTGTCAGGAGAGAGAAAGAGACTATGTTTGAATATTTCTCTCCATCCACTTATCCCCCTAGTTAAATCTGCTCCTTCTCCTAACCTCAGCTCAGATATTGCCGCAACCAGATGCCTCTCTGATTGCCCAAACCTTAGCATTGCGTATGCAACTGCATAAAGGCTATCATGTCATATTTTCCTTTTTGTCAGTATCTCCAACGCAGTCAGCTGACTGTGTGCTCTTCAGTGTCAGGCTACCCAGGGCCCAGTGAGCAATAAATAGTCCCTGAACGAATGAATGATTTAAAAACTTGTATGCTTTTCTATTATTATTTCCCCCTCCATAAGTAGACATATCTGTAGGCAATAAGATGTTCTTTGGTTTTGTATTTTAACAAGTATCATTGCTGGTCCCTTGGCTTTCAGGTTTTATTTCTGTACTAAACTGGCATCTTTTTTTTTTTTTTTTTTTGGCATAAGCCAAAAATAGCCAAACAAACTGATGAAGAAAAAATATTGTTGAATATAGAAGACAGCACTATTCCATTTTGAAATTGCACTTTCTCATCTGATACTAAAGAAGTAATAATCTACGTACTGCCTTTGAAAAGAATGGAGCTTGCTCAGCACATAAGAGTTATGACATCTAGCCATGCCGAGGGGTTACATGTTGTAGATTTTATATACAAACATTCAGTCTAATTTTCTGCAGGAAAATTTCTTATTTTCTCTTGTTTTTCTGGAAACTTGAAAATTCACATTTGTCATCCCCTAACTAGCCAAACACTTCAGGGTTGCATTTTAATTCTATATTTTTTGTTTAAAATGAAGGCCTGCAATCATACACTATCCCAACAAGAAATGCATACAGGAATTATTATAAATAAACAAAGATCTCCGAACCTGTCTTCCCTGAGAATTCTTTTGCAACTTCGGTAGAAGTGAAAAGTTATGGTGATGATTTTGTGTTTTCTCTGGATGTCTGGGTAGGAAAATTGTTGTGCAACCAAAGAACATGAAACATTTGTGAACACATCATCAAATTCCACTTTACAGGATGGCTACTTTCACTGACAACCCTGATAACATTTTTTATAATCAAATACACTCATCTATATGTCTAATTTTGGAAAATGTATTTTAGAATTGTCAATTCTTCTATATGTTTTAGCATGAAAGATGTGGAAGAAAAAGAACAATAATGATGCTAAACAAATTTATACTTCAAATATATGTGGTAGAAGTTATAGGACACAATAAGACTGTTGGAATTCTGGACTCATTTCATTTATTAAGGAGATGAGATAAGAAGTGTTTGGAGTGCCCTCTTAGAACTGTTATAGAAACAGTATAGCAACGGAAACTCTACTAATACGCATATTTTTATAACTACATAATTTTCTCTTCTCTATATTTTATAAACTATGAGGAAGTAAGTGAAAACTTTGAATGTCTGGAAGATTGTGTATCCATATGCCTCTAAGTCATTTTAATTAAAATGTGTAAAATGCTTAACAATTAAGAAAGATGTGTTCTTAGGAAAATCATATAATTTTTTCCAATTTAATACAAAATATTGATGAAAATTAGGAAATTATGATGCAAGTATTTCAACACAATATTGTGAAAGCTTTTTTTATGGTCAAAGCTTATAGTTAGAACTTTGCATTTAAAAAAAAAAGGTGTTCAAAAGGTCCATTTGTTTTTCAAAGTCCAGTAGTTGCATAACTTTCCATGAGTGTTAATACGAGTTAAGAGCAGATCCAGTAAAGAAGTTTCCTAAAGCATTTTTATTATTTATATTTCATTTGAGACTAAAAGGAAAGTAATATTCCCCATGAGCCAATGAGCAATGGTTAAAGTGTTTAACGGGAAATGGGAAATCCATTAGTCGTTAATATTGGGGAATGCTAAATTCTAATTTCTGCCTTATCTCTCTGTTATGATCTTATTATTCAAACCTGGGAAGGGGGTTTTGATTGAAAAAGGCCTTTCTGAAATCATCCAGCAGTAGTAAGCAGGATGTGGGGATATGCCGTGATTTCCCTTGTGCCCTACATTCTAATTCCTTTACTATAATACCAGCGTGGTATAGAATGCGAGAGTGTAGTTGCATCTGAGGTCTATGCATTTTGATACCATCACTGCATTAAGAGACACTGCGGTTTGCCCCGTCTGGAGGAAGTTAACAATTCACACAGAAGGTTCATATTACACGACTTAGGTTGATCACCCTTAGGGGACTCAGTGAGTGCTGAAGTTTTTATAAAAGATCTGAGCTGCCTAGAATTGAATATAAAAAGACTTTTCAAAGACTACTGCCATACTTGGTCCATTAAACAAACCCCTTTTAAAAGAAAAGTCAATGATAATCATTCAGATTTTGTTGTTCTGACCAGCCTAACTAGGAAAAAAATTGTTGAGCTTTTAAAAGTTATACAAACCTGTGAAAGTAATATTAGCAAAGTGAGGCATTTCCATGGCAGCCAATCTTGTATCTCTTTCTGGAAGCCTGAAGCATAGAAAGTTTTTATTAATAGTATTTAATTGAATAATATGGTTTAAGATATTTAATAAATTTTAAATTATTATAGAAGATACAAATTTCTCAGATTTCAAAACCATGTTAGTAAGAAACCTAAGTTTCTTTTTCCATAATATATATCCTCTATGAAAAACATATAATCCCATCAGGACTTCCACCTTTATAATTGGACTTTTTAATATCAGTAGACATGGTAGGAACTCCAGGCTGGCCAAATCCAGATGGTGGCAAAGCTACAATATACATAATTATTATCAGGAAATAAATTCAAAATAATTAATGACCAGTAGAGCACAGGCACCAACAAACCAAAATAGATACTGGCCACTTCAAAGTATCAACGTATACTAACAGAATAGCATCCATAGTTTCCATAACAAACAAAGGATCAGCACAGTTATGCACGTTCCAAGAACTGTCAGACACATAGAGACCTCAAGCTGAAGTTTAGTAATCATGGAGCTACAGAAATATAATTAATGGGTGGTGAGGACTTATGAGACCTGTATAACCAACAATACTCTGGACAGCCAATTTGAGCCATCCACACTGCAGGGCATGGCCTCTGAGCCAATTGTTTTGTCCACACATAAAGGCCCTTGAATGAAAACGAAGTCACACATCTTGATGAAGGATCTACTGTAACACTACACTTTCCTCCCAGCCTTCCCCAGAGGAGAATTAGGTACTTCACACCATGAAAAAACAAGAAAAAGAATTGCTAAAACTTTTTAGGTAGTATTTGATACTGAATGTTAAGTAACCTTAATTCCTGCAACCCATAAAATGACTGTGGTATGATAGTCAGAGTAAGGCTAATCATGTGGCAATCAGAGAATTTGCCTAAGGCCAATGGAACAACAAATCCATCTGATTGTTATTTTCACAGCTTACTGGTGTATCCTTGGATAAACATCTTTGGCCACTGGTGAATCCCTACACTGGCTCACTGATCTATGACGTCAAAGGCATTATGGTTAAGAAGAGCCAAATTCAAGACATCAGTGTTCCTTAATCCAAGGCTTAGCACTAACTGCACAATACGTACATTGAAGGTTTCAGGCATTTAACCCAATAGAAGTGAATTTCTTAATAACATGATAGTTCCATATGGATGTCCCTGCGTGATTGTATTCACCCACATGGTGACTCCAAGATCCAGGGTCTTTCCCTCTTAAATCTCTGCCATTCACTAGGGTATTATCATTCTCTGTATCCACAAGGTAGCAGTGGGGAAGAGAGACTGCAAAAGAAGCACAAATACGTCTGAAATGTCGTGGTCTTAAAATGGCAGCCATCAATTCTACTTATATTCCATTTCCCAGAACATAGTCAGATAAGCACATCTCATACGATTATGATAGATAATAGCCTACTAATAATTTGGGGAAGAATAAAAGAATAATGATTTTGGTGAATAGAAAGTAGTCTGCCACATGGGAAAACTTGACAGATTTATGTCATCTCAAACACTTAGAAGATGCACTTCCTTCTAAACCCACACCAATAGATGACTGAGGATGAAAACTGGTTTGGTTTCCAGGTGGCTGTATAGACTGCTATTGAATTACAGTCCTACTCTGGCATGGCCCTGGAAGACAGAAGAGAAAGATAATACTTCCAGTGGGAAGACTTTTGAGTTGCATGTCTCCTTATCTGCCATTTTCTTTTAAAAGAAAAATACCTGAGAAGAGTTTCTAAGCTGATGCATGGGCACTGGTTAATGGTTTGCCCAAATGGAACTCTAGTGGTATTTATGTCCCATGTGAATGTTCACCAGAAGGTCACCCCTACTTAAGAGTTGTTTAGAAAAACAACAATGACAACAGCAACACACATAAAGGGTTGTGAAGGGAAGACACAAAGCTAGTAAGCCTTTATGACCAGCTGCAGAAACAAGGATGATGTATCATCTAGAGATTCTAGACTTAAAACTGAATGCACTACATTGACATCAAGTTAATCTACTTTATGGTGCTGAGATAATTTTTCTGTTTGTGACAGATTATGTCAACTGAGGGTATTTTTGAATTTTTATGTATGGAGGAAAATGAAAAAAGTGTGTGTTTGTGTTGGTAGGCTATCAATAAAATCTGGTGGGCATCTGTTTATTTTTTCCTTTATAGAGCACCTTCCTCATTTTTATAGTTAATAAAAACCCTACTTTTCTTTGGGAAAACTGTCTCCCGTTCAGAGTAGTCACTATAGTATAGGAACAACCCAGTTTATGCCTAGTAGGTATCGCTTCTTGGACTTTGAATCTGATGCAAAGGTAGATGACAAGGAGGCATAGAACAACATCAGTACAAATAAAATGACAGTCCTGGATCTCTGGCTACTGAGATCCCCAGTGGCCTCAGTCTCATCCTTACAGACTGATTGCTTTGCACTTCCTTTAATGAAATAACCAATACAGTAATTTTTTTCCAATAAAATATCTGTTTTTGCTTAAGTGGTCAGAATTTAATTCTTTCTTGTAATCAGAGGACAAAGGACATAATATTGTCAATCTACAGAATAGATCGTCAATTTTTTTATTTGTAGTGATCTTACAAATGAGGCCTTATGTAGAATCCAAATTCATCTCTTCCTTCTGTGATGACTTTAACTTATTCCTGAAAACACTATTACTAAGTGAATAGTTATTAAATAAAAAATCATATGTTCATATCAATCTAAGACATACAACAGTTTTCTCATATATATATCAACTTAACAATAAAAACCTACTTATAAAATTAATCAACATACAGTTTGTATGTATAAAGCAATGTAGTGAAGTTTTATTACATTTCCAGAGAAGGAAGAGAATGCTCAATAGTAGACGGTGGCTGGAGGGAAAGGGATGTGGGATCATTCTTTGGAAGGTGGTAGAAAGTCAGGTGTTGGAATATTGGACAGGCATTCGGTATCATAATCATATAGGCTTGACAATTCTCTTTTCCTTGAGACTTTAACCCTACAATAACTACCTGATATGAAAGGCTTTGGCATAAAGGGAATAGAGTGGAGTCTTTGGGTAGAAAAATATGTGCTTCAAAACATGAAGAAACAGTATACATGTGCAAGGGTGAAAAGCATTAGAAGCGGATACCTCTTTATCCCTCTTGCTTGGACTGACATGCAAAGCAAAGTGTTTGGGTCTATTCAAATACAGCATGCATTTCAAATTTGTTCTATATGATAGTCTTTGACTAGAAGCTATTGTAGAAATTTGTGAGTGTGCCTTTGCTTCAAACAGTAATGTTGAAATATAACTGGAAAGTTTGTTTATTTCGTGGCTATTGAGGCAAAAAAGTCATATACTGGAAAAAAAGGAATCATTGTCTTTAAAGTGGTGTAAGTTTGCAAGAGCTATTATAGTCAAAAATGGTTTAGGGAAAAACTGGTATGTGAGGTGAGACGGTATACAAAACCCACAAAAACCACTGGGGAGGTGGTTGTGAGCTACGCACCGTCCTCTCAGCTGCCTCTCTGGACAACCACTCCCAAAGTTTTGGCCAACTCATGGCTTGAGTACAAACCCACCATATAAAATGCTCTTTTCTTTCTCAATCCCTGTTATCCACCACTGTATCACATCTAAACTGTCCTACTTGCTAATTCTTGAATATGCTGTGAACTTTCAGGCCCTCAAGCAATTGTTTATGTTTCTCCCTTTCACTAAATACCTTCATTTTGTCCTCAGAGTTTAAGAAAATCCTACTCATTTTTCAATTCCCAGCATATATGTCACCATCCCTAAGACCCACCTAAAGGAAAAATAAATACATTGTCATGGATATTCTTGTAGCATATTAGAGTTCCATGCCAGTACTTAGCACATTTCATTATAATTAGCTGTTCATGTGGCTAATTCCCTTGTAAGTCTCTCAGAGAGAAGAATACTGCCTTGTTTGTTTTTGTATGCCCTGTGTCTAGCAGTGTCTTGCTCATAAAAAAAAAAGACAATCAATAAATACATGTTGAATTCTGGGTAAATAGAACAGGGGAAAAGAGTTTTAAGAAATACTCGGTCCAGGTGCTGTTAAAGTTTGTGTTTTGAGAATAGTCTCTATTTAAATACATAACATTTATGATTAAATAAGCAAAAGAAAAATTTTAAAGATAGCCACATTCAAAAAAGATTCTGAACAAAATAAAACAAAGCAAAACCTGATGTGGGAAGTGAAGTGAAGGCACAGGGCCCCGGGCTTCAGATTGTCAGCAAGCCCAGGTGAGCAGTTTATAGCACGTGTCATCCTGGTGACCATAAGTTTTCTCCACCAGGAGGGAGACTGGAGCCTAGGACTCTCATTTAGTGCCAGTGAGAATATGTGTTAGTTCACTCACTCTAGGGAGACACCTGAAATCAGTAAAATGCTCCTTAAATTCCAGTAAGAAAACTTTGCACACATGCACAGAGATTGTGTCAAGGCAATTAAGTTTATGTGCTCTAGGTCAAGGCTTCTGGGCTCAAATCCTGGCTCTGCTGCTTTCAGCTATATTACTTTAGACAATTACTTAACCTTTCCATCCTCAGTTCTCTTATCTCAAAAATGGAAATACCTTTAAGGTTATTAAGTATGAAATGTCCAATTTCATTAAGTACTAAGTTTGACAGTTGATATCTCTGATGTTTCACTTTGACACTTCTTGTTTTATTTATCATGAAGGTACATCCTCATTCTTTCAAATGCACCATTTGGCTTGTGATTATCTTTCAAATTTTTTTAGAGCAATTTTTGTGAAACCATGGATGTGTCAAAAATTCATGTTATTTTCAAATATGAGTTCTATTATGGAAGCAATGCAGTGCAGACAGCTTGAAATATCAGCGAAGTGTTTGGGAAGGATGTGGCTAATGAACGCATCATACATCAATGGTTTGAGAAGTTCTGTTCTGATGAGTTTAATCTTGAAAATGAGCCACGTGGGCAACCAGAGACCAAGGTGGATAATGATGAGCTGAAAACTGCAGTGGAAGTGAATTCATCTCAACCTACATTTAAATTAGCAGCAAGATTTGACATCACTATTCCAACAATATTGGACCATTTGAAACAAATGGGCAAGGTAAAGAAGCTGGATGGATGGATTCCTCATGAATTAAACAAGCATCAGAAGAGAAATCATCTTGAAGCTTGCTTTTCTTTGCTGTCATGACATAAAGACAAACCATTTCTACACTGTACTGTTACATGTGATGAAAATGGATTCTTTTTGACAATCTCAAGTGTTCAGTACAATGGTTGGATAAAAACAAAGTGCCAAAACCAGTCCAAAACCCAATATTCAACAAAAAAAGCAAATGGTGTCTGTTTGGTGGTCCAACGCTGTTATTATCCACTACAGCTTCCTTAAACCAGGTCAGTCGATGACAGCTGATGTCAACTTAAACCAAATGGAAAAAATGATGAGGATGCTTGTGATTAAGCAGCCAAGACTGGTCAGTGAGTCAGGCCAGTCCTTTTGCAAGACAGCCCTGGAGCACATGTCGCACAAACAACGCTGCTCAACTACAGAGGCTGGACTTGGAAACTCCTGTCATCCACCATATTCACCTGACCTTGCACCAAGTGACTGCCACTTCTTCCAGGCTTTGGATCACTTACTGCAAGGAAAAATATTCAATTCTCAACAAGCTGTGGAAAATGCCTTTCGTGATTTCATTGCCACTTGCTCTCCAGGCTTCTATGCTGCGGGCATAAGCAAGCTACCGTTAAGATGGCAAAACTGTGTCGTTAGTTTAGGTGCATACTTTGATTAATTGTCCTGCTTCTTGTTTGAGATATAATAAACCACACTTTTGATTCAAAATCAGACATTTCATATTTAATAATCTAATAATAATACCCACCTCTTGGGTGTTCTCGTGAAGATAAAAATGTGTTAAACATTTGTATAACTCAGAATAATGTCTGGTACATAATAAAGACTCAAATTTTAGCCATAATCACTATCATGGTAGCACTGGTTCTAATAAGAAAAAAGTGCATCCAATGAAAAATTCTACCACCAAGAGAATGGATAAAATATCGTGTACACTGGAATCAGTCACCACAGTTAAAGTGTACTTGCTAGAACTGCATGTATCCATATGGATAAAACTTAGAAATATAATGTTTTAAAATAAAGCAAATACCTGAGTAATATATACAGTATGATATTATTTATGTAAATTTCAAAAATACAAAATAGGGCCAGGCATGGTGACTTGTGCCTATGATCTTAGCATTTTGGGAGGCCGAGGAGGGAGGATTGCTTGAGGCCAGGAATTCAAGACCAGCCTGAGCAAGAATGAGACCTTGTCTCTATGAAAAATAGAAAAATTAGCCAGGTATGGTGGCATGCACCTATAGTCCCAGCTACTCGGGAGGCTGAGGCAGGAAGATCACTTGAGCCCAGGAGTTCGAGGTTGCAGTAGGCTATGACACCACTGCACTCTAGCCAGGGTGACAGAGTGAGACTCTGTCTCAAACAAACAAAAAATACAAAATAGTATTATCATACATATACATGCATATGTGCATATATGGTAAAAATCAAAAACTCAAAGAGAAAGGCCACAGACCAACTTATAATAAAAATTACATATTAAGGAATAAGCAAGATAATAAGATTATGAGGTAGAACAAAGGAGTTATGATGTTTCAGTATATTTTACTTTTTAAAGAATATTAAACAAAGCCAAAAAAGAAAGGAAGGAAGGAATTCTGCATAGGGTCAATCATATTTCATTTTTCTTCCCTTGTATCTATAGAAAGTATATCTCTATATACAGTGACATTCTCTAAGAATATGGCTTCTATTATGTACTTTAAATGTTCTAATAAATTATTCACTCTAAACATTCTAATAAATAAGAAACATTATTTTAACAAAAATTATATTACATATTAAATTTATATCTAGGAATTTTTAAATGTTAAATTTTCTTCTAATAACTTAGAAGGATATTATTCCTTCAAAAGGCAAGAATAACAAAAGTGAAGAAAATCAAATACGGACTGAAATGATGTAATCTAGAATTGCTTGACATGGGTATTTCACAGGTGAGCCACATTGTTGAAGAGCCCCACAGCCTATATTCAATGGGAGAAAGAAAATTTCCCAAAAGGATACGAGGCTGTTGCTGTTGCTGGGAAAACTCGGAGTGATTACCTCAACATTCCGATTTCTCAAGAAAAGCCAGAATTTCGGATTTCTATGTAAAATATCCTGACTTTTAAATATTGGTGTATCCAAGGTCCCAATACCACCTTGAGGCTCAGTGATGCTTAGACAGGGTCACAGGACTGCAGAGAGCTGTGGTATTCACGGCTCTGGTTGTTGCAGTGAAAGGGCACAGCCTAAAACTAGTGACAGGACAAGCCACGCCGGCAGAGTCCAGGAGACACCAGGTGCAGCTTCCAGTCGTCCTTGTCCTGTGGAGTCACGCGGATGGGACTCAATGCTCCCAACACACATCGCAACACATGCAGAGTGTTGACAAGCGAAGGGGCCACCTGAGCCTCAGTGTGCAGTGTCCAGGTGGGGCTAGTCGTGTGAGCACACGGCACATGCACGACTGACCTCAGCTACTCGGACTCCAAAGGCCAGATTGATACAACCTGGCCCCAAACCTCAAGTGTACAAAAAAGCTGTGCACCACACATCACACTGCATCCCGTCTTCCTTAGTTGATTAATAGGATCCTCTTTTTTTCCTATGTGGAACTTCCCTTTTCTTTCTCAGACGAGTGGTTCAGGGAAGCTGTCCAGAGGTGGGCCACGATGGCCTGCGCCTGGCCACGGAGCACTGAACCAAACGCAGCAACTGGCTCGTAGATGAACAAGTGATCCAAGCTGAACAGACAGAAACTCGGCTTGGGAACTCTCAGGAAGGAGGCCCTCTTTCATTTCAGACTGACAGAGTCTAGACAGCATGTAAACCTTGGCCTGGCATCGGCCTCCTTTTCCATGGCATAGTGATACCTTGTGTGAAAATGAAACTCAGACAGAAAACAGCAGCAGTGAGAGATAGAGATAGATTCTAATTTCTGATAATAATGGTGAAAAATCCTAGGTTCAGACAAGGCTGAAGCCACCAGCCTTCCACCCCACAGAAAAGTTAGCTAGTTTTGCCATAACTAGATTAAGTGCATTTCTGTAACTTTCAACCAAAAGAGTCCTCAAAAGTACAAAGCTCCAGCCAGCTGGAAGATGTGCTAAGCAGGGAGAGAATGCTGTGACCCAAAACCATTAGCAATGAGCACTGAAGCTTACACTTAGGGTTAACAAGTGCTTAATAGATGTTAATTGGTTTTCAATGACATGGTAGAATGTTTATTCATAATAGATAAAAATGCAGAATTTGAAGTTACATTGTATAAAATGGGGACTCTGTATACTTGGTTAATTAATAGACTTCATTTTAAAGAAGTTTTAGATTTACAGAAAAATTGAACAGATAGTAAAGAGAGTTTTTATCTATCCTTTCCCCATGTGAAGTTCCTCTAATTATTAATGTCTTACATTAATATGGAACTGTTGTAACAATGGATGAACCAATATTGATGCATTATATTCAGTGAAGTCTGTAGTAGAATTTAGCAGTGAAGCCATCAGGTCCTAGGCTTTTCTTTGATGGGAGTATTTTTATTACTGCTCCTATCTCATTACTTGTTATTAGTTTATTCAGGTTTTGGATATCTTCCTGGTTCAATCTTGGTATGTAGTATATGTCTAGAAATTTATCCATTTCTTCTAGGTTTTACAATTTATTGGCATATATTTGCTCATAATAGTCTCTAATGATCCTTAGAATCATTACATTGCAATATCAACTGTAATGTCTCCTTTTCCACCTCTGATTTTATTTATTTGGGTCTTTTCTCTTTTTTTCCTAGTCTGGCTAAAGGTGTATCAATTTTGTTTATCTTTTCAAAAGCCAACTTTTTATTTCCTTGATGTTTTCTATTTTTTTTTGTTTTAATTTCATTTATTTCTGCTCTGATCTTTATTATTTTTTTGCTTCTAATAATTTTGGGTTTGGTTTGCTCTTGTTTTTCTATTTTTTAAAGATGCATCAAGGTTGCTTATTTGAAGCCTTTCTACTTTTTTGATGTAGGCACTTATTGCTATAAACTTTCCTTTTTACTGCTTTCAATGTTTTGATATGTTGTATTTTCATTTTAATTTGTTTCAAGAAATTTTTAAATTTCCTTTAATTTCCTTTTTAATCTCTTCCTTGACCCACTTGTCATTCAAGAGCATATTGTTTAATTTCCATGTGTTTGTATAGTTTCCAATGTTCCTCTTGTTATTGATTCCCAGTTTTATATTGTTGTGGTCAGAGAAAATACTTGATATGATTTCAATTTTTAAGAATCTTTTAAGACTTATTTTATGACCTAACATATGGTCTATCCTTGAGAATGATTCATGAACTAAGGAGAATGTGCATTCTGCAACTGTTGGATGAAATGTTATGTAAACATCCATTAGATTCATTTGGTCCAGTTAATTCCAACATTTAATTTTGCTTTTCTGTCTGGATGATCTGCCCCATGCTGAAAGTGGGGCAATGATTATTGTGTTGGGGCCTATCTCTTTCTTTAACTCTGATAATATTAACTTTATATATTTGGGTGCTCCAGTGTTGGGTGCATATATATTTAGAATTGTCATATCTTCTTGCTGAATTGACCCCTTTTTCATTATATAATGACTCCTTTGTCTCTTTTTACAGTTTTTGTCTTGAAATCTATTTTATCTGATAGAAGTATAGCTACTCCTGCTCCTTCGTCATTTCCATTTGCATGGAATATCTTTTTCCATCCCTTTATTTTCAATCTATATGTGTCTTTCTAGGTCAAGTGGGTTTCTTATAGACAACATATAGCAGGGTTTTGTTTTTCTTATACATTCAGCCAGTCTGTGTCTTTTGATTGGAGAGTTTAGTCCATTTATATTCAATGCTATTATTGATAGGTAAGGACTTCATACTGCCATGTTGTTGATATTTGGTTGTTTTGTGGTCCTCTCTTTCTTCCTCCCTGCCTTCCTTTGTTAAAAGTGATTTTTGCTGGTAATGTGTTTTAATTTCTTGCTTTTTATCCTTTGTGTGTCTGTTGTAGGTTTTTTGATTTGAAATTACCATGAGGTTTACAAAAAACATTTTATAATCAATTATTTTAAACCTACAACAATTTAACTCTGCTTACAAACAAACAAATAAATAAGCAATGAGAAATCTAAAATAAATTCTACACTTTAACTCCATTCCCCTGCTTTTTAACTTTTTGTTATTTTCATTTATATCTTTTTATACTATCTATCTCTCAAAAAGTTGTTGTAGTTATCATTTTTGATAGGTTTGATTTTTTAGTCTTTCTACTCAAGATTCGAGTGGTTTATACACCACAATTACAGCAATAGAGTATTCTGTATTTGTGTAGTTATTGTTGCCAGTGAGTTTTGTACCTTCAGGTGACTTCTTATTGTTCATTAACATCCTTTTCTTTCAGATTGAAGAACTCCTTTTAGCATCTCTTGTAGGGTAGGTCTGTTATTGATAAAATCCCTCAGCTTATGTTTGTATAGGAAAGTCTTTATTTCTCCTCATGTTTACAGGATGCTTTTGCAGGATATAATATTCTAGGGTTAAAGTTGTTTTCCTTCAGTTTCACTTATTTTCTCTATTGATTTCCTATTTTCAATTTTATTGATTCTGTTGTAATTTTTATCATCTTTTCTTCTGCTTGCTTTAAGAACTCTTCTTTTGCTAGTTTCCTAAAATGGAAGCATAAATTATTCATTTAACATCTTCCTTCTTTTCTAACATATGCATTTAATGCTATAAATTTCCCTCAATGAACTGTGTTCAGTGTATCTCGCCAATTTTGATAAGTTCCATTTTCTTTTTCTTTTTAATTTAGTTCAAAAATATTATTTAATTTCTCTTGTGCTTTCTTCAACTCACATGTTATTTAAAATTATGCTGTCTGATCTCTAAATATTCTGGGACTTTCCAGCTACCTTTTTGTTATTGATTTATAGTTAAATTACATTGTGCTTTGAGAGCAAACTTTGTATGATTTCTATTGTTTTATATTTGTTCAAGTACTCTCATGGCCCACAATGTTGTCTATTTTGTTTAATGTTCCAAATTTGAGAAAAAACCATATTGCTCTGTTGTTGGATGACATATTCTACAAATGTCAATTAGATCCAGTTGATTGATGTTGCTATTCAGTTCAACTATATCCTTACTGATTTTCTGGTTCCTAGAAAGAAACAAAGTGTTCAAATCTCCAGCTATAGTAGTGAATTTGTCTATTTTTCTTTGCAACTTGCAGTTTTTGGTTTATGTATTTTGATGTTACGGAGCCCTGTTAATGTAATAGTAAGGTGTGAGGAGGGGAAATGTTTTATAATCTTATGATGAAATCTCATTTTTTGAGTGGGCCTAAGTCCTTTGGCTGTGACCTTCAGAAGTGTTTCTTAGCCTTTTCTTTTCTCCCCTGAGGAAACACAGGAAGGCTAGAGGCAGCTGGAGTTGGCTAGCTGCCTGTCCCTAAGTCAGGTAAGGGTCTAGAGTAGTCCTTTCCCTTAAACAGTAGGCCTTCTCTATAGAGAATACTGAGCATTCTTCAAAATAGCTACTTTTCTCCTCCTCCGACCAAAAACATGAGAGGATTTTTTAAATCTTCACCGTGAGAACCTGATGGGGTTCCTTGCCGTAAAAACCACAAAAGTATGGGGACTCCATAAGACTGGGACCCCGTGAGTTTCTCACCCTCAAACTAGTCCACATTCAACCTCCATCAGTTCATCAAGGTGGCCATTTAAGTGCTCCTAGAAGTTTATGGCTCCAGTGGCTTCTGCTCCAGGTAAGCTGATGTCAGAAACTGTGCTTTTCTGTCTTTACCTTTCTCTCCAGATTTCACAGTGACCATTTTCCCTGTCACCTCAATGATTTGAGGAGGTCACAGTTTTCTCTGTGACCTCAATTATTCTAACCAAGGAAAGTCATTGGTTTTCAGTTTGTTCAGCACTTTTCTTCCTGTGAGGATGAGAGTGACAGCTTCCAAGCTTTTTATATGTCAAAGCTGAAATGCCCTGTCTCCATGTATTTTTTAAAGTCAAGTCAACTACTCTGAGGTGAACTCACTTGTGACTCAGATCAGAAGGATTATTTTATATTTCCTAGGGGTAGAGTAGAGTTGTGAAAATTATGGGGAAACCTGAGGCTTTGAGTCTCTCAGTCAGGAGGCTCTTGTAGACTTGTTGCTTTTTTAGGCTGGGTGAAATTATCTTGGGAAATTGTTCAAGATAAAAATGTAGGTTAATGTTTTGGGGATGAGAGCCCCCACAAGTGGGTCCAAGCAGGCATGGCACAGAAGGTTGATATAAGTGGAACAGTTTAATAAAATTGAAAAATATTTATGCAAAAGAAATTTTGATTTATCAGTTGCCCTAACATTAATAATGCTTTTAAAAGGTCTCTGAAAATAAGTTTTCAACATTGCACATGAAAGAGAATAGCATGTTTCTAGAGATGAGTTAATTGAATACTAACAGTTAATAAGCCAGTAATTATAAGGAATGAGTAGGCTCACAAAAATACAATTAGTAACATCATCTGGTAAGTCAGTACCAGGAATAGTGCACTTTCAATGTACTTGAAAAATTAGTCATTAGGCAAAGATATTTGAAATCTTTATGGTTCATGAGAAAAAGAGTAAGTATATTTGTATATTGTAAAAATGTTCGCCTGGGTTGATTTATTGCTTCATAAAGTGTTTGACACAAAGACAACAGGAGGATGGATTCTTAAGTGTTTAGATCAGGTTTTAACACACCATCAAATAAATTGGCAAAAATACAGAGACATCTGTATTGATGATGAAAAAGCAATGGCAGAAAAACACAGGAATAGCAGAAAAGCTGTTGCCAAAGTACGTTCATTCACTGTGTTTCATAGACAAGTACTGGCTGTTAGGAAAATGTAACATCATTGGAAATAATTCTACATAAAGTCTAATTAGCACTTTATTCTTACACAGTCTCTATGTTGCAGAATTATCAGAGTGAAGTATAATGACATGAGCAGGAAAATCAGACTCCACAACAGTCTTCACAAAGACTCCTCTTTTGCTATCCACCCCTGTGTGTGAGGAAAGGGCTTCCTCCTTTAAACACAGATAGTGAGTTTACAAGCGTGCTATTTTCTGCATGGTAATGTATGATTGGTGGTTTTTCTTTGTGAGTCTGGGAAGGGGGAGTCTGACAGCTTTCCTAGTAGTGAGACACATTTTCTTGGACTTCTGTAGGTCTAGAAGGGTGAACCTCTACTGTGTGTGTCTGGCTGGAGTCATGGTGGCTAAACACCATAGGCCTCCATGCTGCTAACTCCCCTCTGTCCATGAGGTGGAACCAGAAATACAAGAAGGGGAAAGCAAAAGAAAGGAGGTGTTCTGCTTCTGAAGAGGGGTGTATCACCCCCCCTGGCTTATCTTGTCAGAAGCAAGTGCTGGCTTGAGTCAAGAACATTTCAATCCATTTATTCATTCATACATTTGTTTATTTCAGTGCAAGAAATTGAGCCCCTACTCTGTGCAATGCACTATCCTAGGTGCTGGGGCCCACCTGTGAAAGCACTCCAGTCACAAACCCAAGAGCTCTTAGAGCCCGTGAGCCACAGCTTAATGATTTGTCTTAATTTTATCAATGACAGGAAGAGAGTCCTAGAATTTTTCATAACATTGAGTTTCTTTAAGAATAAGTCAAAAGTAACTCAAAAGCCAAAAAACAAACAATCCAATTTTAAAAATGGGCAAAAGATCTGAACAGTCATCTCTCAAAAAATGACATACCAATGGCCAATAGGTATATGAAAGGATGCTCAACATTACTAATCATCAGAGTGATGCAAATCAAAACTACCACGAAATATCACCTCACCCCAGTTAAAATGGCTTTCATCAAAAAGACAGGCAATAACAAATGCTGGTGAGGATGTGGAGAAAGGGTAACACTCATACACTGTTGGTGGGAATGTAAATTAGAGCAACCATGATGGAGAACAGTATGGAGGTTCCAGGAAAAACTAAAAATAGAACTCCACATGACCCAGCAATGCCACAATTGGATATATATCCAAAGGAGGGAAATTCTGTATATTGAAGAGATACCTGCATTCCCATGCTTAATGCAGCACTATTCACAATAGCTAAGATATGAAATAAACCTACGTGTCCATCAAATGGATAAAGAAAATGTGGTACACATACACAATGGAATATTATTCAGCCATAAAAATGAATGAAATCCTGTCATTTGCAACAACATGGATGGAACTGGAGGACACTGTGTTAAGTGAAATTAGTCAGGCTCAGAAAGACAAATATTGCATGTTCTCACATATATATGGGAGATAAAAAAAATTGATCTCATGGAGTTAGAGAAAAGAATGATGCTTACCAGAGTCTGGGAAAGGCAGTGATGAGGGGGGATAAGAAGGGGACAGTTAATGGGCATAAAAATACAGTTTGGTAGAAGGAATAAGATCTAGTATTTGGTAGCACAATATGGTGACTATAGTTAACAATAATGCATTCTATATTTAAAACTAACTAAAAGAGTGGAATTGGAATGGTTGTAACACAAAGAAACGATACATGCTTGAGGTGATGGACATCCATTACTTTGATTAGATCATTATACATTATATGCTTGTATCAAAATAGCACATTACCCCAAAAATATGTGCAAGTATTATGTAACCATAAAAATTTAAAATAAAAAATTAAAAAAGAAGAAGTCAAAAGGAGAATAATTCCCTCTTATTTCTTAGAAAGGAACACTTTTAGCTAAATATCACTCAAATATGGGTAATCAAATTCAACTGAGTTTTGTTCACTACACCTGCCTTAAAATTAACCTTGTAGAACCCTTCATCAAGCATACATACACACACTCACACACATACACACACACACTCACACATTTAATTCCAGGAAGCACTGATAAGACTGATTTTTCCTGCCATTTTCATGGAGAGATGGAACGGGTTCCATCCCACATCATGTAGCATAACTTTCTAAACCTCCTCGTCAAAGATCATGTTGAATATTTTCCACTTCCTCTCCAGATCCTACCTATCTCCACCCCTTTCCATCCTGTCTGTGCCGTAAGAGGTTGACCTATTTGACTACCTCATGGGGCTTCTTGCTCAACGGGCAATGGCAAGTTCTAGTAGGAAGTTAGAGACTGAGCACCCCTGGTCTCTGCCCTGCACGGTTGTTCTACGCTGTCTTTATTCCACCATGAAGGTTTCATCCACTTAGGCAGCCTTTTCATCACAGGCCTTGCTACTTCCAGGTTTTGATAACAAGTCCTTTCCTTCAGATCTAGGAATGATAATGATGCCTTTTTCTTATTAATGCAGGGATTCTGCATTACCTTTTATGGTTTTCCTACATACTGCCTACATCTTGATTAATAGTCCTTTTATTAAACTCTCTTCAAATTACCCTAATTCAAATGTGCTCCCTGTTTCCTGCCAGAACTATGGACTGACATGATAGCCCTCTTTCCCCAAAAGCTCTATTGTCCCAGGTACTTGTCACATCTCTGTGTGTCTCTCAGACTCTTCCACTCCACCCCCGTTACCTTTTCTCAGTGGACACTCCACATACCAACTCCAATCTGCACAACCAAAAGCTCATCTGGGAAGTTCAGAAAAATAAAATCTGGTTGTTAGCTTAAGGAGCAATCATAGTTTCTCTCAGATCCTGTTCTGGGAAGATGCAACATGTTTTACTACAGGGTCCTGCTGGTTAAGGAGACTGTGATACTTTCTTGTGTCTCCCCACTCACAGTCTGCTCAGCCACAGTCCCCTCATTCTCGTATGGGGGGAGTGTATGATCATCTCTGAATCTCTTCATTCTATTGTCTGGCCCCGCTTGACTTGGTTGTGCTTTTAGGAATGTTAAACCGGGGAAGGTACCCCTGCCACCATGCAGGCAGGGTGGGCAGCGTCCGATTCAAGGAGGAGGAGGAGAGCAGGGTTTGGAGTCAGGTTCCCTGTCACGCTTTTTCCACCGGACACTTTGGTGCCTCCCCAGTGTTTCCGACTTGCATCTGTATTTAGCACCAGGGGAGCACCTTCACTCCTGACTTGACTCGTTTCGATACACAAAGACGGTAAATGTGAAAAGATCAAGGCACTCACGAAAAACGCGTTGTTTCCTCACCCTAACTTCTTGCCATGACCAAGACAAACGACAGGATATTCCAAACTCCTGAAGTCCGGTGCAGGCTTCAGTTTGTGAATATGTCCTATCCATACTGGCTTTTCTAGATGTGTCTTCCTTATAACCACCAAGGGCTTAACAGTTCATGTCAGAGGTGTGGTCTTCGGCAGGGCCCTTGAACTGGCTGTGAGAAGCCAGTCCATTCCCAGTGTCCTCCAGCACCTCCCTCTTCAGGAGGTTCAGATGCAGGATCCCCAGTCACATGCCCAGGGCCTCCAGCCTCCTGGAGCCAGCCAGGTAGCTACTGATGGCTGGTGACATCTGTCTGGGATTTACAAAAAACATTTAGCCACCAGTCACTCCCGTACTAACCAGTTCTAGTTGATCCTAATTTTTGAAACTGTGTTGCCCTGCACCTTCTTACAAGGCTTGCTGCCAAGGTTTCTCCAATCTAAACGTACATACATGCACCGCGAATCTCTGCTTCCTGTTGACAAGCTCGCAAACAGACCAGACAATGGAAACAAGCATCTCTCCCAGCTCCTACTGCATTATCTTTAGACATTATGGTACAGACACAGAGCTTTATGCAAGTCCTTAAACCAGGCCCTGACAATTCCTCTTCATTTCTCCTCTTCCTAGACTTACCACCCACATGTCCCTGAAATGTTTTTAACCAGGGCTCAAAGCCATCTGCCCTCCCTACCACTATACTTTTTGAAAACTATAGGAGCTTCACTTCTGATGGCAGCTTCCAAATTCCTGGTTCTATTTATGGTTCCAAAGCTAGCTTGATGGTTTTCCCCAAAGTAAGGTATTTTTGCAGAGCCCTGCAGGTCTCAGCTGCCTTTAGATATTAGTTGAGTAATGAATAATTATTAGGGAGATACCATGCTTACCATTCACTGGAGCACTATTACATGTAATTCATCAGGACTAAATTCAGAGACTTAGATTCTATTCCTGCCACTCACTACCCAAGTGACTTCTGGCCAGTCTCTTAGCTTTTCTGAGCCTCAGTTTACTCGTCAGAAGATGAGAGAGCTAAACTAAGTCAGAGAAGATAAACAGTCTTCATGACATGCACCATTTCTGTTTGAGTAGTAATGCTGACCCACAGTGCTGTATTGAGAAAGATTAAGAGTCAAGTTCAGGCTCAGTGGGAAAGAAGGCCCTTCGGGGGGAAGGGTCAGCAGCCAGGCTAGGAATTTGCCTCTCCTGGACTAGATGATTTCTCAATCCTCCTTCGAAGCAAAAAAAAAAAAAAAAAAACATGATAGTACTAAAGATTTCTTCAATACCTGCCCTAAAGCCACTGGTCCACTAGTCCACCTACAGACAGGTCTATTAGCTAACAAGCTGTCTTGCATGCATTGGTCAGGAGAATACAGAGCTAGCAGCCAACAATTCAGATAATACATGCAGTGAGTGCATCTTAGTCATTGTATAATTCCTTCGGCTGGTGTTGTTACCCTTGTCGATATCTATGGGAACACTCACATCCATCTTCCTGTGGTTATGGTGAACATAACCACATGACAACTATATTATTTGGCATGTTAAAAATGAATACAAATTATACTTTTAAATATGGAGATTAATGTCTGCAAAGAAATTGTGTGTTGGATTTTAAATACACTTGCTCTTTTATGTTAATAGTAAAATACTAAGCCCAAAAGGACCTTAACTTTCTTAATTTTTGTCCTTTTTTTCCCGTTAGTAAAACATATATACAATATTTGAAATATTTTACCCTGGGCTGTAAAGGGGAAGGGTGTAACTAACATTTCCTTTTCAGTCTAAAAATTTACAGGAATGCACTAGGACATCTGTATGGAATTAGCAGGGCTGATTCTATAGATTCATGTGACTCCCTGGTTCTAGTTTCTGTGCTTCTGAGACCAGATTTTTTTCTTTTCTCTTTAATAAAAATATGACTTGTCTACATTACGGGTAGCATAATTAAACCAAGATAATGCAAACTTGTTTAAAAATAAACTCCAAACCATCAAGTTATTTCATATGTTTGCATTCATTTATAAAATATGATCTCCTGAGATATCTTTCATTGGGCTAAACACCAAAACAAGCAAACGAATTGCGAAAAATAAAAAGACAGCCATTCTGGGATTTCGAAGTTGACAAATTAAGCGTTCCTATGTAATAAAATGATTTCATTTTGGAATTCTCTTTTGCTATTTAATTTATGGACTCTACGTGATCCAAGCTTACATTTCATAAAAGTATAAATATATTTAAGACGGCTCACACTTGCTTCATTACTCATGCTATTAGATTTTCAACCCTGAACTGTCAGTCTTTCTTATGTGACTCCATTGGCAAATCCCTCAGGGTGTCAGTATTTTTTACTTCCAAGGGCTTGTTTGCATCATTTTTTCACTTTTAAAAAAAATTAAAGTTCCAATTTATTACAGCAGGTTTTATATTTGTCCAGATAAGTGACAGAAAAGACTCACACAATTGACGGAAGAGCCCCGGAATACAAAGCATGAGAACCCACGAGAAAGAGAGTACTGGACTGTTTTTTCTTTTTTCAAACCAAGCCATTCATCCAACATGACAGATGAGCGCCCCTCAGTAAAACCTGATTATACAAACACACATATGAAAAGTAATGTACAAGCAAGTGCAAACTAATTATAGTCCTATGGAAGAGTTTTATGTCTAAGTGTTTAGGATAGTTAGAAAATACACAGCGGAGGAGTTAGCCTATAAAGATAGTACATAGTGGATACATTTTTAGATACATTTTTCTAGAGAAAAAATAAAAATTACATTCTAGGTAAAGTGACAGAACTTTGGAGATTGAAGTGTAACAGTGTGACCGTAGAGATCCACATTAGTGATTAATGATGATAATGATGATCATTGAACCTTAGTGCTAAGGACTAAAGAAAAATCTGATTTGTTTGACAGGAGTAGAAAATTCAGGTCAAGGGAATTACAAAATATGAGATGAGGTAGTTAGTATCTTTGAATACACTCCAGGAAGTTAAGGTTTTATATTAGAAGCTGTAAAAGGAGATATATCATTTCCTAGCTGGGAGTGAGAAAGATGACTTCGTTAGCCTGGTTCTCTATAAAAATGTATCTATATAAAGGTTGGACGTACTAATGGCGTGAGGGAGGCTGAGAAGTCTAGGTAAAATATCCAGTTTGGGCAGAAAGTTAATTTGAAACAAGTTCATAAAAATAGAAAGTTAAGATACTGGAAATTCTGCAAAGCAGTATTTGAGGGAGAAAAAGGTAGACAAGCTCGGAGGTTGTGACTAGAGAAATCCATGATGGTGTGTTTTTACATCAATTCCAACATCATCGTCAAAAGTCATTATATATGAATGAAGGTCAAAATGTTTCAAGACCAGTTCTTTTTTTCAGTGAAAAACCACACAAATCTAGTGAACACTAAAGGCAGCAGCCAGGTCTATGTTGTTCTTTTGAAACTCTATTGAACTTTAAACATTCTTCAATAAAACTTTAAGAATATCAACTTAGCCATTATGTCACTAAAAAGGTATTGATACAAATATAAGAAAAATTTATAGAAAAAGAATTTTGCCTGCTTTATATACTCAGAAAGGACAGACTTTTAAGAAACAAGTCCATTTATAATGAACATGCTTTAACAGAGTTGCTTCAATTTCTCTTCACGGTGAGCAGGAAGCCATTCTACATTTGAACAGGAAAATCTTATTTATAAAGGGCTTCCTCATCCAAGAATCTTCAACGTACTATTGCAATTGGCTTCAAACATCAACCCCATAAATTGCCTAATATAATTTAAAGATGTGAAATTTGAACTGCAGGACTCTACTTTCATGAGAAACTTTCACTGTTTCAGAGAAATGAAGGAAAGGGAGACAGAAATAAAGGAAAATGCAAGTTGTGAAAAAGAAATGCACACAAATCCACCCATAACAAATTCAAAATTTGAGGAAAAACTTAGAGAAATAAGTCTCTTACCAACCTGCTATCACTTCCATCTATTTTAGTTTTTCCTAAGGAAATACTCTTTATTGAATGGACTGAGAAATTCTTTTGGTAGATGGCATGGGTGGGGGGGGAAGCAAAACTTGCTTATTCATTTATTCTTTTTAAGTAGATAATGGGGTTTTTATGGATATTTACATGGTTTCAAAAAATTCAACATTCTGCATATGGTGCCAGTGTAATAAACAAAAACTGGTTTGGAGAAGGTATACAAAGATAACAGGAATATAAAAGTTAGTGTACTATTTTAAATTTTTTTCATAAGAGAAAATATTTGGCTTTAAATAAATTAGATGTCTTAGACAGTAGAAAATATACATTTTCATGATGAATGTGTTAGGAATACAAAAGCTAAAGGTATAATATATGCCAATGTTGAAGAAGATTAATGTGTCCTTAAAAACCTTATCCTGTTTCTAGCAGATATAGGAAAAGGCTCAAATAGAGGTTTCATGTGTTTCCTTTAAAAGTAAAATCCAACAGGTAAATATTTAGAAAGTAACAACAATTACTATATTCATATGTAATGTAGTGATTTAAATTCTGGATGGAAGGATTGTTCGATATTTAGGAAATCTTTTCGTATGCTTATCAAATATATAGAATTTAAAAGCATATGTCTTTTAACTCAACAATCACTGATTATTTTTAAAGTACTCATAAAAAAGTAGAAATATATCCTTAACATAATAAATGGTACCCAAAATCAGCCACTTTAAATATTGTATTTAACAGTAAAATACATAAGTAATCTTATTAAATTTTGAATTTTGCATTGGTATAATTAAATACATAGCAAAACAATAATACCTGCTATATATAGTTCTAGCAATTAGTGCCAATTTAATAATATGTGAATGAAAAATTTTAGTATTTGATTTTCAGAAATAAAACAACAGAATGATTTATTGACAATATCAACCAAAGCTGAATATAAAATTTATTCCCCAATGGCAAGATTTTTAATAAATGAATAGGATTTATAAAATTATTTTTAAACAAATAAGAATTATTTTATTTAATAAACACAAATTGATAGCATACACATCAAAAATATTTTTAGAAATTGTTTTTTATCATAACAATATAAAAACTTCTAGGTAAAAATCTTGCTAGAAAATATGTTTGAAAGATATTATAAAACTTTATAAACAATGAAGAATAGCAACTTAAGTGGAGATGTATCTCTCATTTCAACTTGGAAGAATAAATTTTATTATTTTTTTTATTTCAGATATTATGGGTGTACAAACACTTTGGTTACATAAATTGCCTTTGCACTTCCAGAGTCAGAGCTACAAGCATGACCATCCCCCAGACAGCAGGCACTGCACCCATTAGGTGTGAATTTATCCATCACCTCGTCCCCCCTCCTACCTGCTCGACACCCAATTAATGTTACTCCCATATGTGCATATAAGTTTTGATCAATTAGTAACAATTTAATGGTGAGTACACGTGGTGTTTGTTTTTCCATTCTTGTGATACTTCACTTAGAAGAATGGGCTCCAGCTCCATTCAGGATAATACAAGAGATAGTTCACCATTTTTTTATGGCTGACTAGCACTCCATGGTGTACAATATCACATTTTATTAATCCACTCATGTATTGATGGGCACCTGTGTTGTTTGCTAATCTTTGCAATTGTGAATTGTGCTGCTATAAACATTTGAGTGCAGGTGTTTCTTTCATAGAATGTCTTTTTTACCTTTGGGTAAATACCAAGTAGTAGGATTGCTGGATCAAATGGTAGTTCTACTTTTAGTTCTTTGTGGTATCTCCATACTACTTTCCATAGAGGCTGTAATAGTTTGCAATCCCACCAACAGTGTATGAGTGTTCCTATTTCTCCACATCCACGCCAATATTTGTTGTTTGGGGACTTTTTGATAAAGGCCATTCTCACTGGAGATAAGAGATATCTCATTGTGTTTTTGAATTACATTTCCCTGATGGTTAGAGATGTTGAGCATTTTTTCATGTTTGTTGGCCATTAGTCTATCTTCTATTGAGAAGTTTCTGTTCATGTCTTTGCCCACTTTTTAATGTGATTGTTTGATTATTTTCTTGCTAATTTTCCTGAGTTCTATATAGACTCTATTTATCAGCCTTTTATCAGATGTATAGTATGCAAATATTTTCTCCTATTCTGTAGGTTGTCTGTTTCCTCTAGTGATAGTTTCCTTGGCTGTACAGAAGCTTTTTTATTTGATCAGGTCCCATTTATTTATTTTTATTGTTGCTGTGATTTCTTTTGGGATCTTCTTCATAAATTCTTTGCCTAGACTGATGTCCATAAGAGTTCTTCCAAGATTTTCTTCTAGAATTCTTATGGTTCCATGCCTTAGGTTTAAGTCTGTTATCCATCATGAGTGGTGAGAGGTATGAATCCTGTTTCAATCTTCTACATGTGACTGTCTAACTTTCCCAGAACTATTTATCAAATAAGGATTCTTTTCCACAGTGTATGTTCTTGTCTGCTTTGTCAAAGATCAGATGGCAATATGAAAATGGTTTCATATCTGGGTTCTCAGTCCTGTTCCATTGGTCTATGCCTCTGTTCTTGTGCTTGTACTATGCTGTTTTGGTTATATAGCCTTGTAGTAAAGCTTGAAGTCTGGTAAATTGATGCCTCCCAATTTGTTCTTTTTGATTAAAGTTTCTTTGGCTATATAGGGCCTTCTCTGGTTCCATATAAAGTGTAGAATTATTTTTTCTAGATCTGTGACAAATGGTGTTTTATTAGGGATTGCATTGAATCTGTATATCACTTTGGGTAGTATAGACATTTTAACAATATTGATTCTGCTGATCCATGAGCATGCTATCTATGGTTTGCCATCTTATGTCCTCTGCAATTACCTTCCTTAGGGTTTCATAGTTCTCCCTGTAGAGGTCTGTCACCTTCTCACTTAAATATATTCCTAGATATTTTATTTTCTTTGTTGCTATTGTGAAAGGTATTGCATCTTTGATTTGGTTCTCAGCTTGACTGTTGTTGGCATATAGGAATGCTACTGATTTGTGTACATTGATTTTGTAACCTGAGACTTTGCTGAATTTATTTATCAATTCCAGTAGTCTCCTGGCAGACTCTTTGGGGTTTTCTAGATATAAGATCATATCATTGTCAAGGAGTAATAGTTGGACCTCTTCTACCCCCATTTGGATGCTCCTGATTTCCTTCTCTTGTCTGATTCTCTGGCTAGGACTTCCAGCACTATGTTGAATAGAAGTGGTGATAGAGGGCAACCTTGTCTGGTTAGAGTTCTAAGCAGGAAGGCTTTCAATTTTTTCCCATTCCATATGATTTTGGCTGTGGGTTTGTTAAATATGGCTTTTATCATTTTGAGGTAAGTCTATTTTTTTAAATGTTCTTATCACAAAAAGGTGCTGAATTTTGTCAAATGCTTTTTCTGCATCTACTGAGAGGCTCATACAGTCTTTGTATTTACTTCTATTTATGTTGTGAATTACATTTATAGATTTGTGTATATTCAACGATCCCTACATTTCTGGGATATAGCCCACCTTGTCATGATGGATTGTTTTTCTGATGAGCAGCTGAATTTGGTTTTCTAGTATTCTATTGAGAATTTTTGCATTTATATTCATAAGTGATATTGTCCGTAGTTTTTTTTTTTTTTTTTTTTTTTTTTTAAGTTGGGTCCTCTCTTGGCTTTGGTATCAGGGTGATGTTGGCTTCATAAAACACATTAGGGAGATTCCTTCCTTCTCGATATTGTGGAATAATTTCTGCAGGATAGGTACTAGTTCTTTGTAGGTCTGGTAAAATTTGGATGTGAAACCCTCTGGTCTGGGACTTTTTATTTTTAGGGAAGATTTTTTACTGGTGCTTCAATTTTGATACTTGATATTGGTCTGTTCAGGAATTCTACTTCTCCCTGAATCAGCCTATGGAGGCTGTGTGGTTCCAAGGATTTGTGCATTTCCTCCACATTTTCAAGTTTAAGTGCATAGAGAT
Organism: Varecia variegata; assembly: GCA_028533085.1. Classification (NCBI taxonomy): domain Eukaryota; kingdom Metazoa; phylum Chordata; class Mammalia; order Primates; family Lemuridae; genus Varecia; species Varecia variegata. Next base: position 93,342,472 of record CM052439.1, read on the forward strand.
TTTTATAGTATTCAGAGGTGATATTTTGTTTTTCCATGGTATCAATTGTAATTTCCTTTTTTCATTCCTGGTTGAGCTTATGAGAGTTGTTTCTTTTCTGCTTCTGGTTAGTATAGCAAGAGACATGTCAGTTTTGTTTATCTTTTCAAAGAACCAACTTTTTGCTTTATTAATCTTCTGTACAGTTGTTTTTTATTGATTGCATTTATTTCTGCTCTGACCTTGGTTATTTCTTTTCTTCTGCTGGGTTTGGGTTTGGGATTGGTTTACTCTTTCTTTTCCAGTTCTTTAACAATATTCATTAGATAGTTGATTTGTGATCTTTTTGTCTTGTGGATCCAGGCCTTTATGGCTATGAATTTTCCTCTCAGGACTGCGTTAGCTGTCTCTCACAGATTTTGATAACTTGTGTACCCTTTATCATTTAGTTCAAGTAATCTTTTGGTTTCCATCTTAATTTCCTCCTTGACCAGTCCATCATTCAGTAATAGATTATTTAGTTTCCATGGCTTTGTGTAGAGATGAGTGTTTCTATTGGAGCTGATTTCTAATTTTTCTTCACTGTGCTCTGCAAAGATGCATAGGATAATTTCCAATTTTTTAAAATCTTTTGAGACATGTTTTGTGGTGTAGGCTGTGATCCATGAACTGATGAGAAGAATATATAGTCAGTGGTTTTTGGGTAGAATGTTCTACCAATGTCTGTTAGACCCATTTGTTCTAGAGTGTGTTTAAGTGCATTGTTTCTTCATTTATTTTCTCTTTGGAGGATCTGTCCTGTTCTGTCAGAGGGGTGTTGAAGTCCCTGTCTACTATGGTGTTGCTGTTTATCATTTCATTCAGAACAAGTAGAATTTGCTTATGAATCTGGGCGCACCTGTGTTAGGTACCTAAATATTTACAATTGTTATGTCTTCGTGTTGTATTCCATTTACTATTATATAATGACCTTCTTTGTCTTTCATTACTTTCGTTGATGTGAAGACTATGTTATCAAACATGAGATGGCTACACCAGCTTTCCTTTGGTTTCCATTTGCATGGAATATTGTTTTTCATCCCTTCACCTTGAGTCTGAATGAGTCCTTGTGGGTTAGATGTGTTTCCTGGAGAGAGAAGATATTGCTTGTGTGTTCTTTATACATTCAGCTAGCCTATGTCTCTTCCATAGGGAGTTCAAGCCATCCACATTTATTGAAAGAATTGAAAAGTGGAGTGGATTTCTGTTCATCCTGTTGAGTAGAACTTTGTTGCTTTGTTTTATCTCTGCATCCACTGTGGTATCTGGCCTTTCACCTTTAGCTTTTGGGTGATTTTACACTAGTGGGTGTATATTGTGCTGACTCATTTATAATACAGTTCTAAGTACTTCCTGCAGGGCAGGTCTTATCTTGACAAATTCCCTTAGTGTTTGCTTGTCTGAGAAAGCCTTGATTTCCCCTCATGTACAAAACTTAGTTTTTTAGAATCCAAAATTCTAGGCTGCCCATTATTCTCTTTGAGAAGACTGAGAATGGAGCCCCAATCCCTTCTGGTTTGTAAGGTCTCAGTTGAGAAGTCTGTGTTTAGTCTGATGGGTTTTCCTTTGTAAGTTACCTGATGCTTTTGCCTTACTGCTATAGGAGCATCTCTTTCGTGTTTTTATTTTGGCCAGTTTGATGACTATGTGTTTGCCTCTTTGTGATGAATCTCCCAGGGATCTTTTGAGCTTCTTGTACCTGGATATCTAGATTTCTAGCAAGGCCAAGGAAATTTTCTTAATTTTTTCCTCCAATAGGTTTTCCAACCCTTGTTTATTTTATTCTTCACCCTCAGGGATGCCTGATCCTTATATTAAGCCTCTTTACATAATCCCATATTTCTTACAGGCTTTGCTCGTTTGTCTTCTCTGCTCTGTCTCTGTGACTGACTTAATTGAAATGTGTTGTCTTGAAGCTCTCAGATTCTTTCTTCTGCCTGATCTAATCTATTCTTAAGGCTTTCCTCTGCGTTTTATAATTCCTTGAATGAATTTTTCATTTCCAGAGTTCTGTTTGATTTTTCTTTAATTTCAATTTCTTTAGTGAATTTTCCATTCATTTCTTGCATTGTTTTTGTGGTTTCTTTGTGTTGGGTTTACATTTTATCTTGTAAATCATTGAGCTTCCTTACAATCCAAGTTTGAAATTCTTCATCTGTCATTTCAATATTCTGATTTTGGTTGCTATGCATTGCTAGAAAGCTGATGTTCCCTTTTGGAGGTGTCCTTTCACTTTCATTCTTCATACTTCCAGAATTCTTTTGATGATTCCTTCTCATCTGGAGCAGCTGTTGCTTCTTACATTTGGATTGTCTTTTGTTTAGATAATGACATGCCCAGTTTAATCTCTGAGCCAGTATGTGGTGCTTGTGGGTAAGAATAGACCACACCCTGTATGGTGAGACAGTAAATGTAGTAAAAGGGAGTGCAGATTGACCTCCCTGTCAGTAGGTTCTAATTGCCCAAAGAAACAAGCTGCAATGTTGTTTCTGGGTCCTGTGACCAGCTCTAGTTCCTTGGAGAAGCACTCTAATGCCCCAGGTGGTGAGTAGGGCCCTGGAACTTCCAGGTGTGTCCGTATTCTCCGCCACAGCAGAGGCAGGTGGGGGAGTGAGGCTGAGTGGGGCTGGGTTGAGTGAGCCTGCTCTCAAGCTGCACAAATGCTGGCAAGGGATCTTCTTTGGCAGGGGTCAAAGGTCTGCTCTCCCACTCTGGGCAAAGCTGCCAAGGGAGGGGCTAAAGTGGCCCCACTCAACCAGAATGTCTGTGTGTGGAGGTGGGACTGAGACCCACGAACCATCCATCTGGAGCAGGTCTTGCTCTTTTACACCCTCCCCTATTAGGCTGTTTCTCCTGGGTCTCTGCCAGCAGGCAGGACCTCAAGCTAGTCAAGCTCCCCCACAACTGTGACAGGGGCCAAGAGGTTCCCTGCCCAGGATCCCGGCCTGAGCTGGGAGCGCAGCCCTCCTGTGGGAGGAGGGGTCCCACATGAACAAGCCACAGCTAGGACCCCCACTGCACTCTCCCCCCAGTCTGCCCCTGTAGGGACACATATCTCCCAAGACTAATTCACAAATATCCCCTCTGTGCCCCTGGGCAATGCAATTGAGACCTGGGTGTACAGGATCTGGCCTGCGGCCTCATCCCCAGGGCCCTGGAGATCAATCCCTGACCATGCCAGGGAGAAGGATGCTGGTTCCGAGTCACCCACAGGATGCATAGGCTGGCTCAATGTCCTTCTGCCTCAGGGCGTCCTCCACTCTGTTGGAGTTGCCAGGCAAGGGAGGGTGGGCTGGCAGGCAGGGAGCTCACAGTCCAAGCACCCCTCAGTCCACTGCAGGACCTCAAAAGGAAAGGCCTGAGCCCCACTCCCTGTGGAAGCCTTGGTGTGGCAGCTCAATTGTCTATCTTGGCAGCTGCAGGTGGGGGAGTGGAAGAGGAGAAAAAGAGTCTGGGTGAAGGAAAGTCCACACTCTGGTCATCTCTGACGCCCTCCCTGGGATGCAGGCCATCCAGAATGACTGGGGTCTGGAGTCACACAGATCAACTGGGACCCACTGGACCCCTGTGGCTCCTGCAGTCTGGGCCAGAGCTGGGACATGTCTGTGTGGGGATGAGCAGGACGGAACCTGAGGAGTTGAAGCCCCTCAGGGAGGACAAAGGGGCGCCATGGGTAGAGAAGCCACATGGCACCTGCCATCTGGCTCAGGTCTGTGGGGTGGGAGGTGCCCTGGGGGAGCTGGGAGCACGGTGCCCTGTCCGCAAGACGCTCCCTGCTCCCTGGCAACAGCAGTCCCCGGGCTTGTGTGGTCAGAAAGTCTCTCCAGCAGCTCAGGAGCCCAACAACAGTCCAAGATGCAGGGAGGGAGAAATTAACTTCTCCATGAACGTTTCTCTCTGGTCTACAAGACTCTTGGGGCCTAATCACTGCAATACCTTTCTCCTTCCAGTTCTGCTCAGCAACCTCTGCCCATGGAGTCTCCTGTAGGTTCAGGCACCCTTCCTGTAGACTCTTATCTGATCTATGTTTGTTTGTCTGTTTGTTTTTTGTTTTTTATCTAAAACTTCTCCTCCTTACTGAGATACTCTGGCTGGTGGTGTCTCTGGTCTGCAAACGTGGGTCCACCCCCAGGATCCTGGAAGAATAAATTTTATAAGGATGCCAAATTATTCCAAAATTATGTACCAAAATAATGCAATTTCTATAGGAGTCAATGCAATTCTTAGGATCATCTACAATGATAAATAGGCAAAATTAGTGCAGTGAACGTGTTTGCTCTTTGGGGTCATCTAGCATTCATTTCCTGCACATTGTTTCTTGTTTTCACCTCTTCCACAAATAGCCTGTGTGCAAGAGAGAAGCTCACTTCACCTAGGCCAGCAATAGCCCATGATTGCCTTAAACCAATCAGCTCCTCCCACGTGCTTACTAGACTGATTTTTTAAGGAAAATTTCTGTGATCCAGTTAAGAAGGATGAATATTTTACTAGGAGCTTCAGAGAGAAAAAAAATCATTGCTGTTTATTAGACATTATTTACATGGGACATTCTCTCTTGACTCCCTGTGGGGCAGAGGTCATCCACTAGAACAGTGCCTGACACCAAGTAGAGTTTCACAAAGGTGTTAACTCAACTGATTAGAACATGGTAGACCTTTTAGTGAAGCCATCCAGAAGGAAATGTGAGCACACAGAGAAGGCTAAAGCCAAAAGAAATCAAAAAGAAATGAGAAGCCTATGCAAACAATGCCTTTCCAGCCCTCTATAGTGAAGGTTTTTTCATTTGTGACTCCCAGCATATTTTGAACTCATTCTTTAGATTTTGATAGTTCCCTATGTTGTGAATCTTGCCTTGCCAAAATAGAAACAAAACTTCCTTTCTCAAGTTCCTTTGCCTCAAGCATAAAGAAACATGACTTCACTTCTGCAATCAAACACACCCCTAGAGGGACTGAGTTGGACTACAGCTTCATAACGAAGCAGGCAGGGTGGATGGATCTCTCCGGGGGTAGCAATGGAGGTAGCCTGTTCTGAAGGTGGCAGTGGCAGGGAAAGCCAGAAGCTTTGGAAAATGATTCTAGGAGTGTTTCCTGGAACAAGGGTCAGCACTTGTTCCTTCAGTCCTTCCAATGATTTTGTATGCTTTCTCATATCCTTTAATAAACATCTTATTGGTAAAATAAGCACAGTGAATTCTGTTGTCTGTAGCTAAGAACCATGACTAACACACAGCCCTACTTCTGTGTTCTTTGATTTTTTAAGCCACTTTTGGCTGCAAGTTCCATTACTTACAACCTAATTTATTCCAAGCTAGGAAAGCCAACTTGGAAAAAAAAGAAGATTAAGGAAAACTACAACTAGTGCTGGCATATATTAAGCATATTATTCGTATCTGAAAATATCCCCTAGGGAAGGAATATAATCAGAGAAAGGCAGTTGTCAGGTCCACTTAGAGGCCTGGCACACGAGAAACAGCCAGTAAGAGACTGAAATTGGTAAGTAATGAGGCAGAAGAAAGTCAGAAGGCAGTGGTAGAGGAGCAAAGTCAAGGGCATTTTTTAAGGAGGGAGTGATCAATTATTTAGAAGGTTATCATTGAGTAAAGTGAAATGATTAAATGAGTATGAGTAAAATGAACACAGAATCACATCCAGTGGAACTTAGCATTCACTTTTTGACCTTGGAAATGAATAGTTTCTGCCTACTGGTGAGAGGAAAGCTTGGCTGGCATGGGTTTAAGAATAAATCAGGGGCTTTTGACTTGGTTGTGGCTTCAGCAGAGCTCAGGTCCCACAGGCTCCTCTAGACTGTCTGTGGTTGGCTTACCCTGAGGAACAAGGAACGGAACGAGTCGGACAGGAAGTGGCACTGCAGCTGTGGCTTGTAAGGATAGGATGGACACTCATGGAACCAGGGGTGGTGACTCACCAAGCTAGAATGGCTCAGACCAGCAAGGTTAGAATAAGGTAAGTAAAATCCCTGGAGAGGGTGTGTGTGACCTGATTAGAGGCACAAAGGAGAACTTCAAAGTGAAAGGCCAGATTCAGTTGCCTACCAAGACTCTGAGAATAGCTACAAGAAAAATTTCTTATGGTGAGGGTTCTAACAGTTGGGATGGTTCCCAGAAGAGAATCCCCAAGTGACTCATTGATTTTAACAGTCTATCAAGAATTAAACAGATTACTTACACCCAGAGTGAGCTAGAAGTAGAGGTTGAGGTCACCATTGCAGATACTTAAGTCAACTATTTTAACAAATTGATTATCAGTTGCTAAATAAATAAATAAATGAAGCATGAGGCGGTAGGGATAGGAAGCAGTGAAAGGTCCCAAAGTAATATCACAATCACTGGAATAAGACACAAAGACAAAGGAGAATTGTTTTTTGTAACCTGATGGATAACTTAATGCTGGTATACTGATATGGAAAAAAGGGAAGAGCTGGAAGAGTGAAGTCGTTCATGAAGCTGGAGGGGATGAAGTGAGGAGCTGGCCTCTGAGTGGAAAATTGACAATTCTTACAAAACAGCAAGAGCTGAGGCAAAGAAGTTCAGAGGCAGGCAGGTTAATAGATTGAATAGTGAGATATTGAAGCTGTTCTTGGCTTATGTCTTTTATCATCTCAATGAAGCATAAACAAGATCATCAGCTGATAGAGGGAGAAATGGAGAGAGAATGGAGAAAGTATTAAATATTTGTGTTGATAGCAAGAAAACGAACTTATACAAATATAGAACATTTTCATCATTGCAGACAGTGCTGTTGGCCTGCACTATTGCAGAGCAACGTGTGGCCACAGTGAGCAGCTAAGGTGGGATGGGTGTCATGGTGATTTGAAATGAGGAAGCCCAGATGCCAGGAGGTGAAGGTTTCGAATCTACAATTGGCATGGATGTTGTTCCATGAGAATTTTGACAGCAGTAGAACTGGAGAGGAAGAGCTTGATCTAAGAGCTCAAAACCTCAATAAAATGACAGGAAGTGATGAGGAATTGGAAAATGATCACGAGAAGGAACAGAGGAAGATACAGTTAAATGTAAGAGCATCGCAGGAGCTGGGGCTTTGAAGACTGAAGAGGATCCCTTTTGACAGTAGCAGTGAGGCATAAGAGGGACATTTATTTACTCATATGCTGCCCCTGCAGTTTATGAGGTGTGGAAAAACAAAGGAACAACTAGCCTCCACTAACGGGGGTTGCAAAGGGACTTGCACAGGGGAAAGTTCTCCCTCCAGTTTCCTTATAAATCTAAAAAAATTACAACAGTATAGTATGGTTATAAAAGTAGACAGAGAAATAGAACAGAATAGACAGAAAAGATATAGGTCCTAATACACATAAAAATATATTATGAAACAGCACCAATTAGTAAGAAGGGGTAGTATATTTAATAATTAGTGCTAGGCACTAAGTTCACCAAATATTAGGATAATTATTTAATTTAGAATGTCAAAAAATAGAAGAAAATCAAAAGAAATGCCAAATTGGTAAGTGCTTTCTAAGTTTTGAAGATTATCTATGGCAGAAAAAATTAGCAAAAAATTGACAGATTAAAAAACACTTTCATGAGTAGAAAAGAAAACATAAATTAAAGGATCAGTCAAACAGGGAAAAGTTTTTCGGACTTAACTGAAACAAAATAGAGAAAAGAACAAACTTACAGCAGTGAAAAGAACAGGAGGAGAGGATTTACTAGTCAAAGAGAAGAGTCAACAAAGGTAAACAGGGAACCTCTAGAAGGAGCAGTATTTGACTACTAGGAATTTCACAAAAGTGGAATGGAAAAGATACAGGGAACTGAAGAGCACCAGCATTCTTAGGCTGAAAGGAGTCCATGAAACACTCAGTATGATGAATGGAAAAAGACTCCTCCTTATGAAATTTCAGAACCCCAAGGAATAAAAAAAAGATCACCACATTTTCAAGAAAGAAAGGAAAAACAAAAGGCCAGTTCACTTGCAAGGCATGAGATTGAAACTGGCATTCATCCTACTGATAGAAAACAACAGAGCAATTATAAAAGGCTGGGGTGGAGCAGGAGGGGGTGGTGGGCAGCAAACAAACTATTAAATAGATGTATTGCCCAGAAAATTTACCCAATAAATTGCAGGCCATAATAAATACATTTTCAGAATTTTAGAACACAGTAGAAAGTTTTTGGCTTATTTACATTTGTTTGTGTTTTGCTTTGGCTCTTCATTATCCAACCTGTTTCCTTTTTTAGGGAATATTCCCCACTGTGTGTACTATCAGTAGGACTCAATTCTACACCTTGATCTATGAAAGACAAATGAATAAATCTTCCCCTACAGGTGATCTGGGCTAGTACCTAAATTCTGCCACAAAACAGTGCACTTCAGGACTTTGAACCAGAAGTCAATGAAGTAAGAATGAAAAGACAGAAATAAATTGTATTATCTAGTGGTGACAAAAGCCTATTCCTGCTAACAAATATTGGTCATACTTCCTGTTGAATCTGCTTGCTTCTTGAGTCCTGTTCTATAATTCTTATCAAATTTGTGAGCTATCCAATTTCCTTCTAGTGGATTTCTTTCCTGCCTAGGACAGGTATTTAGTTTCTTCTGCTTGCCACTAAGAATCTCAGCTTATCCTATAATTAAATCAGATTCCAGGTAACAGACCTTCAGGAATCTGTAGTGAAATCTGGCCTAACTAGAGCTGAAGGCAGATATTGTTTACATGCTACCGATGGCCCTTAGAGGGTGAGGCCATCCTCTAAGGACATTTGAACAGTATGAAGGGCATAAGGAATTCAAAGACTAATCACTAATGTGGCTACTTCAGAAGGCCGCGATATGTTAAAAGAAGAGAATACCTTGATAAAATATCTAAGTTCTCAGACAAAGACAAAAATGAAACCTAAGGAACATCTATAACTTTGTTAAAATCATCTTTTATCTCTTAAAGCCACAGAGCTATCAAAGCCAATGAACAAACTTGAGATTTGACCATGAAGATATACAATGTCAATTAAATCCACCACCTCTCTGTGTCTTGATAAAGGTGTGGGTACCACAGAAATGGAATTCAGTCTTCAGTTCGGAGGAGATATATGTGGTTCTAATTGCTTGCTGTGCTTGTAAACAAAGTCAAAGACTCTCAGTGGTGGTCCTTGCTAAATAAATTTCAGATGCCAGAAACTTCTTGGTATATATATTAAAAGTCAAAGAATAGAAAAAGACACATGATGTAATACTTAATCTTAAGAAATCTAGATTGGTTTTATTAATATTAGACAAGGTAGATTTCAAGACAAGTATTATCACCAGACATAAAAGGGAACATTTAATTTGATTATAATAAAAGATAGAAAATAAAGAAAAATCATCAGGTTGGAAAGGAAGAAATGAAAGTTTTACCACAGATGATATGATTGCAGAGGTATTAATAAAAAATATATATCTATAATAAAGGCTGGCATAACTATTAAATAAATTTTGAAAGTAAAGGATTAATATTCATAATTCATCTTTATTTCTGTATCTTTAGTGCCTTAGACTCAGGGTTCCCCCAAAGAAAGAGAACCAGTAAGACATATATGTAAGGAAATTGATTGCAAGAAATTGGCTTACATGACTGTTGAGGCCGGCTAGGTAAGTCCAACATCTGTAGGGCAGGCTGCCCGTAAGGTAAGCTGAAAACTCCCAGGCAGGAGCTGAAGCTGTAGTTCACAGATGGAATTTATTCCCCAAGGAAATCTCAGTTCTGCTTTTAAGGCCTTTCAACTGACTGGATCAGGCCTACCTAGATTAGCAAGAATAATCTCTTTTTGCTGGAAGTAAACTGATTATAGATGTTAATCAAGTCTACAAAATACCTACATAGTAACACCTAGATTAGTGATTGATTGACAATAATACTCAAATTGACTAATCATCACATTAAACAATAAATAATTGGAAAATAAAATTGACAATACCATTTTCAATGGCATCAAAAATCATAAAATACCTAGGGTAAATTTAACAAAATATATTCAAGACCTCGATCCTGAAAATTGCATTACTAAGAGAAATTAATGAAGACCTAAATAAATAGATTTTCCATGTCCATGGGTTATTAGACTCAAAGACTCAATATTGACAAAATGTCCATTCTTCTAAACTTGATCTACAAATTTCATGCAATCCCAATCAAAATCCCAGCATACCTTTCTGTAGAATTTGATAAACTGATTCTAAAATTTATATGAAATGTAACAGACATAGAGTAGCCAAAAGAATTTTGAAAGAAAACAAAGAGAACTCTCACAAATTGCTTTTAAGACTTACTATAAGGCTACAGTAATCAAGACAATGTGGTATTGATCTTTGACAAAGGCATCAAAGCTATTCAATGGGGAAAGTCTTTTTAACAAACACTACTGAGAGTGATTATGTATATAAACACACACACACACACACACACACACACACAATGAACCTAGACCTATTCTTTATATCCTATGCAAAATTAACTTGAAATGTATCATCGACCAAGTTACAAAAGCGAAAGTATTCAGTAAGGAAACATGGGTTATGTAATGATTTCTTAGCTAGGAATCATTATCCATAAAATAGAAAAGATAGATTTAAACTTCATCAAAAGTTAAGAATTCTGCTTATCCAAGGCCACCATTAAAAAAATATATGGCTGCCACAGCCTGGGAGAAAATATTTGCAGCATTAATATCGGATAAAGGACTATTATCCAGATTACATAAACAATTTCTACAACTCAATAATAGAAAGAAAAACAACCCAATAAAAAAATCAGCAAAACAAACTTGAGCAGGCATTTCATGTAGGAAGACACAGATATGGTTAATAAGCACATGAAAAAGTACTTAACATCAATCATTAGTCATCAGAGAAACACAAATTAGAATGACAATGGCATATATCACACACTCATTAAAATGGCAAAGATGAAAAAAACTGACAACACCAAATGTTGTTGAGGATGTGGAGCAACCAAAACTCTCAAACAGGTGGGAGAGAGAAGGAAGGGATGGGTAAATTCACTGCTATCAGGCACCATGCACACTATCTGGGTGATGGACACACTTACAACTTTGACTCAAACTGTACAAAAGCAATTCATGTAACCAAAATATTTGTACCCCTGTAATATTCTGAAAAAAAATATAAAACTCTCGTACATTGCTGGAGGTAGTGTAAAAGGGTATAAACAAGTTGGAAATTATTCTAGTAGTTTCTCATAAATTTAAAAGTACACCTACTCTAAGACTGGAAATTCCACTTTTAGATATTTGCTCAAGAGAAATGAAAACATAAGTACATAGTTGTGAACAAGAATGTTCATAGAAGTTGTATTCATAATAGCTCCAAACTGAAAAACAACCTAAAAGTTCATCATCAAAAACATGGATAAACAAATTGTAATATAAACAAACAATGGAATACTCTTCACCCATAAAAAGGAATAAACCACTTATACCTGCTACAACATAAATGAATTGCAAAAATTTTATGCTAAGTAAAAGAAACTAGATAAAAAAGAGTATATTCTGTACAATTCAATTTGTATGAAGTTCTACAATAGGGAAATTAATCTATAGTGAAAGAAAACCATACAATGATTGCCTTTGGGATGGGGATGGGAGGATGGGAAATTCCATAAGGAATTTTTCTCCAGTAATAAAAATGTTCTATATTTTAACAGAAGGGGTTACGGGGGTATGTGCAATTGTCACAACTCATCAAACTTCATACTTAAGATGTGTGCATTTCACAGTATGTAAATTTTTCCTCCATTTACAAAGAAAAAGAAAAAATGCCTCCAGGGAGTAAGGTTTGAGGTAAGCCACAGTGGAGCTGAGCTCAGTTGTTTCTTATCACAATATTTTTGCATGATTTGATTTGTGACCATTTGTTTATATTACTTTGATTAAAATTTATTTAAAGTACTTGTACAGACTTCCAAGTTAAGATGGTAGAATGAAAACATTTGAAACACTCTCTTTCCCCAACTCTAATGATAGAATAACAAATAGGGCCAAACCAGTCAAAATACCTCAGACTCAATCAAAGGGAAAGGAAAAGCTTCATGCCACACAATTTAAAATGTGCAACTCAAAATGAGAGAGAGAGAAAGAGAGAAAGAGAGAGAGAGAGAGGGATTTCCTTGAATCCACTTGTCTTGATTCCTTGCAGTAAAATATAATTCCTAGTCCAAACCCCCAACACACATATACATACACACACCATATGCAAGAAATGTGAGTGAAAAGTTTTTTAAAAATTATAATAAGACCTTCAAAACATAAAGAAAAGTGAACCAACATGCAGAAGCTGCACCTGCATAAGGAAAAATATGTGAAGGTTTAATTTAAATGTTGCTGTGCTGGTAGGAATCTAAAAAGAAAGGCACTAGTCACTGGTAGCTACAAGAATCTGGGAAATGTTGCCTTTTAGCTGAGTACACTACTATGCTGAATAAAATGAGTGGAGTGGTCAGGAAATATAGGATCATCCATAAGGAAATACTGAGTAGACTACTACTAGTAATACATGCCACAGATGGTAAATCTTATCTGGAAGAAAGATAACTGAAGAAACAGAAGAAATTTCCCTAGGGTGTTTTCATATTGTGGAAGAACATAATGAAAACATGAGTCTAAAAAAGACAGAGAATCTTAAAAATGAGATGATAAAGAACAGAGTTAAATAAAAAGAAAAATTACAGACCTAAGAAATAAATAGAGAAGCAAAACCAAACCAAAGGGGGAAAAAATGACTAAATTAAGCAAGGATAGACTTGGCCAATAACCAAATTGCCAAACAAGTAAGAAGGTTTGAGATAACCGTAATCAATGTAGAGGGAAAAGACAGGAAGATTAAAGCAACTGGATAGCAGTAGACCAAGGCAAAGATAACGTGTGTCACTGAAGTAAGGAACCCACCACATAGAATGGAAAAGATATTCAAAGACAGAACAGAAGAAAAATTTCCTGAAAATAACAATAATTGAATTTATAGATTAAAATATTATACTGTATTCCAGGAAAAAATCATAAATGATGACATATACTAAAACATGCCTTCTGTAAGTTCATAAAACTTCAAAAATAATAAAAGCATTTTCCAGGGAGAAAAATCAGGTTGAAAGTGGAGTGGGGCTTGGAAGAGCAGATCATGTTAGCCACATACCGACTCAGAGCCACATTAAATGCCATTAGTAAATGTGGCAATAATTTCCAAAGAGCTAATGAAAGAAATATACCACTCTGAAATATCATGCCTTATACCCCGTTGAGCAATTATTCAAATATAAAGCCAATAGGTAGACATTCACAAACAAGAGGCCTTTAAAAGCTTTTAAAAAAAATAAGACAAATCATAAATATACTACAATGAATAATTCTTGGGGAGGAAAAAAAGCAATGACAACATCAAAATATTCTGCCCAGGTAAGAAATGATAGGAGAAATCACAGCAATATGAGGCTAATTTAAATACATAGCAAGTACTAAACTGTTGTAGGATGCATAACTAGAGAAGGAAATCTTGTATTGGCAAATTGTAAGTTGTGAAAATAATAATAAAACAAACCAAAATTTGGGTGAAGAAACTTAATGTATTCATTTTCTCATCTTTCTCAGTGATATATCAATAACCAATTCAAGGTGAATAAATCAACAAACGGTAGACTAAGTTGTATATTATTTGTATGTTATAAAGGGAACCCCCAGAACTAAAAATAACACTACAACAACCACATTCAGATCGTGAAAAAGAGAAAAGAGGTAGAAGAAAGTGTAGTGCACTAATTATCTGTCATAGGAGAGTTCAACAAATACTGTCTAAAACTGCAATATCAAGAAATAATGGTTAGGTAAAATATGATATGTAAACTAATAAATGTTTCCATAGCAACATCTAAAAAGAAGACATAAGTCTTCCAAATTACTAGAAGGAAAGCACACACTACATACACTAAACAAAAGCAATGGCAAGAAAATCCACATACAACAAGGCTACAGACAAAGAAACCATTTAAAACAAAAAACATAACATAACATGGGATGAAAATTAAAGCCAATTATATTTGTTTTGATAGCTAATGTAATAAAGATAATGAACACATCACATGTTACAAAATTTAGGGATTATCTAAGTTGATCTCAGAGAGCAATTCATAGTTTTACACTCTTAAGCAATGAAGAAGGAATCTAAACAAATCAATTGAGCATTGGTTCAAAAAGTTAGAGAAAGCAGAGAACTGTTCCATTATCACAAAGATCTCCCTGTGCTACTCCTTTAACTTATCTCAGTATATTAGTATTAATGTTTTTACCACTATAGTAACCTTACTACACTTTATGTGCCTTACCTTCCTGTTTATAATTTTCTAAAATATTTCTTGTATATACATTGAGAAACACATGAGACAATGTTATAATTCACAAAAATCAAGAGAAATAAATTTTATTGTGATCACTCATACTTTTCCTTATTTTCACTCATTTTTGTTGCTCTTCACTCATTTTTGTTCCTCTTCCTTACTTTCTGATGGTTCAAGATTACTTCTGTTATTTCATTTCTGTTTAGAGAATTTGCTTTAGCCATTATTTTAGGGAAAGTTTGATGGAGGCAAATTCTTGTTTTCCTTCATCTGAAAGCATTTGATTTCGCCATCATTTCTGAAGGATATTTACACTAGGTATAAAATTCTGGTTTGACAATTCTTTTCTTTCAGCACCTGAGAAATGTGTGCCACTTCCTTCTGGCTTCCATGGTTTTTGGTGAAAAATATGCTGTCATTCCAATTGTTTTCCCCCTATGGGTAAAGTGTTCTTTATTCGCTGCTTTCAAGATATTTTTCTTTGTCATTAATTTTCAAAACTTTGACTATGATGTATCTTGATGTGAGCTCCTTTGAGTTTATTCTGTTTGGGATTTATTAGGTTTCTTGAATCTATATTTTTATGTTTACTACCAAACTTGGAAAATTTTTAGGCATTATTTCTTCAAGTAATTTTTCAGCCACTCTATCCTCTTTCTTCTCTTCTTTTGAAATTCTGATAACCAAATGTTAGATCTCTTGTTCTAGTGTCACAGCTCCCTGAGGTTCTGTTTGTTTGATTTTTCAGCATAAATTCTCTTTATTGTTCAGTTTTAGTGATTTCCATTTTTTATCTTCAAGTTTATTGATTCTTCCTCTCCATTTTTCTGTTAAGCCAATCCACTATGGTGTTATTTTTTAAATTTTGATTATTGTATTTTTCAGTTCTAAAATTTTCATTTGGTTCTTCTTTATATCTTCTATATTTTGTTTTATCTTTTTACTGATGCTTGCTTCTTTTCATTTCTTTCAAACATTTTTAATTGCCCATTGAAGCATTTTCAAAAAAATCATAGCTACTTTAAAAACATTGTCAGATAATTCTAACATCTGTGTCATATCAGTGTTAGTGTGCATTGATTTTCTTTCCTCATTTGAGATTTTCCTGGTTCTTGGTATGATGAGTGATTTTCAGTTGAATCTTGGACATTTTCTTCTTTACATTATGAGGAAGAGGATTTGAACTGTATTTAAATCATCTGTTTTAGCAGCCTCTACTGACACTGCAATGGTGGGGAGTTCGGAGGGGAGGGTGCCTCATTACAGCTAGATGACGGTGGAAGTCCAAGTTTTATGCTCAGCCTCTGTTGACATTCTTGAGGGGAGAAGCACCTTGTTATTACTGGGAAGGAGTGGGAGTACAGGCTCCCCACTAAAACTCTTCTATACCACCTTGGCTGGGAAGGAGAGAGGTGCTTCATTACTTCTCCCCCTGCCATTCCATGACTGTGTACATGGTTGTGGAGTGGTCTCATTACATCTGGGCAGTGGTAAAAATCCTGACTCTCTACTTAGTCTCCTCTAATATCATCATAGCAGACAAGGGAACCTCCTTATTTTTAGGTGGGGGTGGAAGTCCATGTTCTCCACTGACACCATGGGGAGGTGGTGGCTCATTATTGTGCATGAGATGAAAGCCTGAGATGCCCCCTTGGCCTTCTCTGACACTATCCAGGAGGAGGGGAGGAGTACCTTGGTACAGCCTCATGAGGATGAAAGTCTAGGCACCCCACTTGGCCTTTGCTGGTGAGAGATGACTATAGTTTTTTCCTGTGGTGTTTGGTTATAGAGCCGTTATTTTCTAATAGTTTTTCTGTCTTTCTAGGTTTCCCTTTTCTTGCCTTTAGGTAGAGAGAGTAGGCTTTTTTTTGGAGGCTTCCTTTGGTCTGTTTTAGTTGGCATTTCCAAGTTGGCAGCTTGTCTAGTACCCATTCTAGGACATATGAAGCAGAAAGGAAACTCAGGAAACTCACTTCCATGTCATTAATCATGTCCTGAGGTCACTAGCAGACTATCTATTTAGTCTGCATTCTTGCCTTCTTCACTCCATCATTTAGAGTCTTCTTATTCTCTTTTTCTCTCTGCCCCCTCACACCCCTCCTTTATATACATTTATGATTAGCTAAGTATACTTAGCAGAAGAAATAGAGAAAAGTACATCTAATCCATCTTTTCAAAACCTTGCCTTTGTTCTTGCCGTTATTTTATTTATTTTTCTTTTTTCTCTTGCAGTTATTTTAAATTAAATCCCATGCATTATATCACTTCATCTATAAAGACTTCAGTGAGTAAAATGTTAGTGAATATATTATTTAAAAACACAGGGTTGGGTGAGCCTGCCCTGAAGCTCCACAAGTGCTGTTAGCAGAGGTCAAAGGTCTGTTTGCTGCTTCTGGGCAAAGCTGTCATGGAGGGGCTGAAATGGCCCCACTGAGCCAAAAAGTCTGCTTGTGGGGGTAGGGCTGTCTGCAGTCTAGAGCAGGCCTCAGTCCTTTCCCCTCTCCCCTATTCCACATTTTCTTCAGGGCCTCTTCCAGCAGGCAGCAGATCTCCCCTGGCTATGATGTGGGCCGGGAGGATCCCTGCCCAGGATCGCAGCCAGGGCTGGATGCATGGCCTTCGCATGGGAGGAGGGCTGCCTCTTAAGCACACTGATCTGCCCTAGAAGGCACACACACGTCATTAGGCTCATTCGCAAATATCCCTTCTGTGCTCCAGGGCAATGTGATCAAGGCCTGGGTGTACGGGATCTGGTCTGCAGGGTGGTCCCCTAGGCCCCAGAGATTAATCCCTGACCTTGCCAGGGAGAGGAGTGCTGGTCTCAAGTCATCCATGGGGTGCCCAAGATGGATCCATGTCTCTTCACCTCGGGATTTGTCCTGCTTTCCTGGAGTCCAGGGAAGCAGCTCCTGAGAGGGTTGGCTGGTAGGGAGCTCACAGTCTGAGTACCCCTCAGTCCACTGTAGGGCCCCAAAAGGAAAGGTCTCATTCCCTGCAGATGCCTCTGGGTGGTGGCTAAATTGTCTCTCTTGGCAGCTGTGGACAGGGAATGGGGAGGGGATAATGAAGCAATATCGTGCCTGCTGATTGGCTTGGGTCTGAGGCTGGGAGGTGCCCTGAGGGAGCTAGGAGCCTGGTGCCCTGTACGCAAGAGGCTCACCGCTTACAGGAAGCAGCCGTCTCTGTGCTGGTGTTGGCAGGTCTCTCCAACCGTGCTCAGGAGTCCACCATCAGTCCAAGATACAAAGGAAGGGAAATTTAACCCCTCCACCTACACTCGTCGCTGGTCTCCAAGCCTCTCGGGGGGCCTTTCTCCTTCCAGTTCTCATCCACAACTTCTTCCCATGAAATCCCCTATAGTTTCAGGCACCCTTCCTTCCAACCCTCCTCTGATCTATGTTTGTCTGCCTATTTTTTTTTTCACTTTCGTCTAAAATCAGTCTTTCTTGCAGAGACACTCTGGCTGGCAGGTTTTCTCCACCATTTTCTGACCGACAACCCAGCTCTGCTCGGACTCACTCCCCAACCTGCCCCCACTGAGGTGGAGAATAAGGGCACACCTGGAAATACAGGGCCCCATTCACCAGCTGAGGCACTAGGGTGCCTCTCAGGAGGAACAAGAGCTGGTCAAAGGACCCCAAAACAGCACTGCAACATGTTCCTCCCAACAAGCACCACCTACTGACAGGGAGGTAATTCTGCACACCCTTTTACTGCATCCACTGACTCATCATAAAGGATGTGGTTGAATCTCATCCACAAACATCACCTACTGGCTCAGAGACTAAACAGGGCATGTATGAAGCAACAGCAGACCCAGATGGGAAGCAATCAGCTAAAGAACTCTGGGAGTATGAAGAATTAAATGGAAAGCACATCCCCAAAGGGAACACCAGCTCTCTAGCAATGGACATCAACCAAATTCTGAACACTAAAATGACAGAAGAAGAATTTTGAACATGGATTATAAGAAAACTCAATGATATGCAAGAAAAAATCAATAACCAATGCAAAGAAGCCATACATACACAAAAAATTCAGGACTTGGAAGAAAAATTCACTAAAGGAATTGAAATATTAAAGAAAAATAAAACAGAACTTCTAGAAATGAAGAATTTATTCAAGGAATTATGAAACACAGTGGAAAGCCTCAAGAACAGGGTAGATCAAACAGAAAAAAGAATCTCAGGGATTGAAGGTAACACCTTTCAATTAAATAAGTCACAGAGATAGAACAGAGAAATAAGAGAAAAGAGCAAAGCCTACAAGAAATGTGGGATTATGTGAAGAGGCCTAACATGAGAATCATAGGCATCCCTGAGGGTGAAAAAGAAAATACACAAGGGTTGGATAAACTATTTGAGGATATGACAGAGGAAAATATCCCAGGCCTTGCTAAAAATCTAGATGTCCAGGTACAAGAGCTAAAAGGGAGATTCACCAAATACAGGAAGACACCATGACACACAGCCATCGGAATGACCAAAATAACCACCAAAGAGGCCCTTCTATGAGCTGTAAGGTGAAAGAAGCAGGTAACCTACAAAGGAAAACCCTTCCAAATAACAGCAGAGTTCTCAACTGAAAACTTACAAGCAAGAAGACACTGGGGCCCTATTCTCACTCTTCTCAAACAGAATAATGCCCAGCCTAGAATCTTGTATCCTGCAAAACTAAGTTTTGTATACAAAGGAGAAATAAAGACCTTCTCAGACAAGCAAAGACTAAGGGAATTCACCAAGACAAGATAAGCCCTCCAGGAAGTACTCAAAACACTTGTTACACATGGATCAGCACAATAAACACTCATGAATGTAAAATCACCCAAAAGCTCAAGGTCAAAGACCAGATACCACAATGGCTCAAGACAGAAAACAAAGCAACAAAGTTCAACTCAACAGGATGAACAGAAATATGCCCCACCTATCAGTTCTCTCAATAAATGTGAATGGCTTGAACTCCCCACTAAAGAGACATAGGATGGTTGAATGGATAAAAAGTATAAGCACATCTAACCCACAAAGATGCATTCAGACTCAAGGTGAAGGGATGTAAAAGAATATTTCAAGCAAACAGAAGCCAAAAAAGGCTGGTGTGGTGGTTCTGATTTCAGATAACTTAGTCTTCAAATCAACAAAAGTAATGAAAGACAAAGAGGGTCACTATATAATGGTGAAGGGTACAGTTCAACAAGAAGACATAACAATTCTAAATATGTATGCACCTAACTCAGGTGCAACCAGATTCATAAAAGAAATCCTACTTGGTTAAAACAAAATGATAAACAGCAATACCATAACAGCTGAGACTTCAGCACCCCTCTGACAGCACAGGAAAGATCCTCCAAACAGAAAATTAACAAAGAAACAATGGACTTAAACTGAATTCTAGCACAAATAGTACTGACTGACATTTACAGAACATTTTACTCCCAAACCACTGAATATACGTTTTTTTTCACCTCAGCTCATGGGACATGCTCTAAGTTTGACCATATCCTAGGCCACAAAACATGTCTCAAAAAATTTAAAAAGTAGAAATTATACTATGCATCTTCTCAGACCACTGGGGAATAAAATTAGCATTCAACTCCAAGAGAAACTCTCATCTCTACACAAAGTCATGGAAACTAAACAACCTTCTGCTGAATGATTATTTCATTAAGGAGGAAATCAAAATGGAAATCAAAAGATTCTTTGAACTAAATGATAAAGGAGACACAAGTTATCAAAATCTGTGAGACACAGCTAAAGCAGTCCTGAAAGGAAAACTCATATCCATAAATGCCTACATCCAAAAGACAAAAAGGTCACAAATAAACAATCTAATGAGTCATCTCAAAGAACTGGAAAAGGATGAGCAAACCAACCCCAAATGCAGCAGAAGAAATGAAATAACAAAGATCAGAGAAGAACTAAATGCAATTGATAATAAAAAAACTATATGGAAGATTAGTAAAGCAAAAAGTTGATTCTTTGAAAAAATAAACAAAATTGACATGCCTCTGGCTAGATTAATAAGAAGCAGAAAAGAAAGAACTCTAATAAGCTTCATCAGGAATGAAAAAGGGGAAATTACAACTGACAGCATGGAAATACAAAATATCACCTATGAATACTATAAAAACCTCTATGCCTATGAACTGGAAAATGTGGAGGAAATGGACAAATTCTTAGAAACACACAGCCTCCCTAGGCTCAACCAGGGAGAAATAGAATTCCTGAATTCTATTTTGGTACCAATATCAAGTACTGAAATTGAAACAGCAATAAAAAACCTTCCTGAAAAGAAAAGTCCTGGACCACATTGTTTCACATCTGAATTTTACCAGACCTACAAAGAAGAACTGGTGCCTATCCTGTGGAAATTATTCCACAACATCAAGAAGGATGGAATCCTCCCCAACACATTTTATGAAATCAACATAACCGTGATATGAAAACCAGGAAAATACACAACAAAATAAGAAAACTGCAGACCAAAATCCCTTACGAATATAGATGCAAAAATTCTCAACAAAATCCTAGCAAATTGAATTCAGGTGCTTATCAAAAAATAATCCATCATGACCAAGTGGGGTTCATCCCAGAGATGCAAGGATAGTTCAACATACTCAAATCTATAAATGTAATTCACCACATAAACAGAAGCAAAAACAAAGACTATATGATCCTCTCAATAGATGCAGCAAAAACATTCCACAAAATTCAACACCCTTTTATGATAAAAACGCTTAACAAAATAGGCATAGACAGGACTTACCTAAAATTGATACAAGCCATATATGACAAATCCACAGCCAACATCATACTGAATGGGGAACAACTGAAAGTATTCCCACTTAGAACAGGAACCAGACACGCTCTATCACCACTTCTATTCTACATAGTGCTGGAAGTTCTAGCCAGAGCAATCAGACAAGAGAAGCAAATGAAGGGCATCCAAATGGGGGCAAAAGAGGTAAAACTATCGCTCTCTCCTGACGATATGATCTTATATCTAGAAAACTTCAAAGATTCTTCCATGAGACTACTGGAATTGATAAAAAAAAATTCAGCAAAGTCTCAGGTTACAAAATCAATGTACAGAAATCAGTAGCATTCCTATATGCCAACAACCGTCAAACTGAGATCCAAATTAAAGACTCAATACCCTTCACAATAGCAACAAAGAAAATAAAGTACCTAGGAATATATTTAGCTAAGGAGGTAAAAGACCTCTACAGGGAGAACTACAAAACACTGAGGAAGGAAATAGCAGAGGACATAAACAGGTGGAAAACCATACCATGCTCGTGGGTTGGCAGAATCAACATTGTTAAAATGTCTATACTACCCAAAGTGATCTACAGATTCAATGCAATCCCTATTAAAATACCGACATCATTTTTCACAGACCTAGAAAAAATAATTCTACACTCATATGGAACCAGAGAAGACCCCTTATAGCAAAAGCAATATTAAGCAAAAAGAACAAATTGGGAGGCATCAATTTACCAGACTGTAAGCTATACTACAAGGCTATAGTAACTAAAATACCATGGTATTGGCACAAGAACAGGGACGTACACCAACGGAACAGAACTGAGATCCCAGATATAAAACCATCCTCATATAGCCATCTAATCTTTGAGAAAGCAGAAAAAACCATATACTAGGGAAAAGAATCGTTATTCAATAAATGGTGCTGGGAAAACTGGAGGCCACATATAGAAGACTGAAACAGGATCCACACCTTTCACATCTCACAAAAATCAACTCACAGTGGATAACAGACTTAAACCTAAGGCATGAAACTATAAGAATTCTAGAAGAAAATGTTGGAAAAACTCTTATAGACGTTGGCCCTAGGGAAAGAATTCATTAAGAAGACCTCAAAGGCAATCACGGCAACAACAAAAATAAATTAATGGGACCTGATCAAATTAAAAAGCTTTTGCACAGCCAAGAAAACTATCACGAGAGCAAATAGACAACCTACAGAATGGAAGAAAATTTTCACATGCTATATATTTGATAAGGGGCTGATAATTAGAATCTATATAGAACTCAGGAAAATCAGCAAGAAAAAAAATCAAACAACCCTATTAAAAGTGGACAAAGGACATGAACAGAAACTTTTCAAAAGAAGATAGACTATTGGCCAGCAAACATATGAAAAAATGCTCAACTTCTCTAAGCATCAGGAAAATGCAAATCAAAACCACAATGAGTTATCACTTATCTCCAATGAGAATGGCCTTTATCAAAAAGTCCCAAAACAATAAATATTGGCATGGTTGCCGAGAGATAGGAACACTCATACACTGCTGGTGGGACTGCAAACTAGTACAATCTCTGTGGAAAGTTATATGGAGATACCTCAAAGAGATAGAAGTAGAACTACCATTTGATCCAGCAACCCATGGGGCATCTACCCAAAAGAACAAAAGACATTCTAAAAAAGAACATCTGCACTGGAATGTTTATAGCAGCACAATTCACAATTGCAAAGATGTGGAAACAACCCAAGTGCCCAGCAATCCATGAGTGGATTAAGAAAATGTGTTCTATGTATACCATGGAGTTCTATTCAGTCACAAAAAACAATGGTGAGCTAGCACCTCTTGTATTATCCTTTATAGAACTGGAACCCATTCTATTAAGTGAAGTATCCCAGAATGAAAAAAACAAGCACCACATGTACTCACTATCAAATTGGTTTTAACTGATCAATACTTAAGTGCACATACAGTAATAACACCCATTGGGTATCAGGCAGATAGGAGGGGGAAAGAGGGGATGGGTATATACACAGCTAATGGGTGTGGTATGTACCATCTGGGGGATGGACACGCTTGAAGCTCTGACTTGGGTGGGGCAAAGGCAATGTATGTAACCTAAACATTTGTACCACCATAATATGCTGAAATAAAAAATAAAAAAAATAAAAATATAACCATGATACCATTGTCACATCCCCCAAAATAATAATAAATCTTTAATATCTAATAATCAGCTTCTAATTTCCTCCAGATTACATAAAAAATGTCATTTTACACTTGTTACATCAATATCAAAAGCCCAGATAAAGTACAATCATTTCTTTTGGTTGTTGGACCAAAACAGTTCCCTTTCCTTTTCTCTATCCATGCCATTTACTTGAAGAAACTTGGTCTTGTGGTATATCCCAGATTGTACATCTGGTTATCTATATTCTCGAGGTATTATTTAATATGTTTCATGATCTCCCATCCTGGAAACTGCCAAGTTAAATGCAGAGGTATCATTACATTCAGGCTTAATTTTTTTTGACAAAGATATTTCATAGGTGGTCTGTGTACCGCCTATTGTACCACATAAATAGAAATATAATGTCTAGTTTTCTTAGTTTTCAGAAGTTAATGCTCAATAGGTTTTGGTGGTAACAGCTTTGACTCATTCATTATAAAGTTTCCCATTGACTTTTCACATGATTCAGGGCTTCTCAAAGAAATTGGTATTTTGGACTCTGTTATGAAGAACTGTCCTGTGCATTATATTAATGGAACGTTTAGCAGCATACTCTCACCACCACTCCCACACATTGTCTTGTTGTGACAATAAAAAATGTCTCTAGATATTGCAAACTATCCCCTGGGGAGAAAATGGCCACCAGGTGAGAACCTCTGATCTAATGGTTTTAGCAGTCATTGATAACTGTTGCCTAGGTCTGTTATTTTATTAGTGTTTACAGATTTATGATTTTTCTAATTCTATCATTCCTGCATTTACAACTGTAATTTTTTTCAAGAAACACTTGCTCTGCGTCTGCCCAGCAAAGGCACAATTATTGTCTGATTATTTTATTTATCAATGTTTTTGAAATAATGAGGTGTGCCTTAATAATCTCCCAAAGTGGCCAACTAATTTGTGTTTGGAGTACCATGTAGAACCCTTGAATATTTACACATTTCATATATTTCAATCCTTTGCATTCAATTTTTCTTTTTCATGCTCAAGTTTTCCCAGCTTTATCCAGTGCGATCTCTTTCAAGTTAGCTCAGGTTTCCTCTTAACATGACCCTAATAGTCTTATAATTTCTTTGCTTTTAGTCATGACAAGATATATAGTCCAGACTAACCTTATACATTTCCTTCTCCAGACCAGGAATCAGCCACTTACCTAAGAAGCCTGATTCCTTTTACTGAGAAATGGCACCTAGAAACCACATTCTGTTCACAATGGGTGTTTATTGCTGTTGGGTTGTCACTACTTCTAGGTCTTCAAAGTGGATCAAACTAGGAAATGCACACTTTTTTAGAAAGATAAAAAGACATGATTTCCTATTGACATTTTAATTCAATTGAACATTACAAGGTTTTTACTTTTTATTTTACATTTAATTTTTTTCTTATGCTGAAATCATTTCTAATGATAACAATATAGATTCATATTTGCACTTTTTCTCTCTCTCTCACACACACATACACACCCCTACCACTGAATTCAATTTCAGATTTGTGTTTCCCTTTTTTTTTTTCAGTTATATCACACTAAAGATACACCCTGCAGTCTAAATATTGTGTTTAAACATTATTTTGAGTAATTGTTCCCTGTGTGGTTATGCCACTAATGAGACAAACAGATTCATTTGTTTTAGTTTGTTTTTGATTTTTAGCATTGCTCTTCTTAAATTTAATTTTTAAAAATTATATAATGTATATATGTGGTTCCAAAGTTAGAACTATAAAACTAAGCATATTTAGAAAGGTTTAGCTTCCATTATTGTCTCTTCCCCCATATTTTCTCCTTTCCCTATAGATAACCACTTTTCATTAGATTTGTTTTATATTTCTATTTAAAAAAATACATAACACCCCCCCCAAAGGTGGCAAACAATAGACAATATCCTACACTTTGCATTTAAAAATTATTGTAAAAATATTCATATCATAAAATTTACCATTTTAACCATTTTAAGTGTGCAATTCAGTAGCATTAAGTACATTCACAATGTTGTGCAACCATTACCACTATTTCCAGAACTTTTCATCATCCTAAAGAGAAACTCTGTACTCATTAAACAATAACTCACCATTCCTGTTTTCCCTGAGCCTCAGGTAACCTTTATTCTACTTTCTGTGTCAATGAACTGCCTATTCTATCTGCATCTTGTTTGTTTTGTTTTGTTTTTTTAACTTAACTGTATATGCCAGAGATTGCTCCACAGTAGTACACAGAGTTCCTCCTCATTCCTATTGTACAGCTGTGTAATATTCCACTGAATGGGTTAAACCATATACAACCAATTCCTTATTGACGGGATGTTTGTGTTTCTAGTCTTTTCCTATTACAAGCAATGTTTCAATGTATAGCCTAATGCATCCATCTTTTCATTTTTGGCCTAATGTATCTTTTATAGAGATTACTGAAAGTGGAATTGCTGGGTCAAGGGTAAAGGTATATGCAATTTTAGAGCATTTAGATTTAATGTGCTAGACAAGAATGAACTACCAAGCCATTTAAATACTAACTGAAAAACCATATACAGGACGTTTTAAATGGTTTGATTAAAACGCTGCTTTAACTCAAGAGATAGTTGCTTTATTTAGCTCTTTTAGTTAAAATGATGTCATTTGTTTGAAGCAGAGTACATGAAAAATACTCTATTGCTCTAATTTCTTTGGACTTAACAAATTGGTGTTATGAAATTATGTAACTCCTACTTTTTCTTGTGCTTTATGAGACTATTACAAGAAAGGGTACTGCCTTAAGACGCTTCGACTACAGTGGGGAAATAAAGGAGAGAGTTGTGCCAATTCTTAGAGGAGAATTTCGGCTGTCAAGTAGCACATTTGGGCAATTTGGGTCAAGAAAAGGAAATTCTATATATATATATACACATGTATACATATATATATATAAATATATACGTATATATAAATATATATCTTTTTTTTTCTTTAAAGTAAGGTTTTCCAGGCCTAAATAATCCAGACGCTGCTCTCTTGGACCGTCTCCCAAACTGTGCTTGGATGGTCATCCCTGGTTTTCAGAGCTGTTTGATTTTTTAATTATGAAATTCCACTGAATGCGAAATGACCAGGGCTGCAGAGGCCTCATGAACATTGGGCCATAAAGGAAGACCCCGGAGCTGGCGGGCGCAGAGGCACTCTAAAGGCACAGAGGGTTGCACCAATTGCTAAGGTTTAATCATTAATGGGAAGAGGGTCTAAGCCGGAACCGAGGTTATTTTCCGAGCCCCACTCACCCACCTGGCCGCCACCCCAACCCCCAAGAGAGTCCTGGGTCTCTAACCCCCCTTGGATGCAAATCCTGGCAGAGTCCTGCCAGGGGTCAGGCTCTCAGGAGCACACCCCCCGCACGGACTCCCCAGGACTGTGGCGCCTGCGCACTGCCTACGCCCCCTGCGGTCGCGTGAGCTCCCTCTTGGCGGCCGAAGGCGCATTTCAAGCTGGAAACGCCCAGCTCCTCTGTGGGTCCCGCAGACTGACGCCAATCCCGGTGGGGCAGTGGGGGTACGAGGGCAATGGGGAGGGCTTGGCCTCCTCGGACTGAGGCTGCAATCAACTCCCGGGAGAGCCTCTATTCCTAGCTAGCTTCGAATCCGCCCATCCCGGGTCAGGGTCCAGGTCCCTGCAGGAGGACCCCTTCTCATCCTCATTCTGGCCGGGCAGTTCTGCTGCCGGCCCAGCCAAGCCTGGCGCCTTTAGAGACCCTAGTCCCCCGTCCAGGGCTCAGCGAGGGCGGAGGGGGTGGGGAAGGGGCTGCTGCCTCCTCTCCCAAATCCGGTCCCTGACCGCCCCCTCCTCCGCCGTCTGCTCGCTTTGTACAGGCAGTCAAAACAGAGCTAGCGGCCAATTGAGGGGGACGGGAAGCAAAGCCGCCTTGCGCCTCGCCCCTCCAGCCGGCCCCCCGGCCCCCTCCTCTGGGCGCCCAGCCCTCGGCCCTCCCTCCCCTTTCCCACTTCTCTCCTCGCCCTAACCTCGCCCCCATCCCCCGCTCATTTCCTCTCGCACCCGGGCTCGCCAATCCTTCTTTCCATGTCCCTTTTCCAGCCCGGCCTTCCTCTTCGGGCTTGCCCCCCTTCTCCCCAATCTCTGTCCTCTCCCCTCCCTTCGCCCTGCCCCCCTTCCTTCCTCTTCCCCTCCCCCAGCCCTCGGTCCCCCCTTCCTCCCCACCCGATCGCCCCCTGACTCAGTCCCCGCCCACTCTGAGCCGGCGCCTCGGTCCGGGCTGCGCCCCACGTGTGGACAACTGCGCCTTGGCCCCCACTGACAGCCACCGCCCGCCGGCCCGCCCCGCGCCCCGCGGGGCCTCTAAAACCCCCGCGCCGCGCCCTCCTCCGCCGCATCTTCCCCGGCGTCCTGCCTCCCGCCCTTCCTCTCGCCGGTCGCTCGCCACGGCCCCGCGCACCTCCGCCCGGCTCCGCAGCCGCTACCCGCGCGTCCCTGCTCCGTGGGACTCCGAGCGAGTCCAGAGGAGACCCTCCTCTTCTTTGGGGGTCGACTTTTGTTTGTTTGCCTGCTTCTTTCTGGTGACTTTTGCAGCGTTCCAAGACCTGTGCCCCGAGCGCACGGGAATCGGCCGAGCCGTTGCGTGCAGGCCCTTTTTCTTTAGAGGTGCACTTTCTTTGTAACTTTACGCCGGGGCTCCTCGGGTTACTTTTGTAATTTCCCGCCCCCGCCCGTTGGCGGTCCTGGAGTCGCTCGCGGCCGTCGCCCGGGGGATGCAACGTGGACCGCGCGGGGCTGCCGGCTGCACCCCTGACGCTCCTCGCCGCCCCCTGAGCTAGAGCCCGCGCCTGGCGTCCCGCGCCACCGGCGGCCAGGGCCCCGGCGCTCTGTCCCGGACTCCCGCTAGAGCAGGAAGCCCGAGCCCAGGGGAGTCCCGGGAGCAGACGAGGGCTTGTTAGACCCTCACTTTTTTTCTGGGCCGCGCAGATTTTGTCTTTGATCCCTCCCTCCCGCGGGTCTAGGGCCGCGCGCTCTTGGCGCCGGCGATGGGGAGACGGCGGCGGTTGTGTCTCCAGCCCTACTTCGTGTGGCTGGGCTGCGTGGCGCTCTGGGCGCAGGGCACGGCCGGCCAGCCCCAGCCTCCGCCGCCCAAGCCTCCCCGGCCGCAGCCGCCGCCGCAACAGGTCCGGCCCGCAGTGGCGGGCTCCGAAGGCGGGTTCGTGGCGCCCGAGTACCGGGAGGAGGGTGCCGCGGCGGCTAGCCGCGTCCGCAGGCGAGGACAGCAGGACGTGCTCCGAGGGTAGGTGGGCTAGCAGTCCCGTGCCCAGGGCGGCCGGCTTGGGGGGCACCTCGGCTTGGCCGCTTTCCATCCCATTCCCTCCCTGACCCGGGTTCTAGCGGCTAAATCTGCAGCCCCCTCCGCCGGGAGACACGAAGACCCCCACGAACGCCTCTCCCTTTTCCTCCCCAACCCCGCAGCTCAGTCAGCAGCGAGCCCTCCCTCGGGAGGTTGGGCGGAGGGTGGTCGTGGGTGGGGGACGTGCGCGGACCGCAGAGCAGATGCAGAGCCCGCGGTGTGGGGACAGGTTCCCAGTGTCGGGCGGAAGGTGGGCCTGGGTCCGCTTCGCGCGGGGGCGGGTGGAGCCGGACTACTCCCCGCCGTCGGGGGCGCCGTTCCGGAGCCTTTTGTTTGAGGACGTGTGCGGGGTTTACAGCTCACTCTCTAGCATCAGCCAGAGCTCTGCACCTTCCGACGCGCCTTCCTTGACACGTCGGGGCCAAAGAAACGGTTGATCGAGGATGGATGTGGGAAGGAGGGCAAGGATTTTCGAAACGCAATGTTTTCTTTGTTCTCTGCATCTGGAGGCTAGAATAGTAGCAAATTATATGTTTCCATGTCTCTTTTCTCCTTAAAAAGGCAGGCAAGGGAGGAGAGATGAAAGGGCATGTGCACACGTTTCCGACCCTCCCGCATTCCAGCATCTGGCCCCTTCACTTCTACATCTCTCCCCCCGCCAAGCCCCAAGAATTGGAAGTGTAGTTTTGGTTTGCTTATTGTCTTGAAATATTCGCGCTCGGGCTTTGCTTAGGAAGACCGCTTATGTGTGACTGCACCCTCCTTCCTACGTGTGTATGACCGCGCTTGTCCATCGCAGGCCCAACGTGTGCGGCTCCAGATTCCACTCCTACTGCTGCCCGGGATGGAAGACGCTCCCTGGAGGAAACCAGTGCATTGTCCGTGAGTGCTTGGCTGGGATGGCAGCTTGGGGCAGCAGGCCGGGCCCTGTCTCACGGCCGACCTCTTGCATTCAGCTGTTTGGACACACAGTTGCATTTAAGGTCAAGTGGCCACATTGCAGTGTTAATCGGGACACAGCCCCATCTGAATGGTGGGGAAGAAGCAGCCGGCATGCCTCAGTTTAGACCTCACTTCCACACCCTGTTGAAGGACGATGATGATAAAGGTTTCAGAGAGACTTGGAAGTTTTATCTTTCGATGTCTATTAATACAAACTGAACAGGAGGGTAAAGCAATTCCCTAGATAACTGAAACCGACTTTTCCCTCAAAAGGTCCAGATAAGACCACAATGTTATTATGTAAAGAATCTGCTTTTGACTCTGCTTGAGGTTTAAGCCTTATGAAGATCAAGCTTTCTTAGTTTATACCAAACCACTTTATTACCTCTGGTTTCATCTCAGCAGCCACATAACCTAGATATGAAAGAAGTGCTCTCACGGATTTAGAATTGACCAAAGTTAACAAAATTTTTAAAGGAGAAGACCCTTCCAGGTGGCTTGACTTTTTTTTTTTTTTGGAAGACATTTAAATTTAGAGTTTCCAGACCCCAAACTTCATAGTATATAGTAGATTTCCAAAATCTGAATCTTAGAACTTGAAAAGCTCTGCATATTTGACCTTGAAAGTTTTAGTTATTTTATTCAGTTTCCAAAGTGTATACCCATCTCCCCAAGTTCTATTTGGAGAGCTTATTAGTTATCACCTTCACAGTCATGGACTCTGGGATGTCTTCGTTAACATGCCTGTGAATTTGTGACTTGAAGCGTGACTGGCCTTCCCCTGGGTGCTTATATAGCACAGCCAGGTTTGTCTTGTTGGGAGGAGAGCCAGGTATCATAGACAGCACAGTCATTTAGAGCCAGTCTTGACTTTAGATTGACCCCCATGTTCTCTAGGGAACAGAGAAAAAGGGCAAGACACACTAGCCAAGGGATAATAAGGATGTAGTGGCATCTCTGACTCTATATTTATTGGTTTTGTGGGTTTGAGATAGACCCTTAATGTTATTGCTGGGCAGTTTTTAAAAAGGAATGAAATCTCAAGTGTCGGAAAGACTAGTTTCTTCTTCCTAATTTTTTCTACCCTAAAATCCCACAATCTCCAGTGATGAAGCAAAAATATTAAACAACTGTGTTCTTTAAAGTGATTCATAAATATTTTAAATAAACCCTCCGATTATAAGACTTTGCTCTTATTTTTTTAAAAAAGGAGAGAGTATTGCATTGTTTTCTTTCCAACATAGAAGTCAAACGTGTGGCATTAATGGAGGGTGCGCTCACTCTTTCAGGCCAGGAAGGCATCACCCATTATTGTGGCTGCTTTAAACTTACATGGTTTTCTAGAATCCTGAAACAGCTAACGTCACTCACCACACACCTGCCATACTAGCGGGAGTGACTTAGGCACTGCGGAAAGTCTGACTCACTAAATGTAATGAATGTGACTGCCATTATTGAGTTGGAGAGCAGCCGAGGAGAAGGGATCGGTTTATGGTATGTGTTGAAAATCTGTAAAGTCAGATTTTATTGGATCAGTGTGGAATGGGAATTCCAGAGAGCAGAGCCTTCCATAATATTTGCAATAGAAGTATATGTATGGCCCACTGAGTGTTAGCTTTAAATACTTTTGGTCTTTGAGTAACATTGTGCCTTTTACTTGTTTAGAAGGTCAGCTTTGAAAATCTCAGGATAACAGTGACTTCAGTAGCCTGCATTTCTACTACTTGAAATATTTGGGTGCTTTTGAGATACATTGGAAATTACACGTATCAGAAATCTATAAAAATCTATAAACTTTGAAATGATCCTTATACCTCTGAGAAACATTTACAACACTTGTGTCAACAGGTATCTACAAAAATATTTATTATTAGCACATTAAAAAATTCAAATACCTAAGAATATAAAATAGGGTACAAAATAGAGGGAGAGTGTAATACCTTTGTATTCTACTGCATGAATTGTACCTAACTTTAGCAGACTGCATTCAATTTTGTTGTTCAATTATTTTGATATTTAAAATGATGATATATGTAGGTAATGAGCAAACTAAAACCATCGTAAGCACAAAACCAAGAATTTTAATTCCAGGCTTTCCTGATAAGGAATTAAGAAACTTATTAATATATTTCTTTAATTTAATCTATATCTCACCATTTATCAGAAGAAAAGCTCTGAGGCAGTTTACAAAGAAGAAGTAAAACACAAATAAAAAAAGAAGACCAAAGATTAATTTTTTCATACATTTATACCTCAGTATTCTATGTAGAAAGATATAAAAATGGTCAACTTTTAGAATTCTAATCTGTTTGGCTTTGACCAGGCTTCATGAGAAGAAGATAGTGAAGGAAAATGTATTTCTCAAAGTGCTGGAAACCTAATGCATTTTGATTTGAGTCGGTATGTTTTGTTGTTATTGTTCTTAGTTGTAGCCTGAAAAGATCACTGAAGTACTCCCAAAGTTCCAAATATTTGTTTCCAAAAGGATGGAATTGTTTCCAAAAGGATTGGAGTTTGCATCCAAAAGGATGCAAACTTCTTACTTTGCATTTTTAAAAATTTCCTTAGTACATGAAACAATGAAAAAGTTTGCTTATTAATTTATTTATTGTGAAATGATGCCATAAACAGCATTTTGACCAGTGGAATAACGGTGGGATGGGGTGGGCTTGGATTTATAGCATTTGAGATCTGAAGAGACATGAGAACATTCCAATACAGTCCCTTTATATTATGCTACCAATGAGAAAACTGAACACAGAGAAGCTATATGGTTTTCCAGAACACCCAGCAGATCAGTGGCCGAGTGAGAACGCAACCTCAGACCTCTTGGGTACCATGTACCCTTTATGTGGCCATGAGACTTCTCCCAGCATCACTGAAGTCCCAATACCTAGGTCTTCTCTCCCTTTCCCTTTGGTATTTCTGGGTTTATGGTCTTAGTTAATGATTGTGGGAGGGACAGATATTCAGCTGAAGTATACCATAGTCCGAGGTGGGTGTGAGGTGAAAGGGCCTAAACACTTGTTTCTCATTGGCTCAGAATTACACAGTACACACCTGTAGCCGTGACTGGTAACTTTGGGAATGCCCAATCTCTAGCCGTCAAACATCCACTGGGTTTAGGATCTGGGTGGGGCACTTTGTGTCTTACCTAAGCCTAGTCTAAGTATCTACCTGCTGGAGTGGAGGGGGCTTTGAAATAAAATAATATTTTAATGAGAATTCATCACTGAAAAGTTATTGGTGATCAAAAACTCTAGTATGTTTTAAGAAGTAATAACCAACTCCACGTAGGGAACGATATTCTTGCCTAAGATGAGTGACACCATGATACATGACACTGTTTTCATTTATAAGGAGTACTAATGGAGATGCTGGTCATACTATGTGGATGTCAAAAGGCCATTTGGAGAAGGAAAACAATTATCAAGTTAGTTGGCTTCTGTAGAAAATGTTCTTTACATTATTGGGGGACCTGGATCTTTTTGAAGCTTGTGGGACTCCTCCTTAGCAAAGGATACATATGCACATTGGAATAAATGTTAATAGCTAGATTCAAGGTATTCATGGAATCTCTTCTTGTCTTTATTTATCCAGTTATGGAGCATTAAAACACACAACCTTTGCGCTCAAAGAGAGAATTCAGTTGTGGGTATAGAGATAAATCTCTCAGCTCCTAAATGAACTGACTCTAAATATGGGAGAAACTTCCCATTTGAAGGCACTTGGCTACAGGTTTGAAGTGTCTGTGGTATGTGCTGTGTCAGTGAGCCAAGCATTCTTTGCTGTAATGACCCTCATACCTTTGTGTTCATTGGAAGTCACAGCTGTGGGAAGCTTTGACTTGCCTCCATCAAAATGTCTGAGCAGCAGGAATAGGCTAGGTTGTGGAGATAATATGGGAGAAGAAAGGCTGCAGGAAGGAGAGAGGAAATTATTGCGGGGAACAAAGATTGATGATGGGGCAGGTCAGATACCAGCCAGGAAGGAATGTGCATGGAACCCCTGCAGGTTGGCCAAGTTATTGGGGCCTGGGGTCTTTGCCCGAGTCAGTTTCACATTCTCTGTCTCCTGTGAGGGTCCTTTGCATAGTGGGCTCTGTTTTCTTTAGGTTTCTTCAACTCTTGCAGCTCCCTAAGTTCAAGGATCATGTCTTCTTTTGGTGAATTCTGCATTTAAAATCTCAGTCTTAAATGGAAGAGACAACCTGTATTGATAGGAGGGTTAAAGAATTAGGATTATGGGATTTGAAATAGGTTCATTTGTTTGTACTTTATCATAAGGATACTTAATAAGATCTATTCCCATGTCTGAAATGGGTAATTTCATTGTATATCTGATATTAGAGATTTTATTTTATTTTTATTTTTTATTATTATCATTTTCTTTGAGACAGAGTCTTGGTCTGTTGCCCAGGCTAGAGTGCAGTGGCATCATCATAGCTCACTGCAACCTCCAACTCCTGGGCTCAGGTGCTTCTCCTGCCTCAGCCTCCAAGTAGCTTGGACTATAGGTGTGCGCCACCAAGTCTGGCTAATTTTTCCATTTTTGGTAGAGAAGGGAGTCTCACTTTGTTGTTCAAGCTGGTCTCAAACTACTGGCCTCAGGCGATCCTCCCGCCTCAGCCTCCCAAAGTTCTAGGATTATAGGCGTGAGCCACTGCACCTGGCCTGAAGTTAGTCATTTTTATATCACATATTTTATATTTTGGTTTTATTGTTTTAAATGTAGCTTTCTTGTTTTGTAAACTATGGTTTATTATATAATTATTCATTTGCTTTCCTATTGTGCTTTCTACAGCAATTTGTAGAAATAGTTGTGGAGACGGATTTTGCTCCCGTCCTAACATGTGTACTTGTTCCAGTGGCCAAATATCACCAACCTGTGGATCAAAATCAAGTATGTTTCTTATGTGTGGTCTTGTTTGCTTCATTTTCCTTAAGGTTTTGAGTAAATGCTAAATGTCCTTTTCAAAGAGGATATAAATCTATGATTATTTTCCTTACAAACTAGATCTGTATTCATCTTTGGAGTAAAAATCTTTGGTGGCTTAGTTGTTGCCTCAAATGGGTAATGGTTTTCAGTAAGAAAAAAGGCTTTAATTGTGGTCCAGGAGCTATATGTCTGTGCATTAGCAGAGCCAGGATTTAGTGGAGAAGTAATTCTTTTTGAATAATAGCTATAACTTAACTGGGTTATTACTAGGTTCCAGGTGCTATTTTAAGTGTTTGACCATATTACTTTAGTTAATTCCCACATCGATGTTATGAGATACTATTACGACCCCATTTTACAGAGTAAGAAAGTGAGGCACACATAAGTTAAGTAAATTGCCCAAAGAAACACAGACTTGAATTCAGCGTTCTGATACCTAAGTTTGGAGTCTCAAGCACTAGGCTATATTGCCTTTGCTTAATCACACAGCCCATGTTCTGTTTTGTGGGTTAGTAAGGGAGAAGGAGAATTGGGAAGACATCAGATACTTATTGAGTATGGACCAGATACTTTACATATATTAGCCTATTTTGCTTTATACATATTAACTCCCAACAACTCCATAAGATAACTGTAACAGTGGACTAAGATTCTGTTATTCATGACCCAGTTAGAAATTGGTGGGTTTTTAAGACTCACGATTAATCTTTTAGGCCAGTGTTTAAGATAACATTATAACAAGGCAGAAGCAGATATTGTTTAATTGCTCAATAATTAAATAACTGCTTTAAATCTGCCTCAGACTCATGTGATTATTATATTTTAGACATTTCTTTCTACAAAATTTCCCTATTTCCCTAAACAAACGTGGTGATACAGAGTCTCTCTGACTCACGAGTAAGATTCAAGATTTATATAACAAATGTCATTATCTTCTTTCGAAACTCCTGATGAAAACTCTAGTTTTACTTTCTTTGACTATAATCGGCCATTTTTCCAGCTTTTTAAAACCCATCATTCAAATTCATGGAGACTTTCTTGATCATCCTGATCAGCGTGTTTCTTCCACTGCTTACCTGAACCTCTCTTCCTTGCCTGATTACCTGCAAGGTACCCTTGACCATACTATGGATATTTAGTGGATAGTTTTATAACTCTCACACATAGTATAATTCGGGTGATCATTTTATACCTTTTGTGGTTGCTCTTTGCAGTTCAGCAGTGCAGCGTGAGGTGCATGAATGGCGGGACCTGTGCTGAGGACCACTGCCAGTGCCAGAAGGGATACATTGGAGTTCACTGCGGACAACGTAAGGAACATCAGTATAGACTTGATTTATTGGAAATAATTAGTTAGTGGGTATTTCTTATTAAGTCATAATTTAAGATCTCATAAAGCCTTTGATCCTTTGAAAAAACAATTTTATGTAATAAGCCATACCTTACAACTGAATTTCTAATTTTTATCCTATAAGGATTTTTTCTAATTCTTTTAGAACTTTTGTTTTAGAGTATTGATGTTGTCAAATACCACTAGTGCTTTATTAAATTTGACACATATCACCAGTTTTCTTTTATTTAGCTCCATAAAACATACATACTTTCCTGAAAAAATGGTGTTTTCTGTGATCTCTTTCTTTCTCTCCCTCCTTTTCCTATTCTCCTCCTCCAATAAATACAGCTTTTTAGGATTTCTCAAAATTAACCCCAGGAGAGCCAACCTCATAAATTATCCTTTGCTCAAATACATTTAATACCAAAATCCAAGGCTGTGAAATGATTTTTTTAAATCAGATGTCATCGTGTGAGGGGAGCCGTGGCCAGCACAGCGCCTCTCTCCTCCGGAGCGTGTCCTCTGCGGAGCGAGAAATAGCCTGAGAGCGAGGGTGGGAGGGCTCCAGTGCCTGAATGGCCACACGTCACTGGGATGTGCTTTTGGTTACTATTGCCTAAATTGTGGGACTTCTATGGGAATTCATGTGTTTTCAAGTATGGATGAATAGAAAGACGTGACGCTAAAGAAAGTTGAGTCACGCATAGTAAGAAAGTCCCTTTTCACTTCCCTGGCATCTCATCAGATGCGGAGCCTGGGCTCCATGCTAATGGTCTTAAAGGCTTCCCTAGGAATTGCTCATCTCCTTTTCTAACATAGAAAAACCAAGTCTTAGGTATATAAGAATATCTAGCTTGTTGTCAATTAACATTATTTTATTTTTGTTGCAGTTTTAAAATTTTCTTAATGGTGGTAAAATATACATAAAAAATTTACCATTTTCTCTCTCCCCCTTTTTGTTTTTCATTTCAGAATATTACAGGGGTGTAAATGTTTTGATTACATTGATTGCTTTTGTGCTGCTTGAGTCAAAGTTATATCACCCAGATAGTGTACATTATACCCATTAGATAAGACTTTACCCATCCCCTCCTCCCACCTCCCACCTGCATGATTTCCATTGAATTTTACTTGTATCTGTGCACGTGAGTGCTGATTGGTTAGTTCCTATTTGATAGTGAGTACATGTGGTGTTTGTTTTTCTGTTCTTACAATAATTCACTTAGGAGGATGGTCTCCAGTTCCATCCAGATTGTTGCAAAAGGTATGAATTCAATTATGGTTGAGTAGTATTCCATCGTGTATATATACCACATTTTATTAATCCACTCATGACTTGATGGGCACTTGGGTTGATTCCTCATCTTTGCAATTGTGAACTGTGCTATAGTAAATATTATAGTGCAAGTGTCTTTTTGATAAAATGACATTTTTTCCTTTGGTAAATACCCAGTAGTGGGATTGCTGGATCAAATAGTAGGTCTACTTTTTGTTCTTTGAGAAATCTCCATACTATTTTCCACTGAGGTTGCACTAGTTTGTAGTCCCACTAACAGTGTGTAAGTGTTCCTTTCTCTCCACATCCATGCCAGCATGTATTGTTTTGGGACTTTTTGATAAAAGCCATTCTCAGTGGGGTTAGGTGATACTCATTGTGGTTTTAATTGGCATTTGTCTGATGATTAGTGATGTTGAGCATTTTTTCATACATTTATATAGGCCATTAGTCTGCCTTCTTTTGAAAAGCTTCTGTTCATATCTCTTGCCCACTTTTTTATCGGATTGTTTGATTTTTTTTCTTGCTGATTTGCTTGAGTTCTTTGTAGATTCTGGTTATTAGCCCTTTATTGGGTGTATAGCTTGTGAATATTTTCTCCCATTCTGTAGGTTGTATATTTGCTCTATTGATTGTTTTCTTGGCTGTGCAGAAGCTTTTTTAATTTAATCAAGTTCCATTTATTTATTTTTATTGTTGCTGTGTTGCCCTTGCAGTCTTCTTCATAAATTCTTTGCCTAGGCTGATATCCAGAAGAGTTTTTCCAAGATTTTCTGATAGAATTCTTATGACTTTGTGTCTTAGGTTTGTGCCCTTATCTATCTTGAATTAATTTTTGTGAGAAGTGAGAGGTGCAGATCCTGTTTCAATCTTCTACATGGGGCTATCCAATTTTCCCAGCATCATTTATTGAATAGGGATTCTTTTCCGTAATGTATATTGCTGTCTACTTTGTCAAAGATCAGATGGTAATATGTGGATGGTTTTATATCTGGGTTCTCTGTTCTGGAGACATTGGTCTATGTCTTTATTTTTGTGCCAATACCATGCTGTTTTGGTTACGATAGCCTTATAGTGTAGCTTAAAGTCTGGTAAAGTGATGCCTCCAGATTTGTTCCGTTTGCTCAACGTTGCTTTGGCTATTTGGGCTCTTTTCTAGTTCCATTTTTAACCATTTTTAAGTGTAAAATTCAGAGATACTAAGTACATTTACATTGTTGTGCAACCATTACCACCATCCAGCTCCAGAACTTGTTTAATCCTGTAAAAATGAAACTATGTATTCATTAAATAATAAACCCCATTTCCCTCTCCTTCCTGTGCCTGGCAACCACCATTCTACTTTCTGTCTCCATGAATTTGACTATTCTAGGTACTTCCTATAAATGTAATCATTCAGTATTTGTTCCTTTTTGACTGACTTATTTTATTTGATATAATGCCAGGATTCATCCATGTTGTGGCATGTGTTAGAATTCCCATCATTTTAAAGGCTGAATAATATTTCATTTGTGTGTATATACTGCATTCTGTTTATCTGTTCGTCTGTTGGTGGACATTTGACTTGCTTCTACTATTCAGCTATTGTGAATAATGCTGCTATGAACATGCATTTACAAATACATGTTTGGGTCCCTGCTCTTAGTTCTTTTTGGTATATACTCAGAAGTGTAATGCTGGATCATAGGACAATTCTATTTTTAATATTTTAAGTAGCTGTCGTACTGTTTTTCATAAAAGCTATACCATTTTACATTCTCACCAGTAGTGCACAAGGGTTCCAGTTTATCTACATTCTTGCCAATACTTCTTATTTTATTGTTTGTTTGTTTCTATGATAACCATCCTAATGTATGTGAAGTGGTATCTCATTGTGGTTGTTGCAGTTATTTTTAAGGTTGCCTTCCAGTTGGAGTGGTTATAGCTTTCTATTTGTAAGTGCTATAAAATTTTCTTTTAAAAAATTTATATAAAACAGGTGAATCAATTTCAAAAAGAAAATATTCTCCTGAGGTCACGAGTAGAGTAACTTTTTCTGTAAAGACCAGATAGTCAATGTTTGAGACCTTGCTTTCTCTGTTGCAGAACTCAGCTCTGCCACTGTAGTGCAAAGGAGAACAGAAACAGTATGTAAATGAAAGAGCTAGGGAGTGTTTCAGCAGTAATTTTGCTGAAACACTTTAGAGACACTGAAACTTGAATTTTATACAATTTTCACTTGTCACAGAATATTCTTTTGATTTTTCAACCTCTTGAAAATGTTAAAACCCCTCTTAGCTCAGGGACAGTACAGAAACAGGCAGTGGGCATAGTTTGCAGACCTGTTGTGGGGTGGTTCTCAGGTCTGACAAAAGCTGTTAAGCTAATCTGAGCTTGACTGAAGTTTGGGAAGTGGAAGATTAAGGCATTTATCTTAATACAGTACATTGAGGCCAGTTTTCCAGCAAGAACAGGAGAGGCCAATGTAGTAACTTCTCTAGGCTAGGGCTGGCCAGAGGAGAGCAGGAAAGAGCTGGACAACAGTGGATAGATAATTGCAGCAAAGTTTCTTGATTCATGGATGATTCTTTTTCTAGATTTTCTTCGTACGTTTGGATATTTCCCAAATTTTATACAACAGACTCTAATTTATAACGAGCAAAGATGCAAAAGTCTATTGTGAACACAGCATTTGTAAGAAGGCAGATTTATAGTTTTTTTACACCTTAGGAAAGTGTTAGGAGATCTGACTGTAATTCTGTTTTAGAGAGTTCAGTAGCCAATGAAGAGACACAGTTAACCTTCTTGAAACTCAACCTTTG
Source organism: Varecia variegata (assembly GCA_028533085.1). NCBI lineage: Eukaryota > Metazoa > Chordata > Mammalia > Primates > Lemuridae > Varecia > Varecia variegata. The sequence continues at coordinate 93,382,439 of CM052439.1, forward strand.
GTTCTACAGTGGGAGAAATGATAATTACGTTAGAATTACTGGGGGAAGAGCCTTGCCTCTGCTGATCTTTCAGCATATTTCCTTAACTCTGTCCTGAAATTAGCTATTTTCAGCCTGAATTCAGCTGCTGTACCTGTCTCGGGCATACATGTGTATGTGTGCGTTTTCTTGAAGGTTGTCCAGAACCACCTCTGGTAGGTATGTCTCTTCCTGCTCTTTACACAGGAATGGGAAACTAGGGGATGGAAAGTACTTTCATCTTCTAGAGGAAGCTCTTTGATGTTCTTCTGCCCTGGTGTTTCAAACCGTGCTGAAGCTACCACACATACCAGTTGGGGGAAAGCCAAAGGCACGGGGTCAGAAAATCAGCATATCCCTGAGAATTTGCTCTCTAGGGTTGTCTCACGGGATGAAGTCCTCTTCATCTAATGTTTATCTCAGGGGTAGGAGAACATACGATATAAACAATATGCAACTAACAAAATTCATTAATCAGCAAATTATAAGGTGAATTATAAGGTGAAGGTGTGATAACTAGTAGACAGCAGCCCAAGAAATGGCTTGAGGAAGAAAGAGTGTTACAATACTGACAGCAAAGAAGCAGATATAACTGTTTCAACTTATGAATCCAGAACAGTCCTGGAAATATGATGTTTGCTTAAATGGGGATTATAAAAACATTTAAACTGCTTAGCTGCTTTCCCAAAAATGTAGATAGCACCCCTTAGAAAGCATTCTTCCATTTCGTTCAGCAGTGTTAATTGAGTAACTGCTGTGTGTCCCACGCCATGCAAGATGCTGAGAGTGCATCGTTGAGCAGGTGAGATGATGTCCTGGCCACACAGAGCTTATAGTCTGGTAGAAAAGACAGTTAATAAGTAAAAAGGTAAATACCTAATACAAATTTAGGTAATGAGAAGTTTTAGGAGAAGAATAAAACAAGGCAAGGGGAGAGAGTCTGAGTCAGGATCAGCAGTTCTCTGCTATTTTCTATTGGGGGTCTCTGAACAGGTGACATTTGAACACAGACCTGTATCTGTGCTTTTAGGTCTATGGGAAAAGTGTTATTGGCAGAGGGAAAAGCAAATTTAAAAGATCTATAGTGGGAACAGGCTCCGTGATTTTGGAAACAATGAAGAGACTCACGTTCCTGAAGTAAAGTGGGGAAAAAGGGTAGTGATGGTGTTCGGCCTTACAGGCCTAGGAACAAAATTTGGACTGTACCATAAAAATTATGGGTAGTCACTGGAGCATTTTGAACAGTAGTGTGGTGTGATATGATTGATATTTTGAAAAAAAAAAATCATTCTGGCTTCTGTGTTAAGACTGAGTTGTAAGAGAAGCAGAAGGGCCAGCTCGCAGCTCAGGGGTGCTGGGGAACGACGCTGCGCTGTCGTGACCGAAGGTGTGATGAGAGGTCGGATGGAGCTTGCGTTTTGCAGGTAGAATCTATGGAAGGCAGTGTGTGCTGATAGACCAGGTGTGGTGGGTGAATAGAGTAGGAAAAACAAAGATCTGAAGTGCCAAGGAGAGGGCTTTGGTGGAGCTCTTGGCTGAATGGTGATGTCATTTTCTGGCGTAGGAAAGACTGAGCAGGGAGTGGGCCGGGCAGGGAGTGGGCGCTGAGGGCAAGAGTTCTGTTTTGGAGCTACTAGCTAGAGACGTCGGTTAGCCTTCCACATGGAAAGATCTATGATCTCCGATCTAGGGAGAGTGCACAGAGATAGAGATATAACTTTGGTAGCATACAGATTAAATTTTCGTGTAGATAATATTTAAATCATAATCCTGGATAAAGATCAGTAGGAAGTTGTAGACAGAGAAGAGAAGAGATTGAAGCCAAAGGCCAGATGCAGCCCAGGATTCTGAGGTGGGAAGAGGAAGAGAAGTCAGCAAGAAAGAGTGAAAAAGAGTGGACGACAGGATAGAATGAGAAGTGGAGGAGTGTGGTGTCCTGGGAGACAAAAGGTGAAGGCAGCACCCAGAGTAAGATTTCTGTAGACCTGTGTCAGAGCAATAGGCTCTTGTTACTTTCCTCTTTTTCATGTTTTGTCCTGGCTTAGAAGACTGTTTTCGTCTAACACCTTTGTATAGAAGTGAGGATACCAGTTTCGGATCTGACTTATGCCCAGGTGTCTGTACCTCTTCTGAATGGGACAGAAATCTGTCTGATAAAAATGTGTACCTGTCATACTACCTAGCACAGATTAGGTGTTCAGTAAACACGTGTTGAAGGAAAATGTTCTTTTAATTTCTCAGCTTCCGCAGTACCTGATCGGCGTTCTGTTTCACAAGCTGACCGGTGGGAGATGGTGCTTTCCCCTCCTGCTCCGGCTGTGGTGGCCGCTGAGAAACCAGCTCCTGCTTCCATCCGTAGAGTGTCTTTTTCTCCCCTGCCTTTCATGTCACTTCCGTACTGGATGGAAGCATGTTTTTACGTCCTGGGTGGTCAGCATTCCTTCCATGATGGAAACTTAGGCATTTTCAAGTTTCTTTCCAACTCCAGTTGAAATAGAAATTAGTTTCCATTCTGTTTTGTTACCAAAAAAGTTATTTTATAAAATACCTTTCATCATAATTCATTTGAAAGAAGGAAATTCACCTCTTTTATTTTTTGCTTCTACTTTTTTTTGTATTTCCTGCTTCTCTTCTTTTTAGTGTAAGCTTTGAGTGCTACAGAACAAGTCTTGTGTTTTGTACAAATGTTCTGCAGTGAAAAAGAGGAAGGGAAGTAAGAATGTAGAATAGCTGCAATGTGCAGCCACTGTGCACTTTGTCTTATACATCATTTTATTTAATCCTAAAACTTCTGTGGGGTGGGCACTATTTACTCCCGTTTGCAGGCGGGGAAGCTGAGAATCAGAGACGATGTGGTTAGGAGGTGCTGGGAGTAGCACACAGTTCGTCATCCATGCACCCTGCCGTACCATTCTGCCTTGCGAAGTAGTGGAAAAAGTGTGGTTAAGTTTCTACATCGTGCAGGATTTTACTGAGTTCCTGCAGTGCAGGGAATGCTACAGTGGGGGACGGGGATTCAGAGGCAGCTGGTCCTTGTCCTGGGAGAGCCCACTCCCACATGACAGACAGGAATATAAGCAAATGACTGCATCAGTCGGTCTCAACCTTTTTGTTCATGAAATCCCTTTACATTTTTTAAAGTTACCAAGGGACTCAAAGATCTTTCGTTTGTATGGATTCTATTGATATTTACAATATTAGATATTAAAACTGAGATTTTTTAAAATATTTATTTATTCATTTAAAGATAGCAGTAAACGCCTGTTACATGTTAACATAAATATTTTTATGAAAAATAACCATATTTTCCAAACTTCTAAAAAATTGAGTGAGAAGGGAGGCATTGTCTGACCTCGACAGGTTAGATTAGGTTTAACCTGGTAGTGGATCAGCCGTTTCCCGGAGGAGCCCAGGTTTATTCAGCCCTGTTCTCCTACCCGGGATTTGGAAACTCTGTTTTGAAAAACGCAGAGAAAAACCCTTCTCTCCCTTAGCTGAGGGCCCCAGTTAGTGGCCGGGAGCTTTTCCCCATTCATGCCTTTTTTAACTAGTGTAGTGATGAGAGAACACATCTGGGAAAGTTACTTTCATTTAAATTTCCTACTCCTTGATACCATTTAAAGAAAATATCTCACATTTTAACTAATCACATTAGACTACAGTTGCCCTTTTGCAGTATAGCTTTTTTAACAATTGAAATCTTCAAATCCTGACAACCGTTTCTGCAGAGTTACACACTGCTCAGAACAAGTTCTGTGACTGCTTTTGTTTTCTTCCACCTTCGTGTCCACTTGCATCTTTCTCCTTCTCCTCACGGTCTTTATTCCCTTTCCTTTATGCTTCATATTTGCTCATCTAACTTATTGCCCACCCCTGATTACAAGGCCATGAGTTGGAACTGAGCTGGGGACAGGTGAAGAAGCAGAAAGGTGCAGCCCGTGGGGAGATGGGCTGGTGCTAAGGCGCACAGAATCATGCCTTCAGTTTAAGCATAGATGTCAGACTAATGGTAAGGCCACTGTACAGTGATGCTTTAGGATGGAGCTATCTTTTGTTTCCAAGTGCATTTTAGTCTTACTGCCGTCGGCAGGACAGACATCACTCCATGTGTTCTGGATGATGGTAGGTAAACCAGTTTAATATTCCTGGGAAGGAAGTGGCAGCATTATTGCATTTTTAGATATCAGTGTACTTATTGAGCTTCCCAATTTTGATATGTGCCGAACTCAAAGTGCACATAAATGTGTTTTTCCCCTCACTTTCCTCTAATTTGAAATAATCAGTGTCCTTCAGCTCTAAACTTGTTTTGGGAAACACGTTTTAGAATATACTGCTCTTCACTGGTGAGGACAGAGTGTTTCACCAGGGAGGGGGTTGGGAGACAAGCTCTCAGCATCTGCTCTTAGAGAAGACACAGTTCTCGAATCCAGCCATCCTCGTGATGGACGGTGGAGCACGTACATTTCCAGGGTTCTAGCGGGTGCTCCTCGAGGCCTGCGCGGTCGTGCGGGGCCGTGCAGCGGGAGCAGCTCAGGTTTGGTTTCGGCTGCTGGCTCCCCCTGGGCCCACCAAACCCCGAATCCTGGTCTCCCAGGTCACAGGTATAAAGGAGCAAAGAGAATGTGTGCTGTGTGCTTGTCATTACTTTGAAACAATTTAGACTGTGGGTTAATTTCATATGAAAGAACTTACTGTGTTGACACAGTTTTTTCCCTCCTTTCTTTTACATCCTGAGCATAGTCAGTAAATATTGGTTACTTCTCTTGGCATTTTACAGCTAAAGTTGATGGTATTTTCCCCCCACTTGTCACATTTTTTCTGGTTCCTTTTCTTCTCTGACTTTCTTGCTTTTCCCCGTTATTGCCATATCCTCTTTATTTTTCTGTGTCACATTTCCCCCTCCTAGTCCCTCTCCCTGCTACCTAAAATCAGCCTCCTTTTTCCTTCATTTGCCCATATTTATTCACTTCCTTATCTGTAAAAAGATAGATTATAGGGTTAGCAGAAATAAAATAAAGGACTGAACAGTTATATTCTTTTTTTTTTTTTTTTTTGAGACAGAGTCTCGCTCTGTTGCCCAGGCTAGAGTGAGTGCCCTGGCGTCAGCCTAGCTCACAGCAACCTCAAACTCCTGTGCTTAAGCCATCCTATATGAGCATCAAAGCCAGCTAATCCTTGTGATTCTGATTTAAAACAAAAACAAAAACCCTTTTGCCAAATGCTTTCTCAACAATTACTGGCTTTAGTCTCAATGTACACCTAAATATATTAACTTAAATTTATGATGTGAGGTGTGACTTGTGTCTCAGATATGTAATTTAATGGAAGATCTTGATTGGCAGCATCACTACACTACTATATTATACTTGGAGATTTCCTATATAATAAGCTTCTTGCTGTTTTTGTGTGCAGCTGTCTGTGAAAATGGGTGTCAGAATGGTGGACGTTGTATTGGACCCAACCGCTGTGCTTGTGTTTATGGATTTACTGGTCCACAGTGTGAAAGAGGTAAGAAGAGAAAAGAGAAATGAGAGCCTTACTTTAAAGAAGCCTATTTTATTGTAAAAATGTATAATTTTTTATTTAACAGAAATTATTCTAATGAAATCATATTTTTATTCTTTTTTGATTATGTCTGTAACTTGAACGGTAAGATTTTGAGACATAGCAGCAGAAGCATCTCAGTTTTTCCCACCAAGTGATCTCGGTTTGGGAGGCCGACTCTGCAGCTGTGGCTCTAGCATAATATTGAACGAGAGGCTGATGGCTCGTTCAAATAATGTGCTTAATTCATATTAGAAGTACTATTGGGAGTACTGCTTCCGTTAGAAAAAGAAATAGTGTCAGGATGTCTGTGGCTTCAAAACCCACAAAATATGACATACATTTTTCTAAGCAATAAAGAAATATGTTATATTTAATAACAAAAAAGTCCAGTGCTAGTGGGCTTCAGGTAGGGTGTGATTAAGGCTTTCCTGTGCTGTCCTTTGTGTTTCAGTTTTTGCTCACCCTGCAGTTCTTTGTGGTTGTAGAATGGCTGTCAGCAGTCACTGAGGTGGCATGCTTCCTTGTTACCCTGTAGAGAGAGAAAATGTCTCCTCTAACCCTGGGCCAATAATGGCCTCCAGAGATACTTTATATGCTGACAACCTAAGCTTGAGTGTTTTAAATAATTCATGGCAAGGGGGGTTAATATGTTTGATGTAGACTGTTCAGGGTTTATCCTTGCAGCAGGAGATGATTTAAACTTCCCCAAAATCACATGGAAGCGATAGTTGGGTATCTGAACCTAGTAGAGCTTTCGCTGGGCCAGAGAAAAGCAGGGGATGGATGCTCGGTAGCATCCAGAATCGCCCACTGTATCCATGTAAATGGTCAATCAAGCCAATGTGAAGCCAGTTGACCATGACTGGAATAGCAGTTAGACTCATGACCTACAGACTGCTGAAAATCTCCAGTGTTGGTGCACTAAGAGACCTAATAATAATATCCTAATGGCAAATTATTGCTATGGTGTGTCAAAGAAGTTTAAACTTTGTAAGATGCAATAAATAACTATTTAGCACTGAACCATAAGAGTAAAAATCAGCTTAAACTAAAAGTAATATTATGTAATCATTCATTGTTATGTACATCCTCAGTTTATTTTCCCAGGGCTTGTTATAGCTCTAAAGTTTTATAGCACTTTCTTTATTGTGAAACTAGAGTATATGAAGTTATGTCCATGAAATATTACAGATGAGTAGGGGTGATGGTTTATATATGTATAGAGGCTTTGAATTGTGAAGAAACCTTATATTGTAAAAATTATACTGATTACTGTGACAAAAATTTTATCTTGGTATTCAGGTTAAGTCTTGAGAAGAAACTGAGAAATTAGAATTATATGGTGAAGTTTGAAAAGTAAGATGTAACATTTTTTTAACATACATGTGTATTTATATACACATCAAGATATTTATATCATTCTTCACGTAACGGAGATTTCTTGGAACCGAAGTATATTTCACAGATGACAGAGTTTACACTTACACTTAGGATGAATGTAAATGGCTTTTCCAGGTGCCTTTTTTGGAGAAAGAAAAATTAATTATGAAATATTAGCATAAAAAGATAAGTTGTTCAGAAGGGAAAAACACATTTCCTAGATGATGTTAAGTTTATTTAAACACCACAGAATGGAGAATAGTTAAATTTAAAATTTCGAACTTAATCATAATTGGTAGAGATGATCTTCGTGTTTCTGAAAGTCATGCAAACTGTAGCTCTTCCAGCCTGAAGCAGTGCCAAGTGCAATCCCTAACGGGCGGAGCAGCTGGGTGGGCAGTTTCAGCGCAGAGGCCTCAGGCATTGCATCAGGACTCTTCAACAGTTATTCATTCGTTAGATTTGTTAGTCCTTGCTAAATTTATGGGAATCCGGTAAAGACTTACATACATTTTACATGTACGGTAGCATGTTTTCAGAAGAAATTACAAAATTAATTAGTTAATGAATTAGCCTTAGGGATATTTTTTAAAATGTTTGTTTGTTTCTTAAAAGTCTTATTAATTACTACCCTTCGGAGGAAAGTTCTAAAGCTTCATTTCTTCTAAAGAAAGAGTTAGCAGTTTCCATTCTTAGATAGTAACCATGAACTTTAACATTTTTAAGAGATAGTTTCAATTGAATTTTGTAAATGTATACTAGCTAATTCTGCTAAAAATGGAGTTCATAATTTTTCTCAAGAAACATTATGTCTACATAGATACAAAAGAAATAACTTATTTATGTTGAAGTTAGTGAATTAAGTTCATGTGCCCTGTTAAGATTTAATGTTTGTAATTTTTAAAAAATTACTCAATTTAAAAATATGTTCTTTGTTATCTAAAAAAAGACTTTAGTAAAATGAGGGATATTTCTCCTCCCTAATGTAGAACACATATAATTTTCCTTTAAATTGGACTCTTGGGATCAGTTGCACGATAAAACATGACTGCTCTTCCAGCTATCTCGGCTTCTGGCAGACTGGTTTCCGGACACAGAGATTGAGTGGTAACTAATGACTGGCACGATTGTGGTATTTAACTTGAGTCTGGGTGCTGGGTAAGCTGAACCTCTTTGGAATTCTCTTCTCGCTCTTGTTGATATCTACAATGACCTTTTATACTTAGCATCAAAAAAAAAAGTTCTTGTGGCCACATGTTGATTGTAAAATGCAGACAGCTCAGCTGTGTCCAGGGCACATACATGAAGGTACTCAATTCTTTGTGTTTCTCTTTCCATACAGATGACATGTGAAAAAAGAATAAATATTAAACTTAATATGTATCTGAGAATAAATAGAAATGGACTCAGCATTATATATCAAGAGTTGGTGGAGTTTTTTCCCTAACACTTAAAATGTACCTTATTTTTTATCAATAGAAACTTGGAGGGGGCAGGCAGGCAAGAAATAAATTTTACGTAAGGGATTTCTGGACAAAATAAATGATTACTTGATAACAAATATGGTCTACCCAGAGTCCCTCTTTCAACTTCTTTGACTGAAGTGACTGTTGCAATCTTTCATAATTGAATTTTCCTTGAAGCTTATATAAGGACTATCTTTTAGAGATATATCCTAGACCCTTTTAAGTTATACATGTTACTACTGCAAATTGGTTTTTATCAGGTAAACATGACTTCCCTTAAAAGGTGTGTAAATTCTGTAAAATTTCAAATAACCTAGTGTTTAGTTAAATTTCCTTTCTAAGGTGCATCTTTCAGTACATTTTAAAGGAAAAAAAGAGGACTAGACAATGAATTTTTAATCTGTTGACATTTTCAAGAAAAATTCCTTTTGTTTAATCTTCATGTGCAATGACAAAAAATTGTGAAATCAAGTTGCAAATATTAGAGTTTCTAAAATATAAACTTTTAAGCCTTTATGTCAAGTGAAAATGGATTGATTTTACTTTAGGGCAATTTTCATAAAATTATCCAGTTGTAGAACCTAATGCATGAACTCAATGTATAGAAGCACACCTGGGAGAAGTCACAAAGTCTCTGCTTGGGTACCTTTCATTGGGGACACGCACTCACTGCAGCAGGAAGCAGTGTTTATCATCAAAGCCCTGCTTGCTATAACTCGACATTAGTATGCTGCTGCCCAGGCTGGATATTTAACAGATTTATAGCACACCCCTTATTGTCTAGTTCAGTGGGAACATGATGATGACAACTTGTCTAAAATGAATCAACCACAATCCACCATTCAGGTTTGCATGATGGCAACCTGAAGTCTAATTATAAACTCTTGAATTATTCTACAAATTTTTGTCCACCTGCCTACATTTCAAGAGGTACAGTAACTATGATAGCCATTAAACCTGCTTAGACCTTATCCAGATTCTCCAAGACCAGATGTGGAGATAGACAAATTGGGATTTTGCTGAATTCTGGGAATTGTGAAGACTAAAGTTTGTTTATAAATAACTGATACACTTGTTAATCCCATGGCCTTGGAATTTATTAGAAAGTATGTAGGGTGGGTTTGTACATCCTCTGAATATTCACGTAATGTAGCAAATTAATAGTATAACCAGGAATACAGGGGAGTGTGGTGAAGGGAACAAGCTGATATTACATAGAATTCTGTACACAGTGGATTTGATCCTTGCAAGAAATATGTAAACAATATTTTTTAGGAAAAAAACCTTCCATTTTAATTTTCTTTTTAAAAAGTGATACATGTTCATTATAAAGTAATGTAGAAAATAAAGCAAGATAAGAGAAGAAAATGCAATTATTCATAATTCCTCTACTCAGGGTTAATTACTATTAATATTTTGGAGAATATACTTTTGAGTTGTTTTTTTACTGTACATAGAATGTTTACAAAGAATGGGATCTTTCCATTCTTACTGAAATCTGTTCTGTAATATGAAATGCACTGATATCTTGCTTTTTGTTTTGTGCTATTAAAAATATTATGCTATAGATTGTAATGGTTGCACTGCATATCATAGTAATGCCAAAGCAGCAGCAAGATTTAAGTGCAAGATATAGGTGCTTTGGGGATTTTATTTCTTTTTACCTTTTTAACCACAAATTAGACTATATAGGAGAGGAACCAAACTAATTTTTTAATAAATATTTAATATTTATTCATCCAGTATTTGTTGAGTGGTTATTAAATATCAGGCTAAGTACTTAGAACTTGAGTTATAAAGAAAAACAATATATACTCCCTGTTAATGAGAAGCCAATTGTCTGTTTAAAGACCAGACTAGTCATCTACTTTAAACATGAAGATGCAATATGACACAGTAAATACCAAAATAGGAGTAGGAACAAAAAGTAGGACAGCTCTGAAATGCTCCCTAATTAAGGACGAATTAGAAAAGTCTTCCTGTCAGTTCAGTGAATATAGAATTAAAAAAACATAGTTCATTACAGTTGGAAACACAGTGTCAGACTAATTATTTCTTTAACAATATTATGAGATACATCATGATTGAGTCTGGTGCTAATATTATTTAAACTCCATGATTACCAATTATCATAGTCGGTAAGCTGATATTTATTTTGTAGAAATAAAATGTCTCTCTTTTTTATTATACTCTGAATATTTAGTAGAAAGAAAATTACAGGGAACAGAGAGAATGTTACCAACTGCAGATGTCGGACTCACATGCGCCTGTGAATGCACGCGCACACACACCCACACACACATGCACACACACATTTCTGCACTTGTGAGGCTGCTAAGAAGAACATTTTATAACTTGTACTCTCTAAGCTAAACTTAGCCTTAAATGGGCATCAGAGAAATACCAAAAGATCTGTGGGAACTTAACTCTTTGGCACTAGCTCAGATGACATCCTTATCTTGAATGCCATTAAGAACAGAGGGAAAGAAAATGAGAGAAGAAAAAGCAGACAGTGGGAAGTGGAAGAAAAAGAAGAAAAGATGATGTTAGAAAAGAGAGATGTAATGCTAGACAAGGAGCAAAGATGCTTAGTTGTATAAAGAACGGACTTAAATCTGGGAGAAAATCGATTCATTGACTGATGTCTCTGGGAGAGGCCAGGCTTTGACTTTTCAATCCTTGGTTTAAGCCCCTGTCCGCTGTTGAGATCTGTGGAATAAGTCTGAATGTTTTGGCAGCCCATGATATTTCATCGTCTTTTAACTAAAGCAATGGATATTTCATTTGTTCCAGCTCTAAGCACCTTTCTTTGTTTTTGGTTTATCCACCTAGAAGCAGGGAAGCCTATAATATTAAATAAAAACATTAGAATATTTTATATTTGTATAATTCCATAAATATTTTTCTGTTTTCCTGTTTCAACATCAGGTTAAAAGACATTGGAGGTTAACTAGTATGGAAACTGGGCAAACTACCACATACATACACTCAAATTAAATGTAACGAAATGTTATCATATAGGAGTTAGTCAAAAGTAATTGAATAAAATGTGTGTGTGTGTGGGGGGAATTATGTAATATACACCATATATTTCAAAAATCACAAACATTACGAATTCCTAAATAACACCTGTCTGCAGGGGTTTCACATAAAGAATTGTGGATCCGTAATCACATGACAGAGTTGTTGAGAAGAGCAAAAGCAACAGTGTGCTAAGCACCTGGCACTTGCTGAGCCGCAGGCCTGACACAGGATAGGCGTCCACTGAGTGTTAGCTATTGTATTTTAGGAACACAGTCAAAATCAAAGCTTAGTATTAAGACCTGTGTGACCTTGGAAATGTGATTGCCCTCTCTGATACATGTTTCTACATCTATAAGTGTATTTGTGACATCAACTTTGAATTATTTTTGTGGGAATTCAATGATATAATCTAATGCCTGGCACCCAAAAGGATGGTCATTGACGCCAATATCTTTTTTAAAAGGATACCCCGGTTCTCAAAAAGATGTGGTGGCTGGCTATTTGAAGTGGAATATTCAAAAATAGACTCTCAAATGGGAAGAAAAAAAGGATTTTGTGAAGTATTTAAGTCACACAAGTAAAGTTTAATGCTGTTTTTATTGAGAGTGGAAGGACTTAGAATAAATAGAACATTTAAGAGAAGCTCACATTTCTGAGATGAGAATTAAATGATATATAAAGTTCCTAGCCAGTGTCTGGCACAGAGTAAGTACTTACTAAATGATAAGCTATGATCCTTAAAAAAAGCCAAGATATGATACACTGTCTTAGATAAAATTGTCTTGTGGTAAGGGAGAGATTGTTTCAGGATTACTGGGACATAAATTGTGAACGATGTAAGTTTCATTGCTTTAACTTTTGTGGGTGTTTTGGTAATAGTATAGATCAACTGGAAAATACTGTGTATCATGTTCATTACCTTGCTTGTTATGCATTTGAATTTTTAGAACCTGCTTATCTTCTTTTGACATGTTTTTACTGTAAATACCACCAGTGTTGCTATTAGTAGTTACTCATTATTGAACTGGCGTCTTGAAAGTGTCTTGGACTGTCCCTCCCTATGCACAAAGTATTGTTCTAAGCATCTCACAGTGTAACTAATAGATAACGTAAGGGTTTATTTAACCCGAGGTACTTGGAATCAATAGACTTGCATATTGCTAAATCTAATAGAAGAAGTAGGTCAGAGGGCTCTTTGAACAGTATGGAGATCAGTTCTTCTGCGAACCTTCCTTGACCACCTGCCCTCCAGCCCTGCCTTATTTGTCTGGCAAAAATTAGGCCTGCTCTCCCTTTGTCTTACCTGCCATATATTCCATTCCTCTGGAATCGCTTTCTATGGCATTGTGTTGTGACTGCTATTTACTTGGCTGTGAGCCTCTTAAGAGCAGAGATTTTTATCTTGAATTGCCTTTGTGTTCCCCGTATTCCACACAGTGCAGCATGATGGAAGCCACACCATGTATGCGACACGTAAACACAGGATTCCAAATAGAAAGAGGATGATAAAAAGTACAGAGATAATAAAGGTCCTTGAATGTTCACAGGGACTTACACACTTAGTGTGGCTGTGATACATAGTGAAAGGGAAGAGTAGATGATGGGGCTGGAAAATAGACTTGGACCTTAATTGACACAGTCTGGAATGCCAGAGTCAAGAGGCTGCCTCTGTTCTAGGCGGTGGGGAGAGGAGCTAGGAATCTAGTCTCCCTCGAAAGTCTAATCTGGAGTGACAAACAAGACGGATGGAAGCGTGGAGGGACTGAAGGCAGAGACCACTTAGGGGAACTCAGTGCCTGTCAACTAGGTCATAGCAATAGATGCATTAAGTTTGTATGATGTTTTCACTGAGATTATGATTTAATGTGTGAATAAATTAGATTATTAATATAAATGTGAAATGGAAAATTATGTTATATTGGGGAAAATAGTATTTATTGAACATTTACTATGAGAAATACTTTAGAGGAATTAATACTTAACAACAACCCAAAGATTTTTTTTTAAACATCACATTATGCATAAGAAAACTGAGGCACAAAGAAGTAAAGCAATTGTCTGAAGATCACTCAGCTAATAAAGTAGGATTTGAACACAGGTAGCATGACCTCAAAACCCATGCACTTAACTACAACTTTGTTTTAAGTGACACAACGTTACAAAAGTAATATATTTCCACTTTTTAGAACTTTATTGTGTTAATTCCTCAGAATGAGTAATGATGACAGTGTACATGATGCTATTGCATGAAAGGGATGGCTTGCTGTTTTTGGATTCTTATCTGGTCTACGAAAATCTTTTTGGCTTATAAATTTCATATTATACATCTGAATTTATATACCCAGAGTTTCTTTATGTATGGAATCTTCTAAAATATATATTCAAAATTTATAATGTTGAAAACAAAATTGAAACTTCTATTTCCAGCCGAGATGGACTAATAGGAACTAAATTAGCCTGCCTGAAACAAATTAAAAGACAGAACAGAATCTACGAAACAGTGGTTTTCAAGATATTGGACACCCAGCAACAAAAAACAGTGATTCCTGAAAAAATGAAACAAACAACGTGAACCGTTTGATTTCCCTAGCTTGCTGCTTGGGAGGGTGTTTCCAGGTTGTGCTACAGGGAGAGAGAACCCAGGCACAGCTTGGCAGACTCCTGAGTTGAAGAGGTGGAGAGATCAAGATGGCTGGAGTTCTCCAGGCAGAGTAATGGAGAGGAGACAGACGTATATGGAGAACTCTGGAGATGTACAGAGGATCTCTCTCAAGTTTTCAGCAGAATGCTGATCAGCACATGCATGTGAGGAATCTGCCTGAGACCGGAGAGTCCCGTACTTTGTGGGCTGTTGGTCAGAGTACTCTGAAAGGTGTTGCTTCAGTAGTGGGGAATAATTAACCATTGACTGTTGTTCTGAACCTGGAGAGCAAATCTTAATAGCAACATATAAAAGGATCAAACATCCAAGAACAGAGTTCAGAATACAAAAATACCAAGTGCCCAATAAGGTAAAACTCTCAATATATGGCAGCTAATCAAATATTGCTAACCAAAATTTCCTATAAAGAAACAGGAGAGCATGGTCAAAATGAAAAAAAAAAAAAAGACAATTAAAATCCACCCAGAACTGATACAGATGCTAAAATTAACAGACTAGGAGATTAAAATAGTTATAAGGGTATTCCTCATGTCCATAAAGCTAGAGGAAAGATTCAAAATGTTAAATAGAGATGTGGAATCCAAATAGAACTCCTACAGATGAAAACTACAATGTCTGAGGTGAAAGATTCCCTGGATGGGATTAATGGATAATTAGACATTGTAGATGAAAAGATTAGTGAGCCTGAAGACATAGCAACAGAAACTATTCAAAATGAAACAGAAAGCAAAGAAAGGCTAAAAAATATGGGCGAACATGAATAAGATTTGTGACACTTTCCGGCAAACTAAGTACATGTCATTGGAGTTAACAAAATAGTAGATGTCGGAAAATATATATTTGAAGAAATAATGGTCAGAAATTTTCCAAATTCGATAAACATTATACACAGACAGAACCAAGAAGATCAATGAATCCTCAAGCAAAAGAACATGAAGAAAATTATATTAAGGGACATCATAATCAAATTGCTCAAAACCAGGAATACAGAGAAAGTCTTAAAAACATCCAGAGAAAAGAGACACATATTTTTTCAAGACAGACACATTTTGTAGAGGAAAAAAGATAAAAATGAAAAATAAAAATTTCTTAAACAGTACAAGTGAAAAAACAGTGGAACAGCATATTTTAGAACACTATAATTAAAGAAGAAAATTCTCTGCTAGACTTCCATATCCAGGAAAGTGTCTTTCAAAAAGAAAGACAAAATAAAGCCTTTCTCCAACATTTAAAAGATGAAAGAATTCATTTACTAGTGACATTCATGGTAAGAAATGGTAAAGGAACTTCTTCAGGCAGAAGAAAAATATTACCAGATATGAATCTATATAAGGGAATGAAGAGGATCTAAAAATATAGCTATGGGGGTAAATATGTAAGGATTTTTTCTTTATTTAAATCTCTTTAAGAAACAATTGGCTATTTAAACAAAAAATAATTACAATGTTCTGTGGGGTTTATAGCAGATGCGGTGGTAAAATATAAAGGCTGACTGATGCTTATGCTGTATGTCAAGAAGTATAATATTACTTAAAGGTAGACTTTGATAAGTTAAACATGTAACTGAAGGAACTACTAAAAATACAAAGTAATAGCTAATAAGACAACAAAATGTGATAAAATGGAATAATAGAAAAAGAAAAGGAAGCAGCAAAAGAAGATAAAGAGAAGAAATGATACATGGACAATCGGAAAACAAATAGAAAGTGGTGGATTTAAACCTAGCCATATCGACAATCACATTAAATTTAATTGGTCTTAACTCACCAATCAAAAACAAAGATTATTAGATAGGATAAAAATCCAATTATATCATGCCTGTAAGAAATCTATTTTATTTGTTTATTTATTTTTTCTTTTAAGGCTGCTATTGAGTTGGAAGGAAATCTATTTTAAATTAAAGACAGTAATAGATTAAAAGTAAAAGGATGTAAAAAGAAATACCTGGCTAATACTAATCAAAATAAATCTCAATAATTGATAGAAGTAGATAAGTCAATAAATACATACAAAACTTGAACACCACTATCAGTTTACTTGACCTATTTGATGTTTATAGAATACTTCGCTGCACGACAGCAGACAATACACATTCTTTTTAACTGTACATGGAACATTTAGCAAGAAAGATCATATTTTTAGCCAGAAACTGAGTTTCAATAAAGTTTTTGAAGATTCAAGGTATACAAAATGTGTTCTAAGTCCACAGTGAAATGAAATTGGAAATTAGTAGCAGAAAGATCTCTGCAAAATACTCAAACATACAGAAACTGTATAACTCACTTACAGTACCCATGGATCAAAGAAGAAATCAAAAGGGAAATTAGAAAGCGTTTTGAACTGAATGGAAATGAAAACAATATATCAAAATTTGTGGAATGCCACTAAATGAGTATTTAGAGGAAAATTTATAACTCTACAGGACTATGTTAAAAGAAGGAAGTTATCAAATGAATGACCTCAGCTTCTCCATTAAGAAATTTACAAAGAAGGCTAAATTAAACCAAAAGTAGGCAGAAGAAAAGAAACAAAGTACAGAGTGAAAATAAATGAAGCAGAAAACAGAAAAGGCCAAGAAAATCATTGAAACCAAAAGTTGGTTCTTCTCAATGATTAAGTCTCTAGCCACACTGGGTAGGAAAATGGGAACACAAATTATCTATATCAGGAATGTGATAAGTGATATCACCACAGATTTTACTAAGTGGATAATGAGGCAGTGTCATGAACAACTCTAAGCCAGTAAAGATGAAGTAGACAATTTCTTAAAAGGCATAAATCACCAAAGTTCAGTCAAGAATGCAGTTGCCCCTCCATATCCATGAGTTCTGCATCTGCAGATTGAACTGCGGATCGAAAATATTTTTTAAAAAACAAAAAATAACAATGCAAGAATAAAAAATAACACAAACTGGAAAATAGTATAACAACTATTTATACAGCATTTACATTGCATTAGGTGTTATAAACAATCCAGAGATGATTTAAAGCATATGGGAAATGTGTGTATGTTATATGCAAATACTATATCATTTTATATCAGGGACTTGAACATCTAGAAATTTTGGTATCCATGAGTGTCGTGGAACCAATCCTCCGTGGATACTGAGGGATGACTGTAAGTAACACGAATATCCCTATATCAATTAAAGAAGTTGAATGTGTAGTTTAAAACCTTCTTATAAGGAAAACTCCTGGCCCAAAAGACTTTACTGGTCAATTCTACCAAACATTTAAGAAGACAGTAATACCAATTCTATGCAAATTTTTCTAGAAATTGAATAGGAGTTAAAACTTCCTAATTTGTTCTTTGAGTCCAAATTACCTTGATATCAAAACCAGAAAAATACGTTTCAAGAAAAGAAAATAACATATAAATATTGATCCCGATGCAAAATTTCTCAACAAAATTTTAGCGAAATATATCAGTAATATAGTAAAATGATGATATATAGCCCATTAAGGTTTATTCTAGGATATCAAAAATCAGCATAATTTACCTTATTAAAAAACTTTTTAAAAATCAGAATGATCATCTAAATATATGCAGACAAAGCATTTGACAAAATTCAGATTTCAAATCCATTCCTGAAACAGTCAATATAGTAAAGAATAAAAGAAAATTTCCTCAAAATGATAAAAGAGCATTTCCAAAAAATTTATAACTAACATCACATTTGACAGAAAACTTGAACGCTTTTCATTTCTTCTATTGAACATAGCACTCTTTGGTTCTAGCAAAGGCAATAAGGCAATAAAAAGAAATAAAAATCATACATATGGAAAGAAAGAAGTAAAATTGTTTTATTTACAGATGACATTTTCTATGTAGAAAATCTGATGGACTTTACAAAAAAGCTGCTAGAGTACATAAGTAAGGTTGGCAGGTTGCAGGATACAAGATCAATGTCAATTGTATTTCTATATCTAACAGTAATCAATTGAAAATTTAAATTAGAAACAATGCCATTTACAGCACCATAAATATAATGTAGTATTTGTGAATAATTCTGAAAAAGATGTATAAGCCCCATATAGTGAAAACTACAAAACATTGCAGAGAAAAATTAATGAAGACCTAATAAATGGAGAAATATACTGTGTTTATTAGTTGGAAGACTCAATATTGTGGGATGTCTCTCTAGATTGATCAATAGGTTCAACATAATCCTGATCAAAATCACAGGAGAGTTCTTACCAGCAATGTATGAAGTCCAGTAGAGTGATATTTCATTGTGATTTTCACCATGATTATTCACTAGGGAAACACAAACTAAAATCACAATGTCACTCCACTGGACTTCATACACTGCTGGCAAGAATGTAAATGGGACAGTGACTTTTGAAAACAGTTTGTCAATTTCTTAAAAAGTTAAATGTATTCATATTATATGATTTAGCCATTCCTCTCCTAGTTATTTGCCCCAGCTGAATGAAAGCATATATCCACGCAAAGACTTGTACTCAGTGGCTCATAGCAGCATCATTTGTAATAGCCCCTAACTGGTAACAACCCAAATGTCCATCAGCAGGTGACTGAATAAACAAATAGTATATTCATATAACAGACTACTACTTGTTCATACAAATAATCAATTATAGCCACACTGTAGATGAAACCCAAAATATTTTTGCTGAGAAAAAGAAGCCAGTCAACAAAATACATATATTATGATTTCATTTTCATATAATTGTAGATAATTCAAACTAATATATTATGACAACCAGCCCTCAGTGATTACCTAGGGATGGAGAGGTATGGATAGGCAGGACAGAAGATTTGCAAAGGAACAAGAGGAAGCTTTTAAGGGTGATGGACATGTTCATTATTGAGGTTGCAGTGGTAATGGGTTTCTACAAATGTAAAAACATACTGTACAGTTTAAATATGTGCGGTTTATTGTATGTTAATTATGTCTCAGTACAGCTGTTTAAAAATTGAACAATGAAAGAAAGTCATTGTTCCTCTATTTTTTTGTATAAGCTTGTTTAGGTTTGGGGATTAATACCTCTGGCCACAAACGTTTTTTATCTGCTTGTAGAAAAACAATGTATTTCATTAAAATTTGAATTTCACATGTTCTATAGAACTAGTTCATGTTGCACACTAATAAGCAATGTGAATAAATCCCAGTACTTAACTCCTTGAATTAATTAGTGTGTGGTGGGTGAAGTAGAAAAGTCTTAGGGGAATAGAAACTAGATATCTCTTAAAAGTATATTAATATTATAATAAATATAACCAGTTCTTCTGTAGAATACAATAATCCTTTTTCCTTTCTTGATCCTCTGCCGGAGTTGGACCTGTATTCAGTTGTGGCTAGGGAAACACAGGGTGGGACACTTCCTGAATCCTTGTGCCCACTCTTTTTGGAACTTTTATTTTGGGACTTTGAGAAAGTAATTTCACTACTTACTGTCTACATAATCAGTATGAGTTTCTCAAGGGGCAGATGGCCAGGAAGCCAGGAAATATAACTAGAAAAGTAGTAGGAGTATATTTGTACTATTTCCTGTCATATTAGGTGCTTCCTCTCAAGAATTTAAAAACTAAATTTATGTTGAACATAAATTTATATTCGTAGCATATAAGGAAGAGGAATTTTCTGCCTATTTTAGTTCATTGACAGTTTTTGTCCTTAAAAAATTAGTACAGACTTTTACAAAAAATTTTATTATTTTAGACTTACTTTCAACATTATGCAAAAATCTCTTTCTCGCATCCAAGTACTAACCAGGGCCAACTCTGCTTAGCTTCCAAGATCAGATGAGAGCAGGTGTGTTCAGAGTGGTATGGCTGTAGAGCAAAAACATCTTTGTATTATATTTTATTTTTGTTTAAAACTAAAATCTGATTAATATACTTACGTCACCATTTCTTTCTTTTTCTTTTTTTTTTTTTCACTGAGACAGGGTCTCACTCTGTCGCCCATGCTAGAGTGCAGTGGTGTCATCATAGCTCACTGCAACCTCAAACTCCTGGGCTCAAGTGATACTCCTGCCTCAGCCTCCCAAGTATCTGGGACTACAGGCATGCGCCAGTACGACAGGCCAATTTTTTCTATTTCTAGTAGAGATAGAGTCTTGCACAGGCTGGTCTCAAACTCTTGGCCTCAAGCTATCCTCCGCCTTGGCCTGCCAGAGGGCTAGGATTACAGGCATGAGCCACCAGACCTGGCCCCATTTCCTGGTTTATCTACATTATACAATTTCTGTTGTCTCTCCACCATGAGGGGAGTAAATACTATGTTTTTTATTATTGCTTTTTCTTCACCATGCCTGTTGGTTGATTAGATTTTGTTATCAAGTAGTTTTTCTAGGATGTGCTCATGAGTGCTTTCTCATTGTGGAGAATGTTGACCTTCTGCCTTGTACTTGAATTCCAACGTGGATAGGTTTAATTTGGGGTGCTTGTACTTCTCCCACCCCCCATATTTCTATACATATAATACAGTTATTTTCTGGCATTGAACATGCTGTGAAAAAGTCTGAATCTAGCCTGATTTTTTTTTCTCCTTTCTAAGTCATTTGTGTTTTCCTGGACACTCAAACAATTTTTACATTATAATTATGTATATCATTTGTTTTATGCAAGTTTCATTGAAAATGGTAAGATCATTTGATTTGGAATGATAGTTTTTTTTCTTAATTTTAGGGAAATTTTCTTCTATTATATCTTTGAATAGTTTTTCTGCTTTATTTTTAGGTTCTCTACTTCAAATATATTGTATTTTTTGGGGCTAGACTTTTGTTTTATTATCTCCTCTTTAACTGTTTTGATCTTTGTAAGTAATTTTTTTTAGCTGTGTTCCAATTAATATAATGGTTTTATAATTATGTGAGGTGTTCTATTTTGTCTACAATTTGTTTCTTTAGCCTAGAATTTTCTCTTTTATTTCACTCTTTTGTTTTATCACCTTGGCTTTGTTGAGCCCTTTTATTACTGAATTCATTTCCTTTTGTGGTTCTTTAACAGATATTTCTGTAGCATAAAGAAATCCTGCATAATTTTCTTCTGTTTCCTGGTTATACTTTTTTCCTACAATGAAGTATTCTTGTGTTTTTTTTCCTTTTATTTTTAGAATTTGCTTTACGCCATAAGAAAAAGTTAAGAGCTTCATTTGTTATGTTACATGACCCATTTCTTGTTATCTTCTGCTTGCTTAAAATGGCCAGCTTTGTCTGGAGATTCTATTTGCACTGTTTTGGTGTAGATGATTTTCCTTTCTCCCTTCCAAAATTACCTGAGAATTATTTCCCTTCCCTAGCTCCTGCTTGAGAGCCAGGTACTTTAGGTACTTCCTGTTCTGAGCCCACAAGAGGATAAGAAGACCGTGGCTGGACTTTGGGCAGCTTTGATAAAAGGATCTGAGCTCTGTAGTTTCTTAGGTTATTCTTTGCATGCCTATGCCAGCGTGCTCCATCCTGTCCTGGGAGTGTTCTCTTCTCAAAGCCGATGTCTCTGCAGTTTGAATCATCCCTCAGCCACAGTCTCTGAAGCACCTTTGCTGTCAGAAAATCATGCTTGGTGCCAGTTTCCCCCATTTGTTCCACCATTCTCCAACATGAGTTCCTCCTCCACACAGTGACTGTTGAGGGCCTTCAGCCCAGCCTCCTACTCCCAGAGAACCCCCTTTCTTTGTATGCCTTGTGTCTCCTCTTCTCCTGTTTAACGCTGGGGATAATAGGCCCTGTGTGATGGTGATCGTTCTGTCTTCACTGTCTGGTTTCCTCCCATCTAGTAGCGATCACAGTGGCTGGGTCTTTCTGGATTTTTTTGCTTCTGATGAGATGCTATGTTGGTAGGTAGGGGCTTTTCCGCCTACAAATTTCTACTCATTTCTCCATAAGCTGGAATCAAATTCAACTCTCCAGGGAGAATTAGTGAGATTTCTCAGGATTTTGGCTAATCATCCTCATTCCCTATGTCATTTGAGGGAAGAGGGGTTATGACACTTTCTTCTGTTTCTTTCCTTGGCTACCATTTTTCAAATACAGGAGGAGTTTGTGCCTGTTTTCTTCATTAGGTGCTGACAGTACTTTTTTTGTTGGTGGTGGTGTTAGCCTTGACCTTTGCTGTTGCTTATATTAGCTGTGGGAAAGGGAGATTCTAATATATAGTTTCAATAATATTGTGTTTGCCAGGAAGTTTAAAAGTTTTTGACCTGAAATCTATTTAAAGTCACACAGAAAGCCAGGAATAGGGGCTTCTGATAGAAGATGGCATAATTTGTGACACTGCCGCTGACATTTACAAATATGATTGTGGCAGTTTATTAAGTGCACATTATTGAACCAACAAACATTAATTCTGTGGTTGCCTCATCTTCTGTGGATTAAAGGCTGTGTTTCCCATGACCATACTTCATGTCACGGTTTAATGCATGCAAACTTCTTCCATATGAGCAAAGCTGTATGTTTGTGAATGTTTTCATCTGATTTAGAAATAGCATACAAGGCTTATTCCAAATCTTGAATGAGATCATTTTCATCTTTAAAAAAATTTAAGTTCTGAGTGTCACAGTAGAGACTTTAATTAGAATTTAACAGATTGCTGTGTTCTTGAGCAAATCAATTCACAAGTAATTTCTTGTTTGAAAAATGAGGGCATTGGGCTAGATCAGTGTTAACATGTCTTTCTTGGTCATAAGAATACACCTGAGTATTTTTGTCACAAATACTGATGCCTGTAGTTGCTCCCTAGAGATTCAGATTCTGTGTTCCTAATGCAGTGATTTTCCACCGTGGTTGCATATTGTCATCACCAGGGAGCTTTTAAAAATCCTGACACTCAGGCTTCATCCCAGATCAATTACACAAGAACCTCTGGAGCTCTGGGACCTACAGCCAAACAAACATCAGCATTTTTTAAAGTCCTCAAAGTGATTACACCGTAAAGTAAAGTTTGTGAAATACTGGTCTAGCATGAGGTCCTTACAGTATACCCCAGGATATTTTTATAATTAGGCAAGTGTAAGAAATAACTTATTAACATATCTCTAAGATTTTATCCAGTAATTCAGTTTTCACATTGAATAGAGCCCAAAATAAAGCCACTCTGAATAAAATTTACTGTGAGATTATTTTGAACAGTTTTATAATGTCTTAAAATTCTGTTCTTATAATAGATTTTGCCTCCCTCTGATGTAGCAAAATTGGATTTGGAAATATTCTACAGTATCTTAAGGTTTTCTCCATGTCTCATTCTTGTAAATCCCGGTTACCTCGGTGAGAAGTGCATCTCCCTGCAGGGGGCAACATGGAGCCAGCAGTGTTGATAATGACTTCACATCTTGGCTTGGCTACTGTGCGGTCAACTCAGAAATAATCCAAATATACTTTAAAGATCATATACAAAATGATTTTTAGATAAATGGAAAGCTTTACCCAGTTCTTTTTGTAAAGGAAAATCCCACTTGTTTGAAGCAAATTTATTACATCATCTCTCGCCAAAGTGAAACCCTACATCTTAATCAATGATTACATTACAGATTTGTAGATGATAGTAAGATTGTTGTGTGTAGATTATACTGAGATATATAAAGTAACACTACAGACTTTTTTCATATTATAATACTTATATTTTATAATATTTCTTTTTTAGAATAATTATTGACATTTGTAAGTATTCCTTTCTCACTATCCAGTTATGTATTTCCTGTTGTTTCTGACTATGCAAAAGTAAATAAAGTATAGTTTACTTCCCTGCCTTTGAGTGAGGCCAGAGAAACTTGATCTCTTTCTTATAATTACGTCAAGAGTGGTTTCTGAAGGAGGTGGTGCCTGAGGAGCTGTTTGATAAAAAGACGGTTTGGGGGTTGGCTGGTGCTGGGGAATACCAGATGTTATTTGTAGGCACATGGTACTTGAGGAAAAAAACTAGAGTCAAAACCAGACAAGGTCAAAGAACAGCTGAGCAGATAATGGTGAAGGAGATGAAGGAGTGAGGAAGGTACTTTGGGGAATCCCAGTAGAAAGTATTATATTCGTTAATTAAAACCACAACTCTGTGGTAAGATGTTTCAGGGCTTTTTTGGTGATGATGTCACTTCCACATCGGTTTGGGTTTGTCAGGTGACTATTTCCTGGAGTCCCCAAAGGAGGCAAATGTGTCCTGCCCACTGCACCCGTTAGTGTGTCTGACACTGCCCCCACGCCGAGCTCCCGCCAGGCCTCCCGCCTCCCTCTGACTTCTCACAGTCCTCAGTGCTCGGGCTCGGGCTCACCTTTGGCATTTGCTTTTCCTAGTGCCTGGCGGGTGCCGGAGAGGGAAAGATTGGCCTAGGGATACAAGGTTCTAAGTTGGGAGTCATTTTACAAAGTATTTTTGTACATTCCATGATACAAATGGTTTAAAAAGGTTTTCTATTATTTAATTACTAGGATTATGAAACATACTCACTCAAAACATTCAACTAAAAGCAATTTGGAGATTTTGGGTTAAATTTCTAAATATTACATTACAAAGGATCTTGAAATATGGCTGTAACCCTTCCCCTAGTCCAGAGATACCACTGTGAACTATAAAAAGTATCCCCTTTTTTAGACACTTTACTGCCAGAAATTTGTCATCATAAACATAGAAGTCTAAATGACAGTATTGTGAATCACCCCTGCCCAGACTGCAGCACTCTTCTCCTTTTACACACTGGTGCGGGATGGTGCAGGCCGCCTTATTGCCGGTTAGGATGACAGTATAGCAAAACATTAAACATAGGAGTTTAATTAACTAGTATGTAGAAGTTTGGAGTGGACTATTTGCACCCACAACGTTGTTCTTCATTCACTGGGGATTAGATTGGTGGTGATTATCAAACCAGATCTAGGAAATTGAGCTCATAGTTCATAATGGTTCAAGAAAATGTGGTCCCCAGATCTCTGGGGGTCTGGGATTTCGTGAGTGTCCTCATCCATGGCACATCCACATGTGTCAAATATTTAGTTTCCCTAAGTCTCGTGTTTAGCATCCCACGTGTTGACATGTCGTCAGGCTGCCCTGGAACTCCTGAGCATCCAGCCGACAATCAGCATAATTCAAAGTGAGGAACCACCTTCCCCAGCGCACTCCCATCTTTTGAAGACATTTAGAAAAAGACATCCCTCAGTCTTAAATGACTGTTATGTTGCTGTGTTTGGTTTGCTAGTATTTTGTTGAGGATTTTTGCTTCTATATTGCCAAACTAAAGGAAAAAACTGAGGCAAACTTCATATAAGAGAGTTTATTTGGGCCAAATTGGAGGCCTGTAGCCCAGGAGTGTAGATTCAAGTTGCCCTGATTATACACTTCGCTTAGCAGCAGTTACAAGTAGGTCTTTAGAGGGAAAGAAAGAGGCAGTTCCCAAGTTGCTTGCCAAGAATTTACATTAAAATAACATAAGCTATAGATTGGCTACACATTGTTCTTTGTGTCACAAGTTCCAGGACCGTGAAGGTGATGAGTAAGGCAGCCTGTCAGGAGCAAAATGTCTTCAAACAGTTCCGCCCAAGCATGGGGACGGGATGATGGGACTGAAGTCCCACGCTCGTGTCTCTCTGGACCTGACGAAGCTTGACTACCTCACACAGCTCAGAATGCTCGGAGCTATTTATCTTTTCTCGATATTCACCAAGAATATTGGTCTGTAGTTTTCTTGTGATATCTCTGTCTGGTTTTGGTATCAGTATAATTGGTATCAGGGCCCCATGGAAAGTGTCCCTCCCTCTCATAATTTTTGAAAAAGTTTGTGAAAAATTGGTATTCATTCTTATTTAAAAGTTTGATGGAATTCCCCAGTGAAGCCATCTGGGCCTGGGCCTTACTTTGTGGGCAGTTTTTGGATTCCTCAGTCAATTCCTTTGCCTATTACAGGTGCAATCTGATTTTCTGATTACTCTAGAGTCACTGTTAGTAGTTTGTATCTTTCTAGAAACTTGTCCATTTCATACATCTGCTTTGCTGGCAAACTTTTGTTCATGGTCATAGTATGACTTTGTGATCATTTTTATTTCAGTA
Organism: Varecia variegata; assembly: GCA_028533085.1. Taxonomy (NCBI): domain Eukaryota; kingdom Metazoa; phylum Chordata; class Mammalia; order Primates; family Lemuridae; genus Varecia; species Varecia variegata. The sequence goes on from CM052439.1 coordinate 93,408,528, forward strand.
AAGTAGCAGCGGCATTCCCCCTTTCATTCCTGGTGCTAGTGATTTGCGTCTTCTCCCTTTTTCTCTTGGTCCGTCTAGCTAAAGGTTTGCCAGTTTTATTTGTCAAAGAACCAACTTTCAGTTTTATTGATGATTTTATCATTTTTCTATTTTTTCTTCTATTAATATCTTCTCTGGTCTTTATTATTTCCTTCTTCTTGCTTCCTTCAGGTTAGTGAGAAGTCAGCTGCCAAATGTGCATGGCTCTGTTGTATGTGAGGAGTTCTCTCTGTCTTCTTTCAGGGTTTTCTCTTTGTCCCAAACATTTTCACTGTGACGTGTCTACATTTGGATCTCTTTGTGTTTATACTACTTGGAGTTTGTTGAACTTCTTGGAGGTATAAAATAATACTGTGTTTCATCACATTTGGGAAGTTTTCTGCTATTATTTCTTTGAGTATTTTTTTCTGCACCTTTTCCTCCTCTCTCTCTGGTGTTTCCATTATGCATATTTTTGGTGTGCTTAGTGTTGTCCCACATTCCTCTGAGTCTGCTCACTTTTCTTCATTCTTCTTTTCTTTTATTTTTTTTCTTCTACTCTTCAGATTGCATAATCTCTATGGCTCTATCACCAGGAAGTTCAATTCTTTCTTTTGCTAGTTCAGATCTACTCTTGAGCCCCTCTAGTGAATTTTTAAATTTCAATTATTGTAATTTCTAATTCCAGAATTCCACTTGGTTCTTTTTATAATTTGTCTTATTATTGATAACATTCTCACTTTGATGAGGTCTTGTTAGTATATCTCGCTTTTTCACCAAGGTTTCCTTTAGGTTTTGGAACATATTCATAATGACTGCTTTGAAGTCTTTGTCTACGTCTGGCCTAGTGAGTCCTCTCTCAGGCCATTTCTATTGCCTGCTTTTTTTCCTGTGTGCTGTGGTCACACTTCCTGTTTCTTCACGTCTCATAATTTTTTGTTGAAAACCATACATTTAAAATAATATACTGCAGTAACTCTCGATACTGCCCCTGCCCCAGTGGCTTGCTGCTACTGTTGGCTTGTTTACTTAGTTACTTGGTTGGACTTTCTTAGTGACGTCTCTTCCTGTGTGGTGGAGGCTCTCGTGCTGCCCCTCAGAGGGCACCGTCCTGGACACGGGCACAGCCACCTGGGGTGACAGTGCTTTTCACAGGGCTCTCTTCTCCTGTTCCTTTCCCTGATACCTGTGTCAGGCTGTCTGCTTCTGTTGGTATCGCATCCATCTGTTAGGCCCTACTAATTTCTCATTGATTGCTTTATTGGTTTTTTACAATGCCCCAAGGCATAAACTGCTCCACAGTCTGATCCAATTAAATTTAGGCCCTTTGCATAAGAAGTTTTTTAGGCCAAACTTTGAGTTTTGTTCTGATTCCAGGCAAACTTCTTAGCTGTCTTTCCCTTGTTCTTTGGTAAACTAACTGGCCTATGCCTTAGCTGATTGCCTTCATAGAGCTACTGGCCTTCTCTTAATTGCTTACCATCAAAATCTCTGTTTTAAAGAACACTGTCAGGTTTGAACTTCCCTACTTTATCTGTTTAAAATAAAGTCAGTTTGTTTGGGGAGAACTTCAGAGCTCTCTATTCTTATAGCCTGCCTTTCCTTCTGGGCTCAATCTCTGAGTCATTGTTCTGGCTTGGAGGTGGGGAGAGTGGTCTGTCTTGGAGTGACATCACTGCTTTGTGAGTAGGACGCTGGGTGGGGCTGATCGCCTCTGGCCTTCGCGGCTTGCCTCTCCTGGCCTGCATCTGTCCTACCAGCGTGCTGGGGAAGTGGCAGTCAGGGCCCCAGTATTCTTGGCCTGATGTACCTGGGGTAGAGCCTTTACTTTACGAGTGGGTTTGCTGAAGAAGTGGACCCCTGACCTTTCAGGTGCGCTGTCTTGGAATTTAACCTCTGCTACCCAGGGGTGAGGGGACTAAATACTGTAATCTATCCTTCCTGGGGAGATACCACAGCCCTTGACTGAGAACTGAGAGGGAGAGGGAGCCCCATTTTCTTGGCCACACTCTCCCGGATTGGAGCTTGCATCACACTGAGTGGGCAGGTGGGAAGGGAGGAAGCAGGTTGTGGCTCAGGTGACACAGATCCTTGCTGTTCTTACTGAGATTTCATAGGTTTTCTTGAATAAGTGTTTCTTAATTTGCTTTATGCCCAAAGGAAAATATTAGGAGACTTTAAATAGTTTCTTTTTAAAGTACTTTTTAACAATTCTGGTTGTTTCGAGGGGGACCAAGTTCCTCATGCTGCCATTTTCTTTCTATAAATTCTATGTATAAAAATTTTTCCTTTAAATATTTAATTTTCTAATTTATTGACTTTCTTTCTCTCTGATATCTTTTTAAAGAGAGCATCTCTTTCTTTTCAATATTGTTGTTCCCTCTTTGGTTATTCTCTTGGGCCAGTTTCTCCCTCTCAGCAATCTCACTCGATCCCTAAGTGTCACTCTTTACCCCTTCCTCTGAAATCTCTCTGTGTCTAGCTTAAACTCTGAGTCCCAGACCCATATCTGCTGTGCTTATTGGACGGAGTTGTCTGGCGGTCCCACTGGCACCTCGGGTGTGACGTGTTTTCCACGAACCTGCTGTCATGCCCCAGAACTCTGGTTTTCTGTCTGTGTTCCTCATGGCAGGTAGGGTCGTGAGCATTTACCCAGGCATCCAAGCTAAATATACCTCACAGTAATTCTGGACTCTTCTCACTGCACTGCCATAAGAGATCTATCACCACGTCATGCTTATTCTGCCTTTGAAATGTCACTTGAATGCATGTCCTCCTCTTCAGTACAGTGCTAATTTAGGCTTAGTTCATGTACTTTTCTCTTTCTTAGGCCATTCCAGCAGCCGTCCTTCTTCCAGTGTAATACTGAAGCCTTCACAGCTTACTTTTTCCTACATCCTTCTCAGTTGAGAAATTTTCTGAAGTCCTAACATAACAAAATATTTTCGTTGGCTTCCCCTTAGTACTTGCTAAAGTCCATGTTTCTTTGTGAATGGTTGTGCGCCATTATAATCTTTGAACCCTAGATCCTAAGTGAGGACTGTATATATTAGGAGAGTTGAAAAGTTTCAGTGGCACAATTGCATGTCAGGTGCTTACCTGGTGTGTAAACACAGTGAGTGCTCGATGATTGTTAGCTGTTGCTATCATTATTATCACCCTTTCTCCTTCGTTTCTAAAGTTTCCTCAGCCTCCCCATCCCTAGCCTGTACCCCACTCCTGCCGCAGTGAACTGACTTTCTTTTCCCAAACATGCCCTCCCTTTTTCATCCCGTGCCTGTGTACCAGGTGCTTTCACTGCCTGCACCTGCCGCTGTAGTGCTTCCTGACTGCTGTTGAGGACGAGGGCACGCCCCCTCTCTTAACCTCTCGTTGCACTGACCATGTGTATCTGTATTCGTCAGCGCGCTCGCCTTAACACACTGTGAGCTGGCTAAGGCCAACGCCTGTGTTTTATTTGTCCTTGTATTTCTAGATCTCTACCAATTAAGATGGTGAAAGCCATGTAGCACTTACCCAGGAAATGTTTGTTTAATATAAATTTATATTTATTGCTTCTCTTTGCATTCTTTTTCACTACATGGTTTTGCACTGGACTTTGATATTTTTTATACTTTTAGTTGGAAATAAAGTTTCGTCTAATCTACCAGTTTTCCCATATACCAATAGATAAATGTTAGTGTATTTTAACAAAACTTTCACCCTGTTTGTTAAGTGTAGACTAAATGTGTCTGACATGATGGAAACAGTTCCATGGTAGTTATGTGGCTACCTCTTAGTGTAGAATAGGTGCACTCTAATTCATAGGTTTTCTCGATCATATTTATTATTAATTTCCTTCTGACTTTTATAGAGTCAGCTATTGGATATTGAAAGAGAAAATGATTCTTGGCTCTAAGTAAAAGTGTTTACCCTTTTAATGAGGATAATCTTGGATTATAGTGGGTAATAAAACTCTATTCCAAGAAGAACAAGAAGAGTTCTGAGAGAAAGAAAATGCAATGAACGTTAACCTTATTTTCACTAAATAATCGTGGAGTAATCTGAGCATTTCTACTTTTACTAAGTGAGATGGAAGGAAAACTTAACTGTCATTGAGGCATGACTATTAGTATCTTTAACTGGCTTTAGGAGAGGAGAAACTTTACTCAAATTATAACATAATAATTGAAGAGAATTTATAGGTCATAGATCAAAATCACAAAAAGAATCATGTTCTTTATAAGAAGGAGTTGTGACAGAGAGAGAATAGTTCAAAAAGTATTTTTAAAAATCTTTGCCATTAATTTCCTTGCTAGAATGTAAATATTTAAATAATCTTGGTTCTGGTTGAGGAAAAAATGCCTTTGGTTCAGATATTGGTTTTTTGCCTTTAAAATTGGTGGCAAATTTCCTTTGTTCATCAAGGTGAGCTTTTTCTTGTTTGTTGTTGACATTTTCCCCCTAAGTTCAACATTAGAAAATTATTCTCTTCAGATTTTGGAGTGGCTATGGAAGAAATAAATTTAATGCTGTTAAAGAGTAAGAAAGGTTTCCTATCAAACAAATGTCAGCATTGTGCCAGAGCCACCAGCTCACATGGGCTGCAGTGCCATGAGTGATGTGGTGGCCCTGGTGGTCTTCAGCCGGTCCAGCTCCCGTGTGGACAAAATGCGATTGCTTCCTAAGCTCTGTTACCACCCGACCTTACAAGAAAGCGTGCCAGCAGTGCTTTTGCCAGTAACCAGCTTTTGTTCTCTGTAAATTGCAGAATCTCAAGGTCTCTCACTGCCTAGAGAGTAGTTTACAATGTTCTAGAACATTTGATTGCATTGCATAAAAATTAAGTGTCTTATCAAGAAAATCCTGATTATACTTTGGAAAGTAAATGGCTTCCTGTCCTTTTCAAAGATTATTCAAACTTTTAAAAGTCAGTTTTAAACTAGTACAGACTGTATGTGCTCTTTCTTAATTGTAACTCAAAAAAGATGTCTTTTCCTCTTTTTTGAAAATTAATTTTCTCCGTGTCTTCTTAACTCAAAATCTGTAACGTGAGGTTATTTCACCTCATATTATCATTTTCTCTGAACCTAAGAGAACTCCATGAATTAAACATTTGAAGAAATTACATATGGTGAAGGATTTTCTGAGTAGTGGATCAAATAACATTTATGGAAATAGATCAGAACACACTCAGAAGCACTCTGCACTTGGAAGGAAAAAATGCATTCCAAGATTTCTGCATCAATAGTGGTTAAGAAATAGACGAGTAACCTGTTTGTTTTTCATAGAAGCCAGAAATCAGTAAAGTGGAAATTTTGCTATTTATTGTGTATCTGTTCCTGCTAATGTTAGGAGCAAAAAAGAGACTAATTTGTTTTGTATCTTTCAATATTTATTAAGAAATTATTGCCAGGCACGGTGGCTCACACCTGTAATCCTAGCACTCTGGGAGGTTGAGGCGGGCGGATCGTTTGAACTCGGGAGTTCGAGACCAACCTGAGCAAGAGTGAGGCCACGTCTCTACTAAAAAATATAAAGAAATTATTTAGACAACTAAAAATATACATAGAAAAAATTAGCTGGGCATGGTGGCACATTAGCTGTAGTCCCAGCTACTCGGGAGGCTGAGGCAGGAGGATCGCTTGAGCCCAGGAGTTTGAGGTTGCTGTGAGCTAGGCTGATGCCACGGCACTCTAGCCTGGGCAACAGAGTAAGACTCTGTCTCAAAAAAAAAAAAAAAAAAGAAATTATTGAACATGTACTGTGTGTCAGATACTGTGTTAGGTGCTCAATATTTTCCTTGTTCCACTATTATCCCAACAGTCTTGGAATAAACTTCAGCAGAAATGCCAGTATAAGTTTTCTTACAACCAGCACTTTTTTCTCTTTCACAAGCCTTTCTCATTATCAACAGGGCTCACATCCATCGAAACAGATGAAGTTGGTCAGTTTTCCTTTATAATACTTAATGTGGGTGTGGCTCTAGCCTCAAATTGTCAACATAATAAAATTACTTTTTTATAGGGTTTATGTTTTTCTGATTATAGAAATAAAGCATACTTACTTTTCAACAATTGGAAAATGCTGATCATTAGCAGAAGATTGTTAAAGTCATGTCTAAATAATGATATGATGAATAGCTTTCTTTTCTGACCACTTACTATGTAAGGACTCTTTCCATGAATTATTTCACTAAATTAATGTTAGGCAGCTAGTAAATGATGACACTGAGATTTGAACCCAGGTCTGTCTGGCTCCAAAATCTGTACTCTTCCTACTATACCATTATGCTATATTGTTCTCCTGATTATGCATCGTAACTGATACCTAATCACAAACACACATACTTTTTCTTTATTTTGCTATATTGCCTTGGACGTAGAATCTAACCTCTGAGGGCCTCTGTTTCCTCATGTGTTGATTGAATGTAATAATTATACCCACCTTACTGTAAGGAGTAGATGAATTACTTTTCACAAAGTGGTTAGAACAGTGCCTGATGCATATAAGTACTTTATAATCGTTTGCTGATATTTATTATTGCAAAGAATTATAATCTTTTTCATTTTAAAAATTATTTAATTTTTCATTCATTAAAAATTCATGACATACATACAAACACATTTACCAGAAAGCCAGGGTTTTTAACTTCATTAAAATAGAGGCATGCACTGCCTGAATATATTAAATATTGCTAAGTAAAATGGAAAGAAAAAAATGTTTTAAATGAAAGGATATGAAAATAAATGACTAAAAGCATGTAAAAGAGATTAAAAAATTCAAGTCAGAGGGAAATATAGCTAAATAATTTCTATAAGGACAAATAATCCAAATAAAATTTGATGAAAAGTGTTAAGCTGAGGCCTCCAGGCACGCTTGAACTCTACCATAAAATATATGGTAGATTGAAACTTACTGACAGTCTGTGGTTGATATATAGTCATTGGCAGAAGCGCAGCAGCTGACAAAGACTGCCAGTGCGGCAGGCCTGAGTTCTCACACCTTGGCAGTTGAACCAGAAGATTTAGGGCTTCAGTAGATGCCAGCTTAAAATTCATTTTTGTAATAGATTCTTAAGTCTGGGTTTATTGAAGCATGAACTCCCAAGGTTTTATCCTGGCAACAAAAGATATGTGGAAAATGAAATAGTTGTAAATATGACTGAAACATTTATTAAATTGCCAGCAGGAAAGTAAGGACCTTAGCTTATTATATGTGTTCTTTATGACTTCAATGAAATATCATTTTTATAACTCCTGTGATTTTTATATGTTAGGTTAATTTATGTCTATACTCTGTTTACATAAACTGTATTTGAGTTTATCAGAAATTATTTTTATGATAAATCAAGAAATTCCCTTTCATGATCTCTGAATTGAAGTGGTTATGTCCCTAATGTAAAATACATAGTTTATATGTCATATGGATGTTCAAATTTGGGAATTTTATGTGTAGTGTAAGAAGTTGTACATTTTAACTTTTTCTTGTCACTGAAATTTCTTTGCATAAGCATTTTGTCTATGCATGAAAATTTACAAAGCACCTAACATACTATTTTAAATTAAATAAAGTGAAACATTCATTCAGCAAATATTTACTAAGAAGCTATCGTGTGCTCGTCAGTGTGCTAGATAGTTGGGAAACCACTACAACCAAAATATTTAAAATTATTTTTATATGGTACATAGTCTGTTTGGGAAAATTTAAAATAAATACATTTTAAAAATACATATTTGTGATAAGTGCTCTAAAGAAAACAAAGCGGTTCTGAGATAATGAGTTAAAGTGATTTCAAATGATTGGGTAAGACGCTTTACTCTGAAGAGATGCCATTTAATCTAGACCCTGCATTAGTCAGGGTGGCCTAGGCTATGCTGCTGTAACAACCAACCATAAAATCTCTGTGGTTTGTTTTACCTAATAAACAGTGGTTAATTTCAGTTCACCTTATATAACTAAGTGTCCACGGTGAGTTGGCAGGGGAGCTGTGATCACTGCAGTCACTCAGGGATTCCAGGGAAGGGATCTTCGTCTCAACCCGTGGCTCCATGGCCACTGACACAAGAAGGGGCATGTGGTGACTCGCACACTGGCCCTTAAAGGCTTTCACCTGGAAGGGATGCTTCTCATATTAGTGGCCTTAGAAAAATTGGATGATGTGGCTATACCTAATTTTAAAGGGGGCAGAGATGTAGATTTTTTCATGTGCCTGAAACAAGAGGAAAATTGGATATTGATGTGCAACACTAATTAGTTACACAGGTTTGAAGAATGAGAGGGAACTAGCCATTTTAAGAGTTGGAGGAACAAAGTTCTTGGTAAAGGAGACTGCATAGGAAAAGGCCCTGAGGTCAGAAAGAAGTGAGTGTGTTTTGAAGAAATAAAAGAACAACAATGAAACTGGAGTGTTGTGCACAATAATTTTGTGTATCATTAAATATTCCTTAGGAGAGTCATTGTTTTGAATAATTTTCTGTCTTCCATTAAAATATTAATATGGAAATAGTGACCAATATGCTAGAGATATATTTTCTAATTATTTACCATTTACTTTAATTTTATGATTAGTTATCAGTGGGGTTATCTTTAGATTGTGAAAGTTATTCATACTGTGGTCCATTCATGGTGGGTGTGCAGTAGTGTGGAGAAGTCATGATATACTAATTTTTCTTTACAAGGGTTTTCATTTAGTGTTAAGACTTGTGGGTTTATAGAACAACTGTGTTTTGCTTCTTCTATGATTTGACTTGTTTCTGAGAGCTGCTAGAAGAGAAAGAAATCTAAGGAGTAAAACTGTAGGATAAAAAAATGAAAGTTATTTTTATATATGGGCATTAGTGAGATATGTCTGATCTTTTGCAGTTAAACTCCAAGGAATGCCTCCAAATAAATCCCATGCCTAAATGATAACTTTGATTTAGTCCTGGAAAATAGGCCAGAATTCCCCTGGTCACTCAGTTGTTTAGAAATGCTCTGTTTTTAATTAAGAAAGGGATCTTTTTAAGTATAATACTTTGGATAACTCTAAAAGTCTGGAATATAGCAGAGGACATTTCAAGAAATCTTTTATGTACATACCATCCAAATGAAAAGAAAACTAACTTAAAAGGAATGTTGCTTTAGATCACTTCTTTCCCTTCTTCCCTCTCTCTTTTAAAAGGAGCAAAACTTCACGGACAAAATAGAAATTCCCTATGTTCTTTCCATTCCCTCTTGCCCTTCCTTTTCCAGAGGTAACCACTATTATGAACTTGTAGCGTATTTAGTCTATACTATTTATATGTTTACTATATCCAGTGTATCTATAAGTACTATACATCATTGTTTTATGTTTAATTTATTTTTTGAGATGGGATCTTGCTCTGTCACCCAGGCTGGAGTGCAGTTGTGCAGTCATAGCTCCCTGCTGCCTCGAACTCGTGGGCTCAAGAGATCCTCTGGCCTTAGCCTCTGGAATAGCTGGGACTACAGGTGTGTGCCACCATGCCTGGCTAATTTTTTTTACTTTTTGTAGAGACAAGGTCTCACTATGTTTCCCAGGCCAGTCTTGAACTCCTGGCCTCAAGCAATCCTTCTGTTTTGGTTTCCCAAAGTACTGGGATTACAGATGTGAGCCACCATACCTGGCCTATTCTATGTTTTTGGTGAACATAAATGCTATCAGTCGCCTTGTATTATTCAGCTTTCTGTTTTCATTCAACAGTGTTTTTGAGATCTTCCCATGTTAATGTATATAGAGCTAGTTTATTCATTTTAACTACTGTGCAGTATTTCATTGCGTAAATATACAGCAATTTATATGTCCATTCTTTTACTAATAGACATTTAGATTATTTCTCATTTTTCACAATAAAAATGCTACTGTGCACATCTATTCAAATGTTAGCTTATGCAAAGTTTCTCTTGACTACAATCTAGAATTGAATGTGCCAGGTTATATGTGTGTGCATCTTCAACTTGGCAGGTATTGTCTGATTGCCCTCCAGTCACATGCCAGTGAGTGGGGTCCTCTCTTATCCAGTGTTGTCACTGACACGTGGTGTTGTCAGGTTGAGAAGCTGGGCTGCAGAGTGCACAGGACCTGGACTTGCAGTCTCAGCCCAGCTGCTGCCCTCCAGAGCGTCGACCCGGGCTTTGCCTCACCTGTCTGTGCCTCGCTTTCCTCGTCTATACAGTGAGGCCAATAGGAGTCGTGCCTTACAAGGTTTCCATGAGCGCTAAATGACATAAAATATGTGAAGTGCTTAGACAAGTGCTTGCCACATTGTTGGCCTGCCTGACAGTTGTCCAGTGAAGCCTCATTGTTGTTTTAATTTTGTTTCTCTGCAGATGAGTGTGCACATCTTTTCATATACTTCATCAGCCATTTCATTCTCTTCTGAGAATGCTTTTTAATATATATTTTCCTATTTTTTAGAGGTATTTGTCTTTCTTGTTGATTTGTATGTTTCTTTATATATTCTGGATGTTAATTTTTTATGACATATATGTGTTTCTATGATTCCAGTCTCTGCTCTTAGATAGTTGCTGGCCTTTGAAGTTTTAGTTATGGTGATTTTCTTATATAGAAGATTTTAGTTTTAACTAATCCTCTTTTATTAATCTCCTCCCTTATGATTTCTGCTTAGAAAAAAATACCTAATTTCAAGGCATGTTAAAATATTAATACTTAAGTAATAAGAATTTAGAAGGACTTAGTTATCATTGTTATCATTGAGAGATAAAGGGAGAATATAAATGAGAATAAATGTGCTTAAGTATGCACTCTTGAGTGTGGAAAAAAAGCTGTAATTTTATGAAAATCTAAAAAAAAAATGAATAGACTTCTACATTAAGCAATTGGTTTTTCTCTCATCCCTGCCCCTCGCCGGTTACATATGTAATTCACTTTCTGGAGTATGTTAGACAGCCCAGTCAACTGTAGGATTCCACCACATATATGGTGGGAAATGTTCCATCACAGCCTCCAAGCCAGATACCATAGCAGGATTAAAATGCTGTTAAGTAGCCTCTACTGGCGACTGGATTCATCTACTCTATAAAGACAATTATGTTTTATTTATTTTTTTTTTTGAGACAGAGTCTCAAATGCCCAGTGCCCGGGGCTAGAGTGTCGTGGCGTCAGCCTAGCTCACAGCAACCTCAAACTCCTGGGCTCCAGTGATCCTACTGCCTCAGCCTCCCAAGTAGCTGGGACTACAGGCATGTGCCACCATGCCCGGCTAATTTTTTCTATATATTTTTAGCTGTCCAGATCATTTCTTTCTATTTTTAGTAGAGACGGGGTCTCGCTCTTGCTCAGGCTGGTCTCGAACTCCTGAGCTCAAACAATCTGCCCGCCTCGGCCTCCCAGAGTGCTAGGATTACAGGCGTGAGCCACCGCGCCCAGCCGACGATTATGTTTTTGAAGAGTATTGCCATATACTTTAAAATTTTTTTCCAGCTATTACCACTTAAAATGTTTTAAGAAACATTGATTCCTATGAAATATTAAAATTCCTTGACGTTTTTTCCTCCCAGACAACTCCTTTTTCTATCCTTGGAATACTTTTATGGGTTCAAAGTCATTACATTTTATATGTCCCAGGGACTTACCTATCCTGATATTTCATTAAGGTTTTAACAGAATTAGTGAAAATTCAGAACTTGAAAATGGGCAGACTTTCCCAAGCCTGCTGCCTCTGCTGTGACAGATTGCTTCGGGACTGTCAGTGTCTTGCAAGGTCAGTTAAAAAGTCAGCTGACCTCAGGTAGTTTCCAAAAGGCTGTCTGTCATTTTCAGCTAGTATGTGTTGTCTCCATAACTTGTTGGATGTCACCATAAAGTGCTTGGTATTCACATCAACCCTAAATCACTTCGGCCATCTAATTCCTAGTTTGTATCTTTAGGAACCTCACAGCTGGTGTCACATCTTGGCAAGTTAGTATGAATGAGATGAACAGTTTATCACATTATAGTGAGAATCTTTACTAAAATAAGCATGCAACCCTTTGTAAGCATTAAGCCACATTTAAACATCTTAATTATTAATATTTGTAGGTGACATGGGAAATGTTAAGAATTGGGACTCTAGTGGAGAATATTAATGTATCAGTGTTTTAAAATTCTAATCTAAACTCAGACACACGTGCAAAGAATGATAGCTGCCATGAATCCCGTTCCTTACCTACAAGTGTACAAATGGCAAGAATTTGGTAGAGTCCTTAAGTTGTAACTAACATTTTGAACTTAACTTGAAGTTTTCATTGTGAATAGGTTGCCACCTGTATCAAGTGGGGTCTTGGTTGCAAAACAACAGAAACCAAATCTGGCTCATTGAATTATAAATAATAAGAAAAGGAATATAATGGAAAGGCATTGGGTGGATCATAAAATCTTCATAGAGTCTGGAGAAACAAACTTGGAGAATAGGTAAGAGTGAAGGGAAGTTGCCAACCGAAAACACAGCTGAGGTCCTGGCTGGCTGATCCCTTGTAGGACCTTTGCCATCTCCACTGTCCTCTTGCTGCTGGGAAGAATTTCCAAATCTGTGTCTTTGCATCCATTTCTCCCACCAACATTCACACAATGGAAATTTCCCCAAAACAGGAAGCAGGTTTGAATGCAGGACAGGCCAAATATATCTACATTTTCTCTACATAGCTCATCATATATTTGACCATGATTTTCATGGCTCTAGAAATCTATATTTGTTGGGAGTCCAGCTGTAGAAAATGAAGCAATATTGAAAACATTGAAAAGCAATATTGAAAAATTTTAAGTTAAGTTCAAAATGTTATTTAAAACTTATAGACTCTGAATAATATTAGAACAGTCAGTCCTATGAATCTCAGCTATTTAAACTTTTCAGCAATTAAAATATACCCCTTTTGGTAAGTAGTAGTTTAGTTTGCCCCCAGAATGAATGATTACTTCAGGAAACGCACCCTATGGGATTTACTATTTCCTGGCTCTGTATGAAGATAAGCATTCTGTAGTTACCTAAGAATTGGAACAGTCTGCTTACTGAGCGGAAACATAATAAGTCACAACCCTTATATGCCAAAAATGAATATGCAAGTATATTCTAGAAACTCGAGAAAAGCGTTTTCTTTCTAGTAGGAATTTTCAAGTTTAGTTTCCTTCACTAATTAGGGACAGAAGATATAAATAGATAATATAAAATAATAAGAATCATACTCCTCTAATTTTTGAAGGCCAATGGAGACACATAGCCAACCTAGCAAACATCTGGTTGGAAATTTAAAAATTTAGTTGCGCATCAGGATGTTTTTCTGTATCTGGAATGTTAGTGAAGTTTGGAAACATAGATGTTCAACTGGGGTTTCCTTTGATGTTCATCATGAGGCAGTCAGAGCCTCTTCCACAAGCTAAGACACTGACAACCTTACTGTGTTCCTGCCGTAACCCCTTCCTTCCTAGGGCCTGCTCTCAGTGGCACGAGGCCTGGCAAGGAGACAGAAGCTGCAGGTAGTAGATAATCTGAAAACCAGATAATGTCATGGCTAATCAGAAATTGATGACAGTGCTTCTGTTGCCAGGTCAGAGTAGTGCTGCTGTAATCTAAGCTGAGAGTCATGAATTAAAAGGGGTCTTTTAGAGACCACAGTAATGGATAAATGTTCTGCTTTTATATTTGTCAATTGTACTTCCGGGCGAGGTAAAAAGGGAGATTTTTTTTCCCTGAGTAAAAATTACGTGGATCTGGTATTTCTCTTTGCAAAATAATTGATTTCTGGCTGCACAGTGTTAATTTTCAGGCTGTGGAACCTGGCTTTGACTCCAAACAGATCTTTGGGAAAGAGGGAGCTTGAATAATAGAGAAAATAACTCCATAAGGAAGTATATTATTTCTTGGAAGGATCCTGCTATCCGTTTAAGTGATTTCTTTCAGCTTTCATATCCAAGAAAGTTTTATCCATATGTAATTATGAGGATCAAAGCCATAGTGAGGTTTCTGTAGACTCTTCTGCTCCCCTCATCCCTCATGTCACAATGTCACTACAATGGCATAATGAAATAATGCAGAGAAAAGTGCTCCATAAACTGGAGAGTGCTCTGAAATGTTAGTTTATTAAGGGCCCCAGTAATAAGAACAGCCACCAGGTGCTGAGCATTGATTAAAAGCCAGACAGTGTGCTCAATACTTGAGGTTTTTATCTCATAACATGCACATATCTACATCATATGCTGTAAGTAAAGTTCTTCTTCTTATTATATCCATATCACAAATGAGGAAGCTGCGTTAAAGTAACTTAGTCAAGACCATAGGCAAGTATTTGGTGAAGCCGGGCTTTCAGCTGTGAATCCAGAACTGTCTGACTGCACACCTGTGCTCTCAGTCACCGTGCCAAGTGTGTACGCACAGAATGGCAGAGCCACAAAATAGGACCCTTACCTGTTGGGGTTCCCAGACAGAAGAAAAACTGCTTGAAAACCTCAATACCATGTGGAGTAAGCATAGATGCCTCACATCATTATCATTAGCAAAAAAAAAAAAAAAGAAACCAAATGTGTCTCATCGAATTAAAAATAATAACAAGAGGAATGCTATGGGAAGGTATTAGGTAGATGATAGAATCTTCAGGCAGTCTGGAGAAAGAAGCTTGAGGATAGGTAAGAGTGAAGGGAAGCTGCCCTTCAAGCTGCTGTGTGAGAAGAAATTCGAGAAAGCTAATTATGTGAATATCACATCGCTCTTTTCCTGGTTCAGCCACTTACTAGGTTTGTAACCTCGGGCAAGCTGCCTAATCTCACTGTGCCTGAGTTTCTTCATCTCCAAAGTGGGCATAATAGTGCCTATTTCATAGTGTTGTGATAATTAGAAAAGTAAAAATATGTAATTTATTTACAGTAGTGATACAGTATTACCGTATATGGGTGTGTGTGTGTGATACCCACACACGTGCCACTGTTCCCTCTGCCCTGTATTGCTGACAAAGTCCTACACGGGAATATAAGACCATGTGCTTTTCATTGTCAATTATGGGACATCAGATTTTAGGCCCTAGAAAAATAGATGTGACCTTTGGTATATAGGAGAACAATGCTAGAAAACACAGAGAAACCTCTGAATTATGATCACTTACAAATATTTTCAATACTATTAGCAGTTTAGGCAATAGTTTGGCAACTGCCAATAAAGTTTGAGTGCTACAACCGTGTCACAAGGTTCTAAAGTTCTCCATGGTATTTATGGCAGTAGTGATGTCATCTGGAGGAAAGCCAGTTACACAAAAGGTAGTGTTTTATTCAATCCATTTCAGGCAGCCATGTTTGAAGATACAAGGGACCCATAAGCTGATAAAGTTAGATAAGTGTTTGCCAAAGTATGCTTCATCCCACACTAGTCTTAAGGAATGCTATTGAATAAAAACATTTTATGAGCAGATAAATTTTGAAGACTGCCTACTATAGCCTCCTCTTGGCAGTTAATAATGCACATGAGAACATTAAGGGCTCCTGAAAGTTGCGTAGCTTCACCCCCCACAAAAAAGAAATTCTTTGTTCAACTCTAATGTATTTCCTAATATATTTGACCATGGAATCCTCTTTTGACATAATTCTTTTAAGATTCTGTGGAATTAGTGTTCCATTGACCGTATTTTGGGAAATGCTGAGTTAGACCCTATTTCTGGATCTCAATTCAGCAGGTGTATTTTGTCCTGAGGCCCCAGAGCCCATCAATTGTAGGCTTCTAATTACCATTTTATGTTGGATGCTGCAGGAGAATGAGTCAGGAGGCCTAAGTTTTATGTCAAATCCTTTTGACTTGGGACCAGTTTCTGAAACTTTCTGGACGTTACTTCCTCCTCTGTTAGTTGCATGATCAGATCAAATAATTTCTGAGGGTGTTCCATCTCTAAAAGTTATTATTGAAAATAAAATTTAAATTAATACTTTACATTTCTCAAAATGCTTTTATAGTCCTTATAGAGGATGGGCTGGATACCTTTTGGGAGGCTGGCAGCAAAGCCCAGCACCCAGCTGTCACTGCAGATGCTGTTGGAACTTTACTGAGCAATAACGGTCCACCTTCCATATGTAGTGTGCCTGGCTTCGTCAGCACCTGGCCGGCATAGTCTGTCGTCCAACACCACGCCTGCAGCCTCCCTCAGCACTGAGGGGACGTGTGTTGGTAATCCACCCACTCAGAACAGAAGCTAAGCTGCTGATGTCATTTGAAGTGGGCTGGGCTATAATGCCATGGAGTACCTGCTGAAAGAGAATGTCCACACCTGGGTGTTTGCACACTAGTGGTGGAAAGTCTAAATGCAGGCAGACATTCAGCAATCTGAGATGCAGTGGCTGTATTTGGAGGTATATCAAAGCAGCCAGTGAAACATTCAATAAACCAGGCTAATTTATCAACTGAATAAAGGGGTTACGGTCCTAAAACAAGGGAAAGAATAAGTGAATACAGAAAGCATTGAATTCAGAGCAAGAGCTATTGATTAAACACACTCCTCCTTTATTCTCCTCCCTGCGGTGATCAATGTTCATAGGAGATAGCAGAGGATGATGGTGAAGACCATGGCTTCTGGTGTCAGATACACTTGTCCTTCAAATTCAGGCTCTGTTATCCAACATCTGTGTGACTTCAGGCAATTTTATTTAAGCTGCCTAAGCCTAACATCATCATCTGTAAAGGAAAGCTATTGATGCTGGCCAAATATAGTTATTGTAAAGATTAAGCAAAATGATGGGTATAAAGCATTGCACAAACTTCATGGTTGGCATATGTATAAAATTAGTGATAATAGTAAAAGAAGTCATTATAGCAGTTTCTTGTCTCCAAAACCTTTAAGTATTTTATAATGCTAACCAACTTATAATTCCATAATGCCTTTGAATTTTATTTTAGTTTCCATCAGAATCCACCTAGTTTCAAACATAACCCCTTAAAGAACCATGGCCTCTACAGCACATGCTGCATGATTCCCCATTGCTCTGTGGTGCTGAGAGACGACTGCTCCAATGTGCACCGACAGAGCCGCCTGGGATGTTGGAAATGCTCATTGTGCCGTCCAGTACGGCAGCCACTAACCACATGCAGCCCTTGAGCACTTGACATGTGGCTAGTGTGACTGGGAAACTGAATATTTACTCTGTGTAATTTAAATTTTAAGTTTAAATTTAGAAAGCCACATGTGGCTAGTGGCTGCCATTTTGAACCCACAGCTATCCATGATAACAAACCAAGTTGATGTGAAATTTTATTGCTAACATTTTTTTCTCTAAAATAATCAATTTCATGTCGCAGATTCTACAGTTACGAAATTGTGATCCCTTTAACAAAAGAGGACAAATGTTCTTTTTGGGTAATAAGTTATCAACCACATTACTTAAAAGCCTTCTATTCAGGGACTACAGCAGAGAGTTTCTGATTTTTAAACTAAGGAAGACAGAAATTCTGTAGAAACCTCAGGGATCTATTGAATCCCATTGACATAATGGTGTGTTTATGACCAAGTATTTGATCACCTTAATAAATGTTCCATGAAAACAAAAGAAGAATATACATTGTCTGTTTATATGGCACAAAATTGTAAAACCATCTATTAAGGCAAGTGTTTAGATTGTGTTCTTATTTATTTTTTGGTCTACTTTATGAAATTTGAAAATTTCATAATTGAAAATTGAAATTGAATTGAATTGAAATTCAATTCAATTGAAAATTGAAAAAAATCTTGTATTTCTAGAAGTCTTTGCTCTTTGTATTTCATTATACTTTTTAGTATGTAAATTTTATATCCTGGATTTTAATTTTTAACCTTATATAATAATCTTTTTTGACTCAGTTAATGCTTTTCTCTTTGAATTTCACTCTAATACTGATTATTGCTACTTCTGCTTTATTTCATTTGTATTTTCTCACATTTTTCTTTGTGCTTCTGTTTATTTTCCATTCTTTTTTGTCATTTCATTTTGATGGTTTTTGTATAGACACAATAGGGCTAAATTTTGTTCTTTTAATCAGATATTAAATATATTGATGCCCTAATTGCTTCATTAAAAACTAATCTTATCCATATTTATCGTGATTTAAATATATTGGGTTTCATTCCTATCATTTTATGTATATATATCATTATATTTTGTGGTTTTTCTCTTGTCACCTTTGTTATCATTTCTGGTTTCATAAATTATAATATATTTCAATTCTTTACTTCCACTGCCCTTCTTCCTTAATTAAGAAATTCTACTATGTTCTTCATTGAACTAGTGGTTACCTTTCTGTCTTTCACCATTATGTTAAAACCTCTGTTCCTCTCTTACAAATTTTGTACAATATCTAAATTAAATAATATCTATTCCTCTCACCTCAAGACATTTTACTGACTTACTCCTGGTCCCGAGCTGAGATAGGAGTAAGTATCATCTTTACTTAAAATATTCATTTCTTAGAAATCTTGCTCTGTGTGAGCTATTTCTTCCATCTGACTTCAGACAACTAATTTAGTTCAAGACAATAACATCTCTTTTTCTGCTCTTCTGTTGAGTCTGTATATTGCAAGGGTTTACTTTCAAGAACCAAAGAAAGACTTTGGTCTTCTAATTTTTATTTGTCTATTCATGAAGGAAATTTCCTCACTACCAATATGCTTCCAGTTATATGGATTTCTACAGCAATAGCAAATTTTCAGGCTATATAAGACATGGTCACTTTTATTTTACTGAGCAGGTATCATAATGGTATGACCTTTCTGTTGAGATATTGCAGGGAGATCTCTTTGCCTGTGAGCCTCTCCTGTTGCTGCTGTATAAGAAGGAGGTATAAAGTTCTACTCACAGGAACCAGGAATGATCCACTTCAGCAGGGTAGACCACCACTGCCATCCCCTCTACTGCTGGGCCACCAGTGCCAGCAGGACCATTGACCACCCACTGTTCTGCACATGGCAACCACAGAGGCTGCCTTTCCATTTGTCATCCACATGGGTCCATCAACAGATGTTACTTGTGTCCTCGCAGAATGCCATGTGATCTCATGGTCTTCTTCCTGCTCTTCATTTTTTTCCCCAAAACTCACAAATAATGAAAACCCCAGTAATGAAGCACATTACTCTCAGGAGAATCTTAGCCTATCTACTAAGATATGTTATACGGGAAGTCATAGGTCAGGACAGAATCATAGAGAGGAATTTTTGTTTTCCCGTCGTACATTAGTTTCCTGGGAAGAGTGTTGTGTATTAGGTTTGATTTGCGTCAGTGGCGTGTACTTGGCTGCCTGCATCCCTCAGGCGGCATCGATTTGGGCAGAAATTTCAATTAGAAAATATTATATAAAGGCTCCATCAGCACATTGTGTGTAGCATTTTATTCACAGCCACCGTAATCCAGCCTCATGACCTCATTATCTTTGAATCAAGGGATAAATAAGATCTATTCAAGCACCTTATTTCCACTGGTTCTGTTTCTGACTTTATTGATAATAGATAAATGTTTTGTGAACATATCACTTTTCCCTGAAATATATCCAGGCCTACTTATGTTAAGTTTTCTTTAGATACCATGACATTTGGTACTTTTTGGATTTGACTTGTATATGATCCATCTTTTGTATTAATCATTTACATCTCTGGCCCATTTATTAACTCACATTAAAATATTTTTGTCTCTTTAACTTTCTTCTTCGAAAGTGACAATATCCTTCTGCTTAAATAATCTTACTAGTTTTTAATCTTCAGCAGTTTTTGTTGTTCTTAAAATAAGTTAATTGGTTTAGCTCTTGGGAGAGTACACTTTAAGTTTATAGGCCATGAATTTTAGGACCACATCTTTGATGGCCTTCATCCTTATGGAACTTGACATCAAAGATAGCAGTTTTGTTTGCATCATGGCCAAAGCCCAATTATCATTCCCACCTCTTCATTCTTAAAGTGCCCTTTGATGTCAGCAGTAGCTTTGTGCTTTGAAAGACTGTAGAGAAAGGTGAAAACTGTCCTTCCTTGCCAAGTCCACATTCCATTGAAATATTAAATAATGGTGTTATGTTAGAAATAAAATGCAATGCAACTGTAGCAATTAAAATAATTACTCATCTATTTGCAGAAGCAAAAGTCTTTAATGTTTTTCTCAATGCACAGAGAGATAATTTCTCCCTGATATAACATGGTTAGATGGAGTCTCATTTTTGGAAGGAACCAGAAGAAAAGCAAAATTGAACATGTTAATTAGGAGTTAGGAAATCCTACCTGGAGACAGGAGGAGGCATCTGTGGAGTTGTGACAATACTCATCAAAATAGTAAGAGTCTGTGTTCGGTTAGGAGAAGGCAAAGTTACCAAAAACTGAGAGTGCAAATAACCCGTGTTGGGTTAAGTAGACACAGTGTAGGAGAAAAGCATGCGAGCCCTTGGAGTGAAATGGATCTCAAAAGTTGAATCTCAGCTTCACTTTTCTCCAGCTCTTTGATTCTCCACATATTACTTAATCTCTGATGTTTAATTTCTTCATTTGTAAAAATGGTAAAAAATATTTGTTAGCACTTAGGATAAAAGGATATAGTTTATAGAAAGGGCCACTACAAAATTCCTGCCACCTTGTTAATTTTCTTCCCTTAATTTTTAAGAAACGGGGACAATGAGTTGCTGTCATAATTCAATAGTGAGATACCATTTTCACCCATTAAATGAATAAAAACTGAAATGTTTGCTCTATGTTGGAGAGAGTGTGGGGAAACAGACTCCCTTCAGCACCACTGAGAGTGTGCATTGGTGCCATCTATTCGGAGAGCAATTCTGCAGTATTTTTCAAACTGGACACTGGACCTAGCAATATCAGTGCTAGGAATTTAGCTTACAGAAAAACTTTCCAAAGTATATAGCCAATAAATACGTTGAAGAATGCCCATGAGGCACCGTGTGCACTCATGATCAATTGAAAACAACATGAATACCCATCACAGGGGGAGTGGACGCTGTTGCACATGGATGTTTCAGTGCCCTTGATGGTGACTCCATACAAAAATATTCAAAGTTTATTTGCTTGCTTTATTTGAATATAATTTTAAAAGTTTAGTTATTCATTGAGCTTTTTAAATTTTTTTTAATTATGGTAAAATACACATAATATAAAATTGTCCACCTTAACCATTTAAATTTGGGGCATAGAGTACATTCACATTGTTTTGCAACCATCGCCACCATCCATCCAAAGAACTCTGTCATCTTGTACAACTGGAATCTCCTAACCCCTAAACAGCAGGCTCCCGTTTCGTTTCCTCTCACTCAGCCCCTGGCTCTGGGAATTTGACAGCTCTGGTACCTCACGGAACAGAATCGTACAGTGTGTGCCCTTTCGTGACTGGCTTATTTTGCTCAGCGTAATGTCCACAAGGTTCCTCCATGTTGTAACGTGTCAGAATTTCTTTCCTTTTTAGGACTGAATAATGGTCCATTGTATGTACATACCACATTTTGTGTATCCATTTGTCTGTCCATGAACACTTTGGTTGCTTCTCCTTTTTAGCTACTGAAATAATGCCGCCATGAACATGGGCATACAAACATCTCTTCAAGTGCCTGAAGTCTAACAGAGTTTAGTAGTCGCTTTAAGAGACCTTTAAATAATATTTGCTTCTATTTTCATACTGAGTTCATGAAACTCCTCCATGCCTTTTGAACTGTTTTATATATCAAATACATCTGATATCTTTCTTAAGTACTTCAGTTGTGTACCTTAAAAACCTTTATAAGTACTCAAGTAACTCTTATAAGCTAATAAATTTAAAACTGCATGTATAAATACTCAAACCTAAGGTTCACTTAAATTATTAAATTCTGTATATAAACATAGTGAAATTTTACTTTAAAAATCACAACTCTAAGTCACTTAATTATTTATTTTAAACTGTGGTTAAAAGGCAATCTCATGGAATGGGCCAAATGCCATTAAGCATTACAGGAACATAGTGTTTGCACAGATTGGGAAACTTTATGTGCTAATTTTTGCAAGGCTAACTTATAACCTTTATTAGGCTGAAAAGATGTCTGTAGTTCTGTGATAATCTAGGTGCTGTGAAACAAACTGTTAAATTTTAATAAAAAAATGTTAATTTAATGGCTTATATTCTCTTAAACTTTTTTTTTTACTTAATTCTAAAATTTCCAAAGGTTGAAAAGATGCTCATCAGTCAACTACCATATCAGTTATTTGAGTGTATTTAATACTAAAGATTTAGACCCAGCATGAAGTCTGAAGCTCAGAGATCCAGGGCAAACCTTATTGAAACTAAGGAAAGTCTTTTATTATCCCATATAATTTTGGGGATTGCTTCTCTGCATGCGCTGTTTATGTCTGTGATCAGAGATTTCAGCTGGTACACTGACCAGATTCTCGGTTATAACCTTACCATGGAGATACGTGAAACCTATCTCTGATCTCACTGCTATCTTCTACCTTTTATCTCTCAGTTCTTTTCTTTTCTTACTTACAGTCTTGTCCAGCATAGGTTCCATAGCCTCTCATTTCAAAATATGCTAACATTACCCTAAGCTCCCTTACCATTCTGTATTTTTTTTTCACATCTAACAGATAAAAACCCAACGCTGCATGAACCTTGATCTCTGGGTGAGCTCAGCTGCGTAGAGTTGCTGGAAAAAGCCACAAAACAGGCCAGATGGTCCCACTTTGAGTTACAAGTTCATCTTGCTCATCCATCATAGAGAGGCACTGGATGCCACGGGAGAATCGACGGGTTCTCAGGCCTGCTCCCTCCCCTCGTGTCTGCAGTGCTATCTCAGTTCATCTCAAAGATCAGCACCCCAGCCAACCCCTACCAAAGACCTATTGCCCCACCTCCTGCTTCACAGGGAAAATAGAAGGTATCAGAGAGAATACTGGTCATTTTTCCTCTAGCATATACACATGCCTGCATCTCTGTGCATCCTGCCCTCCTTTCCTCAAGCTGCAAGAAAAGTGCTTTTCTTTTCCTACCTAAGGATCACTCCTTCACACAAATTCTGGTTTCATGCTCAGCCTAACTCTCAGGGATCTTATACTAGAAATTTTTCTTTTTTGAGAGGGTGGATAATTATAAACCGTCCATTTCAATTGGGCCATCCATTCCCAGTGGCTTTTAGAAATGCAAGTGTTTTTCAGAGAACAAAACAAAACCAAAATACCACAAAAAATAAACAACAACAAAATAAGCAAGAACAACAGGTGGCTCACACCTGTAATCCTAGCACTCTGGAAGGCCGAGGCGGGCGGATTGTTTGAGCTCAGGAGTTCGAGACCAGCCTGAGCAAGAGCAAGATCCCATCTCTGCTAAAAATAGAAAGAAATTATATGGACAGCTAAAGATATATATAGAGAAAAAAATTAGCCAGGCATGGTGGTGCATGCCTGTAGTCCCAGCTACTCGGGAGGCTGAAGCAGGAGGATCGCTTGAGTCCAGGAGTTTGAGGTTGCTGTGAGCTAGGCTGATGCCACTGCACTCTAGCCTGGGCAACAGAGTGAGACTCTGTCTCAAAAAAAAAAAAAAAAAAAAAAAAACAGAACAACAAGCCTTCCTTAACCCCAATCCCCCACCAGAGCCTAGAAAAATATCCTGCATGTACTAGTAACCCAATAAACTCAGTCATATGAGTTAATTTCCAAGAGGAAATTCAAGGTTCAGAACATTGTATATAAATACATGTATAAATATAAATAATATATCATCTGTAAAAACAAGAAAAAGTTATAGGTAAATGTACGGAACTATTAATTGTGTTTTCACTTAGAAAGGTCACAAATTTGAACATGGTAAGGGAAAGGAATTTTATTTAGTTAGTTTTATTTTTTTTCTGTATGATGTAGATTTTAGCAAGTGTACTATATTTTATTTAAGAATGTTTAAATTTTTCTTAATTTATTTTTTCTTTAAACAATAATGCTCAACTTTGGCTATTTAGCATCTCTAGTTATATTAAAAGGATTTGTGACACTACAGCAAAATTCCCAAGTACACTCAACTGTGTTTATTTAAGGTAAAATATGAACATAAGCTGTAATAAAAAAAGATAGAAAACAGCAAATATTAGCAAGGATGAGGAGGAACTGGAACGCTCATATATTACTGATGGGAATATAAAATGGTGCAGCTATTTTGGAAAGCAGTTTGGCAGCTGCATAAAAAGTTAAATGTACATTTGCTATACAACCTGGCAGGTCCACTCTTAAGTAACGACCAAAGAAAAATAAAAACATATATTCACACAAAGACTTGCATGTAAATATTCATAGCAGCATTATTTATAATATCCAAAAAGTGGAAACTTCCCAAATGGCCACTGACTGGTTAACAGGTGTGGTATATCCATAACTGGAAACTTATTCAACAGTAAAAAGAAATGAAGTGCTGATCCATGCTACAGTATGCATGATCCTCAAGAACATTATGCTAAGTAAAAGAAGCCAGACAAAAAAAACTGTGCAGTATATGATTCCATTTATATGAGTTTTCCAGAGAAGGCAAATTTACAGTGACAGAAATTAGATCAGTGGTTGGCTGGGGCTGGGGCTGAGAATGGACACAGGAATTTTTGGGGGTGGATGGAAATGTTCTAAAACTGGATTTTGGTGATAGTTGCACAATTCAGTAAATTTACTAAAAGTCATTGAATTGTACACTAAAGACAGGTGAATTTGTGGCATGTAAATTACACCTTAATAAAGTTGTTTGGAAAAAATCCAATGAGCAAAGTTTCTGATGAGCTTGCTAATATCACCAATTGTTTAATGTGAATAAAAAGTGAAATTATATAAAACAAGTTGATATGCTATATCGCATTTAGATATTAGAAAATCAAAATAGCAATATTTTTGTTTCACAGTCTAACTTTTAACAAAATTTTGTTGTTCATGTAATGAGAAAAATCTGTTTCCAACTCACTGGTTCCAACATACCAAGTCATAAGCGATTCTCTCCTTTTATATTTTGCCAACAAGTATGTCCTTGACTATGAATGGTTAATGTGGTATGCAATAATATTTTGCCTACAGTGAAACAGTCATGAAGAGAATTCATGGCCAATAACAATTAATTAAGGTCTTTTTAGGATTCTTTTGTCTATGATTAAAATGCAAATAGAGTTTGGAACAGAATGTTTTAATCTGATCAGGAGATTTAAATTCTTTTTCAGTATCTAGCACTGGTTCTTATTTTACATGTTAGTAATTCTTGAATGAGTAGATAAGATTGTAAGTTTAAATTTTAAAGTAATTAATTGCCAACCAGAAAGCAGAATGTCATCATGTAAGAAAATAAACTCAGTTTGTATGGAGGCAAATGTAAGCAAAAGAAAAAAAAAAGAAATAATAAATTCTGTTTCTGCTAAGGGTAGTCTAGGATTGCCTTAATTGGTGCCTCCAACATGAAAGGTCATTTGCAGAGGACAAACAACTGTCCTTGTCCAGATATTCCCCTTGTCCACAGAGACCATACTAAGAGGACATAATTTTAAGAAGGGTCAGTTAGAAGAAAGAATGAATCTCCTGACAGATTGGTTTACATAAGAATGGGGTTATGAAGGAGGCCATGCAGGCTTCTCTCTGGGAATCCTGAAAGTATACAGAATGTGAACATAGGTATTCATGCATGAATTTTAAAAAAAGTATATTACACTAAAAAATGTAGACTTTTTCCTACATGTTCAGAACTTGATATAATTTATGATTGTTAGTCTAATATTTATTTAAAATTGCAAAATATGTATTGTCTGAAGGACAAGAGAGTAAATTTTAAAAATTTATGACCTGGCAATTTTTGGTATGGGAAGTGTGCTTATTTATAAGGTTGACATATCTTCACGTATACTCCAAAGATCGTCTTTTTCAAAAATGAGATTTGTAGCCAGCACATCTGTTGTTCTTATGCAGGGGATTAAAATGAGCTATTTTTCTTGAAGTTCAGCTGCAGAGTATCAGAATGTTAAACCAATTTGCCAAAAAAGTTACCTGTTCTAGATTTTGTTTCTTTATATTGAACTTTTAAAATGTTCTTTTCTCCTATATGAGAAAGTCTCATTCTTCATTTAAAAAATAGAAGTTCTATGTGGTTTTAAGTTGTGTTTTTGTCATACTGCAGCATTTATATGGATCTAAGCCTTTCTAGCTGGGCATTTTGAATGTTAAATTATATCCAAGTTTGATTTTCTTAGTAGCTGTTTTTCATAAAAATTATACCAACATTATTGACTCTTCCTCCTTTGAATGTGAGATTTATTTGTTCTTACAAAAATCTGAATTAAACTTGTTCTAGCTTTCCCCTTGGAATGGAATAATGCAATTCGTGTTAGGATTTATCAGGAGAAAGCCTGAGTGGCATCTTGTATTCCCAAGAATTAATAAACTGTATTCCTCACAATCCTTGTGTATGGAAAACATACAAATTGGTCAGTCCTCAGGAAACTGACCTTTCTCTGATTTCTTATAATCTCTCAAAACAGGAATAAAAAAACTATCAAATTAAAAAATATTTAGTTTATGATTCAGTTCTGTTTAGAAGAATGTTTACTGATCATCCAAAAGGTTCATCAAAGTAAATTACAGCAGAAGGAGGGATGGAGTAGAAATACTGAGTACCAGCTTTTGAGGCGCCCACAGTCTAAATCAGTCCTTTTGAAACTTTTAAACTGCGTATGGATCTCCTGAATGGACTGTTACAAGTGCAGATCGGGGCCAGTGGGTCTGGGACAAACAGAGGACAAAAACTGTCCTTGCCCTGAGTCTGCATTTCTCATCAGTTCCAAAGTGATGCAGACACTGCTGGTCCATAGATCACACTTTGAGATTTAAGTATCTAAGTGAGTTGTCCCTAATATTCATAGAAAGTCTACCCATATACCATACAAGACACGCATTTACTAAGGTTTTTATCCTGGTAACTGAGCTGGACAATGGTACAGTCATCTGCTAGAGCCAGAGATCATGTATTGTAATATTAACTTACCAGTAAAGAATCCATGACTATGGGCCTTACTAATACTGTCTTCCTAACTGGGCTACCCATAGAACTAAACAGACTGACACAGAAATAGAAATCAGACAGTTAGAACTGAATATTTATGGACGATTTAGACTGCCCAAATACGTTTAGGGTATGGAAGGCATGATCTTTATTAGTTAGTTTTGATTTTGTGAACTGTTGTTCACCTAGTGAGAAAAGAAAGTCTCTGCTAGATGAAGAGCAGTCACTGATGCTGAGGGGTCCAGGGCCCGGGCGGGGAACCTCCGCGAGAGCCCTGGGGGTTAGGAGCAGCTGGGGCTGGGGCGTCCTGGAGGAAACATGCTTCATCTCACCAGTGCCATGTGGCATGGCAGGCCCAGCATGGCCAGACTTTCTAAATTTTCAAGAAAAGTCAAAGATACAAATTTCATGTGAAATTTTCCAATTTTACAATGTTGGGTACTAATTTAAATTCTTTAAAAGCATTATTCAGTCCAAGAAAACACATC
Organism: Varecia variegata; assembly: GCA_028533085.1. Classification (NCBI taxonomy): domain Eukaryota; kingdom Metazoa; phylum Chordata; class Mammalia; order Primates; family Lemuridae; genus Varecia; species Varecia variegata. Next base: position 93,435,975 of record CM052439.1, read on the forward strand.
TGTATCCCAGATTCAGCTCATGAGCCACCATTTACAGTGTCTAGTGTGGAATATATTGGAATCTCTTAATGTGCTTCCCATGATTGGAAAATTATGAATTTTCAACATGAAACTCTCTAGCCTTTTTTCTTTGGACGCCTTTGGTCAGAAGAAATAGTCTCTGTTTTTTGCATTTGGAGGCACTGGTGTAATATTGGTATATGACCATAAAACCTGTCTTTCCGTCTTCTCTCACATTCCAGATTACAGGACAGGCCCGTGTTTCACTCAGGTCCACAACCAGATGTGCCAGGGGCAGCTGACAGGCATTGTCTGCACGAAGACCCTGTGCTGCGCCACCGTCGGCCGGGCCTGGGGCCATCCCTGTGAGATGTGTCCGGCCCAGCCCCAGCCGTGCCGCCGGGGCTTCATCCCCAACATCCGCACCGGAGCCTGCCAAGGTGAGTGAGCCGCGCCGCCAGCGCCCCACAGACAGGCCGCTTCCTGCGGGGGCCGAGCATCTGGCCCTGGGGCTGGTAGCCTTGCAGTGGCCGTTTCCAGGAGGGGCCTTGTTAACAAGCCTGACCAGAGATGTATCCTTTAGCCACTTCATAAATATGTTTCAGTGCTTGACATTAATGGAGAAGAGAGAAAGAGATGAAAATTTGGGGAAAATTTAAAAATACAGTGTAAAATGTTTAATATAGTCAGAGGATGGACCACTCTATCTTAATCCAGATGACAGGACACCTCCCACCCCTCATCCCCTAGTGCAAATACCAGGAAAAACATATTTTCTCTCTCTCTCAATCTCCTTCAAGTTATGAAAACCTGAACCCAGGTAACAGGGAGAAGGGAGCCACCCGATATTGGCCCTTTATTATTATTAACAGTGTCTTCAAAGACAAAGTGTGAACTGTGTTGATGACTGTGGTTATTTCGAAGCTTGTAACTCTGGCGGGGTATAATCTTATTTCCACGTCTTGAAACTCTCCAGCCACATTCAGGGCTCTGAGGATGCTACCAATAGTAGACTCCAATCCAAGTAGCCCAAATTGTTACATATTTAGCAGTTAATGATCTTAATTAGTTTTTAGCCACTATAACTCTTACCTCTTTTAAACTAATTATCTGATGTCATATGTATTAAATCAATTTTTAGAGCTTGCAAATATTCTCTCTAATGATCTCACATGGTCGTTGCTTTCATATTATGTAGCACTGGGATCATAGGAAAATGAAAATGACTTTTGTAGTATTCACAGAAATGATATTACTCATATTTGAAACTTAGAGGGTTATTTGTTATAATTAAATCCTATACAAAGTTAGATCTGAAGTCTTTTGATGTTAGTAAGCAATGTCTGAAGTAAAGATGCTATCTACACAGCCCATGTAAGTAGTATATTGTAGAAAACTAGTCCAGTGTCCTGAAACCCAAATAACAATTGTAGTTTGGGGGCCTGTATACAGCCTCAATTCACTGAATAATAAAATGTGAGTGCTCTGCCTAATTTGGTCAATGTATCCCTGACAGTAGCCCCCAGAGATTTTTGTTAGTGTTACAGTTTTATAAAAGGTTAATATTTTTAAAATGACCTGTATTTGTACTCTTTTCAAGTCAGAACCCAGGGGATGACTATGTAACTAAACAATTCAGCAGCTGCAGATCACAGATGAAAGCCATGTGAGGCTGCATTTAGAATGGTTTTTTAGTGACTATCACAGGTCAGAATTTAATGATGAAGATTGGATTAAGTGCCATTTTTAGTCTTTGTTTACTATGGATAGTAAAATTCTACATCTCTTATATGAATACCAGTCAGTTCCTGATAATGCAACCATTTCTTCTATAGGAAGATACACTATACTACATTGTATATAGTCTTTACTGTACTACCTAGATTTCCCAGATTAGTATATGGATTACCATATAATTTATATAATGTACATAGATTACTATTAAAAATAAAATTATTATACTGATTTACTAGGTTAATTCCCACTGGATTTATTAGAGTAATACTTTTTCTTTATTCTGTGGCCCTTATTACCTACTAACGTATTTATTTTATTGTTTTTATTCTGTCTGAGCTAGAATGTAAGCTCTATGACGACAGAAATCTTGTTTATTCACCAAAGTCTCAGGCATCTAGAATAGTGCCTAACATGTAGAGATGCTCAGTAAATATCTTTTGAATTAATAAATGGGATTAAAATTGAAACACTTCTAAAACCCACAATTTCAGAGAAAATAAAATAGTTCAGGTTGAGAAAAGCCTTTAACTTCAACCAGAACATCCCACATTATTGACTGTCTTCATCTTCTGTATTTATACTTATGCTTTTTTACTTTGATATTTTGTCAGAGAGGCCTTGTTTTTCCAAACACAATTATGAAAAAAATGTATCATCTGATCTCACAATTTCTGGATTTAGTAATGTCTGAAGGCTTACTGATTTGATTTTTTTTTTTTATGCAGCAAAGATAAGTTTCAGGCTCCATTTGCCTAAAAATCTAATGGATTAACACAGTAATGGGAACAAAAAATGAAATTTGCCACATGGTTAAAGTGTCTGGAAAAGCACGTTGAAAAGTTCTGCTTTATTTCAAAATCATGGCATAGTCAGAAAGTTCTCAATTAAATACTAATCCCCGGTTCAGGCTATTTTAAGACCACATCTTACTGTGATTTCATTTTTCCTTTTAAATTCCTAGACTGTTTCCCAAATACTTATGCCAAAGTAATGTGGAAGAGACAGGGCATGAAAAAATAACATAAAACATGGAACATATATGTCATACTTTTTTATGATAGTGATCATTTTTTGGTGCTTGAAAAGTTTTATACACCTAGCACTCTGGGAGGCCGAGGCGGGCGGATTGTTTGAGCTCAGGAGTTCGAGACCAGCCTGAGCAAGAGCCAGACCCCGTCTCTACTAAAAATAGAAAGAAATTATATGGACAGCTAAAATATATATAGAAAAATTAGCCGGGCATGGTGACGCATGCCTGTAGTCCCAGCTACTCGGGAGGCTGAGGCAGTAGGATCGCTTAAGCCCAGGAGTTTGAGGTTGCTGTGAGCTAGGCTGACGCCATGGCACTCACGCCCAGGCAACAGAGTGAGACTCTGTCTCAAAAAAAAAAAAAAAAAAAAAAAAAGAAAGAAAGAAAAGAAAAGTTTTATACAGTTAACAATAAATTTAAACTATGGGGATGATAACTGAAAATAGCTTCATATTGGCTCTAAAACATGGTTCATACTAGCTCTAAAACATGGTTCATATTAGTTCTGAACATAATGATACTCTGTAGCTAATATAATTAGTTATTACCTTATCTATGGCTTAAGAGGATTGAAACATAATCTTGTAGTAAACAAGATAACTGTGGAAAATGAAGGATAAAAGAAAATTAAGGTGCTCCTTAAAAAAATTAAGCTGTGAGAAAATCAGTAATTTTATTTTGTTTTTGACTATTGCCTTGATGACATCCTGGACTTAAATGAGAATGTGAGAAAGATGCACATTCCTAGGGTGCTATGAGGTCAGCCATAGAAATCCCTGACTGCTTTGCTATTGGAAGCCATGTGAGTTCCAGCCCTTGTGCTTAATCTACATTTAATATTATACTTTCTTCCACTTTATTGTATACTAGAGGACCAATGTTAACTCATGTAAGTCCTTAAAATTTGAGCTATCATAAAATGAGCAAACTAAAAAATTTAAAAGTAGCATTAAGCCTTTTTCCAAGAATATTTACATTTTGATTAAATATTTATTGTAATTATTTATTTACATATTTAAATATGTCATAAACTGCCATATGCATATTATGCATTATTTTCTTACAAATAATTTCTTTTTTTTCTGTCTTTAGTGTCATGAATATACTCCAATTAGAAGTGACATTTTATTTAAAATTAGTACTTGGCTTTGGGTCTTTTAGGTTTTCAAATGAATAGGGTGCACATAAAAATTTTTTAAATATATTAAAATAAAAGTTGCATAGTTAGTAATTTATGGCATTTAATGTTTAGAGATTAGGCTTTTAAACTACGATAAATGTTTCAAACCTAAGATATAGCTAAAGACATTCGCTTGTTAAAATTTCATCTCTTGCTTTATCACTGGTGATAGTAACAGATCGATGCTTACCTCTGCTCTGTTCCAGGTGACATGAGAGGCCTGGGAATTCACATAGCACAGTCTGGCCCTAGCTAGGACACAGGATAAGGCCCCAAAAAAGAAATAGCAAAACATATCCTAAATCAGTCTCTGCAAAACAAATGCTGTTGTGTGTTCTTTTCATGTGGTATTGGTGTGCAGAAATATGTAATTTCTTTAGTCTGACTGCACATGAAAAGAGTAGAGAAGAGTTTAATGTCAGCTGAAACCAGACAGGTATTGCTAGTTCCTCAGGTGTAGAATGAAAGGAAGATGCCCTTAATAGAAAATTATTTCTAGGCCATCTATATAGCACAATGTGAAAAGGAAATTTTGCTGTTATCTGATTCACTTAATTAGTATAAATTATTAAAGATGGTTACAGCCAAAACAAGTTTATCTTGGCTGTCTACATTGACTGAGTTAACCAAACACAAGCTATTCCTATAAAATTCAAAAACTTCACTCAAAACATACTCGATTATAGAAACTCCTATTTAAAGATAGTAGAATATTTACCTTCCTTTAACCCCACAAAACTAATATGAAAATGAATAATAGAGAACAACACGGCATTCTAAAATAAAACTCTGTCACACACAATTAAAGGCAGTGAGCACATGCTGCTGTTGGGAAGTTACTGAACAGGGAGCAGACCATTTCCTGTGAATGTCATCAGCCTGCAAGGCTTTCTGGTGGGGGTTCCTTTGAGCCTCCTAAGAGGAGAGGGCCAGGGCTGTGGATGTGCGTTAGAGAGGAGAATGTTCCCATGAGAGGGAGATCTATTTCAGACCCTCCCAGCAGCAGAAGGCATGGCGGGAGGAGAGACTGTGGGGCTGGCCCTTTCTGAGTGTCCTCTACCAGCATTGCAGCTCAGAGACGCTCCTGCAGGGAAAAGAGGGGGAAGGAAAACGAGTAAGCAGGGACCACCATAAGCAATCCGTAACTTAAGTGGCACAAGGTAGGAGCGACACTACCAACTGAAAGTTGAAAATTGATACTCAAGGAAAAAAAAAAAAAGTAGGAAGTGAAGTTTGGTGAGAAACTGTTTCAGGCAATATTCCCTGTAGAGGATTCAAAAACCCCACTTGTTCTGGGCTCTCCCTACTCTGTGTTTCAGGAAGAAATGGCCCGTTGAAAGATGAGTAGTAAAGAGTAAAGACTTATACATAAAAAAGGAAGAACATAAAGAGAAAACAGGTGAAGAATTACTACCCAAATAAATGCAGAGTTCATATACTTCTCTTTTCTCAAGGAAGTTAGAATCACTATCACCTCTCTTTCAAAAGGTGCTCAAAGGAGCGTTATGAGTTTAGTGAAGACAGTCAAATGAGATAAAAAGTGAATTGGTAGTACTCAAGAAAGACACTGAAGAAGGATTTAAGACTTTGCCTAATTAAAAGTAAATAAAACATAAAACTGAAAAAAAATTGTTGATACAGGGTTAAGCTTAAGGAAGTCATGTAAATCATAATGTCAGAGCACAACAAATAAACAATGATTAGAAAAAAACTTACACACAGTAAAGCCAGACTACAGAAAATTGATGAAAGGAACTAAAAAATGTTTAAAGATAAAATAGAAAATGTGTCTAAAATAGATAATGGCTTCAATTTGCAGATTGGAAGGCACAAAACTTCAATAGAAAGAGAAGATAAGGAGAATCCCATGCAAAGAATATGGTAGAATAAGCAAGTTTTTTGTTTGTTTGTTTGTTTTTGTTTTTCTTTTTTTTTTTAAATAAGGTAATGTCCCAACTGGTCTGAGACTTCTCTAGAACAACTCATAGACCAGAAAACAGTGTGGCAGTATCTGTAAACTTCTGAGGCAATAGCATGTACTTGAGTTGATATATATTTAAATAGCATCACTTTAGTTGCTCTGCAGAAAATCAGTTACAGGGAGGCCAGAGTGGAAGCCAAGAAGCCAGTTACAAGGGTCCTGTGGAGTCCAGGTGATGGATTATGAAAGCTGAGGCCACGGTGGTGGCAGGGAGGGGGAGAGTTGAGGTGTTGGGGCAGTAAGCAGTTGCTGCTGATGGGATGATGTGAGATAAGGGGGAGGAAAATGCCACGTTTATCTCCCAGATTTCTGACATTAACAGCTGGAAAATTTTGTTGAGATAAGAAAGATTGTGGTAGAACTATGCTCTTTCTTTTTATTACAAGTTCAGAGTCCTGCAGGTAGTAAGTCAACAATATTTGCTTGTTTTGATGAATTTGGTGTATCATACATGAGTAGGTATTCTGGCTGAATCAAACCATATTGAATAATTGCCAAGATACCACATATTTCTGAGATTCCAAATACAGACCTATTTTTCAATTGCTGTACTTAAAGTTTGATATTTGTTTTTATACAAATAAAAGTATTATGCCTAAATATCTACAGAGTATAGAAATAAGAGCTTCCATTTTAAAAATAGATTTCATTTGGACACAGGAAAAGTTAAAAAACAACACACTATCAAATATAGTAATAATTTCTCTAGTCCTTGGTTCCCACACATATAAATTAAATGAGCCATCTTTATATGACTATACTACTGCACATATTTTGACATGAACTAAAAATGATATACCATCTAATACTAATTTATATAATAAGATAAATTTAATCTTTTAGGGCATGTTTACTTGGAGAAGCTGGAGAATAAATGAGGTTATAAACTAGAATTGTTACTGTTTTGTTACATTATTTATAACCTTAATAGACATGGACTGAGGTTATTATATAAGAGTTAAGTTCCAAAGGATTTAATTTTCTTCTATAAAATCCTTACATGTGATTTGAAGTAATTCAACATTTAAAGAAATAATAAGTTTGTGCCTTGAATTGAAGGGATGAACAAAGGTAAATCTGTACAATGTGGTCAGTGGAGAATTAGTCCTTAGTAGTTGTTTATGATAGGACTTTGCAGGTGTCGAAACTCTTGCATAGTTTGAAGGTTTGAGGCTTGCTTTTTTTTTTTTTATTGAGAGCAAGCTTCTAGGTCCAAGATGATTATTTCTATATGATTTCTTTAAAATTTCATTTTTTAACTACTAATTTGATCTACCTAAAATAAATTAATTCTGTATAACTGCACAGTCTGGGAGACTTCAAAAATAAAGATTTTCTTTTTCCTTCTAGACGATACTTTTTAGGCAATTACAAAATAAACCCTGTAATGTCAGATTTGAAAAATTACTGAATCTACTACAGTAAATACATAGTATAAGATTTTATGAATAGTATTAAGGGATTTATAGGTTTGGCATAATTTCTCAGCTTATACCATGATATTCTTTCTCTGATTTATCTGTCAGGAAAAGAAGTTTCTAGAGATGCTTTATACTACACTGTAATGAGGGTGGGAATGTAGTACATTTTAAAATAATGAGGTTTGAAATGTTCTGAATTACACTGCTCAGTATATAAACTTTTTGCCACATATTTCACTATAGTTGATTTTTGTTTGGATCAGATATCCTTTAATAAGACCCTGAAATCTACTTTAATTTCAGTATAAAAATATTTTGGACTGCTGTAATTAGTTTTATAGACATAGCTAAAAGGAAGAAGAAATAATAAAGATGCTAAGCTTTTTTATAGGCTTGAATTCTCTAATTTACACAGATACTCCAAGCTTGTGGGCTTACCAAAAAAAAAAAAAATAGGGTAAACTGATACATACTGACACAGAAATGTATCCACAAAACATTTTTTAATGAAAAAAACTGAGATGCAGAACAAGACATATAATATGATCTCATTCTTGTTAAACAGACCACCATTCTCTGAATGTATAGTGAATAAAAGTCTAAAAGAATAGATTACTAACTTACATAAATGGTCATTTTTTATATTTCTTATTTTTCTTTAACATTTGTTTCAGTGGGGTATGTTATTTTCTAATTAAATATATAACATGAATAAATCTGTTAGCCTGTAACTTTGAATAGATGATAAAAATTTGCATAAATTTACACTTTTCTAAATAACTTTTTTTCCTAAAGTTATTATATGCAGTATAAGAAACTGAAAAACACAAAAAGCAAGGAACAAAGTCATCCACAATCACAAGCAGTTTACAATTTGATGTGTCCCTCTAGGTCCTGAGTGTTTATACACAACATCCAATTTTAGGTGATTGAAATCGATTGTACAGTATGTATCATGCTTTTTCACACATCATGAATATCTACCAATCCAAAATCTCAAAGCTATATGAGTATTTTGTTAACCAAGAATACACTACACCAACTCAATCTGTTAGGAACAACTGTAATCCTGCCTTTCTTGGGACAAAAATTTCATAGAAGACAAAAATGGCAATAGGCCTCTAGGTAAAAGTATTGGCAGAGTTCCAATTAAAATACTGCATTCCCTTAATGCTCGATTTAAAATGAAATAAATGTAAAGCAACAGAGTAGAATAAGTGTAATGTTTCTGAGAGAATTCATTATCAGATCTACGCCATTAAAATACTAGCAAGAAGGTATGTTTCCATTGAAATACTTAATGTATTCTCATAGTACAGCCAAAAGAGATGCACACACATCAGTGGCTACCATCAAAATGTAAATATGACCACATCTGCATACTTCTCTCCCTTCATACTTCCTTCTGCCCCTCTGCTGCCAACTTAACAAACAGACCCTGTTACACACTGCTCAGAGGTTGTTTAACAATTCCACATCCAAGGTGAATCTTTTCTATCAACTGTAACAAAAAGATACTCACAAAATGGCTAATTCACTAGTTCTATTTTTTATCATACATTGGCACCTCAGGACATCTCCAAAGCTTCGATGTTGCAAAATAATGAACTTTATCCACAGTAAACACAGATACTTTACTAAAAATGCACACCTAGACCTATAGTTATAATCTAAAACCACCTTCTAGATATGGAGATGCTAGCAAAGAGCCTTGCCTTTCACCCTTCCTCTTCTCCCTCTTCCCCTGCTCCACTAAGTACAGGGCTACATCCAGCAGGAGGTGGATTAACGAAGGACACTCACAGATGATAGTCCTTCATAAAAA
>CM052439.1:93445248-93455598 GCA_028533085.1 Varecia variegata
CAAGACATCAGGTTTAACAATTCCATTCCCCAAATGCAACCACTCCTATGAAATAACACAAAACACTTAAGAGGTGTTACTTTAGCCCCCTACTTTTAATATATGTTGTGCACTTTTAAACATCTAGAAACACTAGATGTTTCAAACGGGACTAAAGTTTTTTTCCACTATACACAGTAGCATTAAATAAACAGTGCACACATGTAACAAAAGTGCACACTCATAACAAAAGCTATAATTTCAAAATATCTTGTAAATAGGAACATTCTGGCCTAAAACCCTTACCCTTCCCACCTCTATCAACACAGTGGACAGGTCCAAGCATCTGTAATGCTTAGAGGGGATTTTAACAATTTCACTTCCATAAGTGTTTTTAAGAACAGTCTTTCCTATGAATTTTAACACAAAGTCCACTCAGTGTATTGGTTTACTAACTCTACGTTTGTCATACACTGGCAACCTTTTTAACATCTAGAAAGATTAGATGTTTCAAATAAGGTTGTATACTATATACACAGTTGTGTTGAAGAAACTATATACTTCTAATAACAGTTACATTTGAAGGTGTCTTCTAATAGGTACATTCTGGTCTAGAATCCTTCATTTATTTCAAATCCTCTCCACCACCAACCTGGTGGACACAGGCACATGTGTCACTTATGATAGAGGTGATGTTACCATTTCACTTCCAAAAGTCCTTTTCAGAAGACAGACTTCCTATGAATTTTAACACAAAGTCCACTCAGTGTATTAGTTTACTAACTCTACTTTTGTCATACATTGGCAACCTCTTTAATATCTAGAAACTAGATATTATAAAATTGGGACTCATTTGTCCAATATATATACAATACATACAGTGCAGCAAAGTTAAATGAAATGGCACATAACATACAGGGCAATGGATAAGGTGAAATTTTCTAGTATGCACTAACAAAACATCTTTTGAATATTTCTTCCCTCTCACCTCCCTCAACCCAGTGAATAAGTATAGAGAGGATATTATTCACAGAGGTGCTTTAACAATTCCACTTCCAAACACAGTATTTCCCATTGATTTTTAAAAGTTGTTTAAAAACAGTGTTATTGTACTGCTTCTACTTCATATACATCAACCAACTCTAAATATCTAGAAAGACTAGATATTTCATATAAGAACTTGTCCACTATGTACACAACACTGTTAAATAAAACTGCACACATGCAGCAATGGTTATAATCTGAGGTATCTTCTAAGTATGACCATTTTGGCCTTGAATCATTCCCTTTTCATTTCCTTCTCTCTGCCTTCAATCCAGTGGACAAGGACAGGCATGTGTAATGCCTAGAGATGGTTTAACAAATGCATATTCAAAAGTCATCTACAGAGGACAAGCTTTCCTGTGAATTTCAACACAAAGTGTACAAAATGTGCTAATTTTACTAAGTACTTTGTCATACCCTGGTGACCTCTTTAACATCTAGAGACTATATACTGCAAAATTGGGACTCATTTGTCCATTATATTTACTACATACATACAGAAAAAATGCACAAAACATAATAAAAATGGTATTGGAAAATGTCCAAGTATGAACACACTAGCATATTACCTTTTGCAGTTCCTTCCCTGCCACCTCCTTCAAACTATTGGAAAGTATAGATGAGGCTGTACTGCTCACAGAAGTGGTTTAACAATTCCATTTCCAGAAGACAGTATTTCCTATGAATTTTAGAAAAAAGATATTTGCAAAGTGATATTTTACTACCTCTACATTTAACGCATGTTGGGCACTTCTAAACATCTGGAGAGATTAGATGGTTCAGGTAAGGACTTAATTTGTCCATTATATACACAGCAGTCTTGAATAAACTGCACACATGTACCAATAGTTATAATTTGAAAGTGTCTTAGAAATATGAACATTCTTGCCTAGAACCCTTCCCTACTCCACCTACCCAATGGTCTATAATGCTAAAATTTTCAGAACAGTCTTTCCTAGGAGTTTTAAAACAAAATGTACAAAATATATCACTTTACTAAATCTACTTTTGTCAAAACACTGGCAACCGCTTTAACATCTAGAAAGACTACATGTAAATGAGTACTGGTTTGTCCTTTATATATATACAGATACACAGATAAGTAAAACAAAATGCACAGACATACGACGAATGGTTTATCTTGCCTCACTATAAGCGCACTGGCACAGTGCTCTTCCTTGTCCTCCCTCCTCCTCTGAACCCATGTACAAACAATGTGTACTGCTCAAGAGCTGGTTTGGCCATTCCCCCCCCAAAATTTCATATGAACTTTAACAAAAAGATATTTACAAAAGGTATTACTACTTCTACTTTTAACATATATCAGGCACTTCAGAACATCTAGAAAGACTAGATATTTCAAAAGAGTAGTTTCAGCCTCTATATATTCATTCGGCGGTAAGGAATAAAATGCACTCACAAAACAACGGCCATAATATGGAAATGTTTTCTAAATATGACCAGTCTGGCAGCGAATCTTCTCTTCCTTCTCAAAGTCTTCCGCTCCACGTCCTCGAGCCCACGGAACAAACGTGGACTGGTGTCGCTTCCAGAGCTGCTCTAACAACTCCATTTCAAAAAGTCATTTCCAGAAGACAGTTTTTTCTATGATTTTTTTTTAAACAAATGGGCATTTACAAGATGTGTGATCTTCTAACTCTATCATAGATCGGCAACCTCTTTGCATGTAGAAGGGCTAGATGTAGCAGACGTTTCTTTGAAATGGTTGGGGAGAAAGTTGAGAGCAGCCTTTTCACATTACATCCACGGGCCTTCCGTAGCCGGCGGTGAATCTTCCAGACGGCGGTGTCCACCTCCTAGGGGCCGAGTGCGGCAGGTTGCTAATCTCTTCCCGTAGCAAACTGACGGGAAGACGACCAACTGCCGATGGCCCACGAAGCCTTCACCGGTCTCTTCCCGGGCTCCGCTCCCCCTCCAGCCCATTAGGACCTTTGTGCGTCTTTGTCAGGACTAGGTAGGGCTCGCCCAGGAGGGATGGCGCTGCCACACCTGGGCCTGGGTCTGTGCGGCTCCACGGCCCAAGGAGGTGGTGCGTCCCTAGACCGGTCCTCTCGGCCCCGCTAGCCCTGAAGGCGCGCAGGCGGCCGCCTTTCTTCTCGACCCGCCGCCCCCTGGAGGCCGGGCGGGGGCTTCTCAGGGCTGGGCCCGGGACCGGCCGCCGGGGTCATCAGGTCACCAGGCCGCGTGGGAGAGACCTTTGCCGCTGCCCCAGGCCTGGGCCGGCCGGAGACAGCCACAGCCAGGGCTCCGCGTTCTCTGCCGGAGCGCGCATACACTTATTTATTTATTTTTATGTGGAGTATTTATTATAAAAATCTGAATTAGAGATTATTATCACTTACAGAGAAATAAATTAAGGCAAATTTACATAGATATATAATTAAAGAATCAAAAACTTCAGCAAAAGGATTCTTCCAAATCCTCTATGTTAGCCGTAGTTTTTCAGACATTCCCTTTGTTAGGCTAAGGAAATTCCCTGTATTCCTGGTTTACTGAGATTTTTACATCCTGTTTGAGTGTTGAATTCTGTCACTTGGTTTTTCCACAACTATGAAATGATCATATACTTTCTCTTTTAAATCTGTCAATATGATGAAATTAATAGTGATGCTTGAATGTTAAAAAAAAATCTTAATTTCCTAGGACAATAAACCCTACTTGGTCATGATGAGCTAACCTTTTTATATATTACCAAAATTGACTTGTTAATTTTTTTCTGCATATTAAGGGGGTATAAATAGCTTATCTAACCCTTGTGTATTATCTTCTTCTCCTCAGGAATGCCCATAACTCTCATGTTAGTCTTCTTCACATAATCCCACATTTATTTCAGGCTTTGCTCTTTTCTCTTATTTCTCTGCTCTATCTCTGTGACTGACTTATTTGATTGGAAGGTGTTATCTTTGATCTCTGAGATTTTTTCTTTTCTTTGATTTACCGTGTTCTTGAGGCTTTCCACTGTGTTTTGTAGTTCCCTGAATAAATGTTTAGGTTATGTGTATTGCCCTTGCCCCCCCCCAAGTCAGAGCTTCAAGCGTGTCCATCCCCCAGATGGTGCGCACCGCACTCATCATGTATGTATACACCCATCCCTTTCTTCCCCTTCCCATCTGCTTGACGCCCAATTAATGTTACTCCTGTATGTGCACTTAGGTGTTGATCAGTGAAACCAATTTGATGGTGAGTATATGTGGGGCTTACTTTGCCATTCTTGGGATACTTCACTTAGTAGAATGGGTTCCAGCTCTATGCAAGAAAATACAAGAGGTGTGAGATCACAATTGTTTCTTTTAGCTTAATAGTACTCCATGGTATACATATACCACATTTTATTAATCCACTCATGTATTGATGGGCACTTGGGTTGTTCCCACATCTTTGTAATTATGAATTGTGCTGCTATAAACATTCGAGTGCAGATGTCTTTTTTATAGAATGTCTTTTGTTCTTTTGGGTAGATGCCCCATAATGGGATTGCTGGATCAAATGGTAGGTCTACTTGTATCTGTTTAAGGTATCTCCATGTTGCTTTCCACAGAGGTTGCACTAGTTTGCAGTCCCACCAGCAGTGTACGAGTGTTCCTGTCTCTCCGCATCCATGCCAACATTTATTGTTTTGGGACTTTTTGATAAAGGCCATTCTCACTGGAGATAAGTGATATCTCATTGTGGTTTTGATTTCATTTCCCTAATATTAGCAATGTTGAGCATTTTTTCATATGTTTGTGGGCCATTGTTCTGTCTTCTTTTGAAAAGTTTCTGTTCATGTCCTTTGCCCACTTTTTGATAGGGTTGTTTGATTTTTTTCTTGCTGATTTTCCTGAGTTCTAAATAGATTCTAGTTATCAGCCCTTTATCAAATGTGTAGCATGTGAAAATTTTCCCATTCTGTAGGTTGTCTGTTTGCTCTCATGATAGTTTCTTTGGCTGTGCAGAAGCTTTTTACTTTGATCAGGTCCCATTTATTTATTTTTGTTGTTGCTGTGATTGCCTTTGAGGTCTTCTTCATAAATTATTCCCCTAGGCCAATGTCTATAAGAGTTTTTCCAACATTTTCTTCTAGAATTCTAACAGTTTCACACCTTAGGTTTAAGTCTGTTACCCATCGTGAGTTGATTTTTATGAGAGGTGAAAAGTGTGGATCCTGTTTCAGTCTTCTACATGTGGCTATCCAGTTTTCCCAGCACCATTTATTGAATAAGGATTCTTTTCCCCTGTGTATGTTTTTGTCTGCTTTGTCAAAGATTAGATGGCTATATGAGGATGATTTTATGTCTGGGTTCTCAGTTCTGTTCCACTGGTCTGTGTCCCTGTTCTTGTGCCAATACCAAGCTGTTTTAATTTCTGTAGCCTTGTAGTATAGTTTGAAGTATGGTAAATTGATGCCTCCCATTTTGTTCTTATTGCCTAGGATTGCTTTTGCTAAACAGAGTCTTCTCTGGTTCCATACGAAGCGTAAAATTATTTTTTCTATATCTGTGAAAAATGATGTTGGTAATTTAATAGGGATTGCATTGAATCTGTAGATCACTTTGGGTAGTATAGACATATTAACAATGTTGATTCTGCCAACCCATGAGCATGGTATGGTTTTCCACCTTTTTATGTCCTCTGCTATTTTCTTCCTCAGTGTTTCATAGTTCTCCCTGTAGAGGTCTTTTCCTCCTTAGTTAAATATATTTCTAGGTACTTTATTTTCTTTGTTGCTATTGTGAAGGGTACTGAGTCTGATTTGGATCTCAGTTTGACTGTTATTGGCATATATGAATGCCTCTGAATAGTGTATATTGATTTTGTATCCTGAGACTTTACTGAATTCATTTATCAATTCCAGGAGTCTTTTGGTTGAATCCTTGGAGTTTTCTAGATATAATATCATATCATCAGCAAAGAGTGAGAGTTTGATCTCTTCTGCTCCCATTTGGATGCCCTTAATTCTGCTCTCATGTCTAATTGCTCTAGCTAGGACTTCCAGCAGTATGTTGAATAGCAGTGGGGAAAGTGGGAAACCTTGTCTGGTTCCAATTCTGAGTGGGAATGCTTTCAGTTTTCCCCCATTTGGTATGATGTTGGCTGTGGGTTTGTCATATATGGCTTGTATCATATTTAGGTAAGCCCCACCTATGCCTATTTTGTTAAGCATTCTTATCATAAAAGGGTGTTGAATTTTGTCAAATGCTTTTTCGGCGTCTATTGATAGGATCATGTGGTCTTTGCTTTTGCTTCTATTTACGTGGTGAATTATATTTATAGGTTTGCATGTGTTGAACCATCTCTGCCTCTCTGAGATGAAGCCCACTTGGTCGTGATGGATTATTTTCTTGATAAGCTCCTGGATTCGGTTTACTAGGATTTTGTTGAGAATTTTTGCATCTATAGTCATAAGGGATATTGGTCTGTAGTTTTCTTTTTGTGTTGCATCCTTTCCTGGTTTTGGTATCAGGATTATGTTGGCTTCATAAAATGGGTTGGGGAGGATTCCATCCTTCTCGATGTTGTGGAATAATTTCTGCAGGATAGGCACCAGTTCTTCTTTGTAGGTGTGGTAAAATTCGAGTGTGAAACCTTCTGGTCCAGGACTTTTCTTTTTAGGAAGGTTTTTTATTGCTGTTTCAATTTCAGTACTTGACATTGGTCTGTTCGGGAATTCTTTGTTTCTGATTGAGCTTAGGGAGGCTGTGTGTTCCTAAAAATTTGTCCATTTCCTCCACATTTTCCAGTTTGTGTGCATAAAGGTTTTTGTATTATTCATAGATGACATCTTGTATCTCCGTGGCATCAGTTGTAATTTCTCCTTTTTTATTCCTGATGGAACTTATTAGAGATTTTTCTTTTCTGTTTTTCGTTAGTCTAGCCAAAGGCATGTCAATTTTGTTTATTTTTTCAAAGACCCAACTTTTTGTTTTATTAATCTTCTGTATAGGTTTCTTGTTTTCAATTTTGTTTAGTTCCTATTTGATCTTATTAATTTCACTTCATCTGCTGGGTTTGGAGTTGATATGTTCTTTTTCCAGCTGTTTGAGTCGATTCATTAGGTTGTCTATTTGAGATCTTTCTGTCTTTGGGATATAGGCACTTATGGAAATAAACTTTCCTCTCAGGACTGCTTTAGATGTGTCCCACAGATTTTGATAACTTGTGTCTCTTTTGTCATTTAGTTCAAAGAATCTTTTGATTTCCATCTTGATTTCCTCATTTATAAAATATTCGTTCAGCAGAAGGTTGTTTTAATTTCCACAACTTTGTGTAGAAATGAGAGTTTCTGTTAGGGTTGATTTCTAGTTTTATTCTGCTGTGATCTGAGAAGATGCATGGTATAATTTCTATTTTTTTAAATTTTTTAAGACATGCTTTGTGTCCTAGGATATGGTCAATCTTACAGAATGTCCCGTGAGCTGATGAGAAGAACATATATTCAGTGGAGTTTGGATAGAATGTCCTGTAAATGTCAGTCAGGCCCATTTGTTCTAGCGTTACGTTTAAGTGCATTATTTCTTTGTTTATTGTTTGTTTGGAGGATCTTTCCTGTGCTCTCAGCGGGGTGTTGAAGTCTCCGGCTATTATGGTGTCGCTGTTTATCATTTGGTTTAGATCAAGTAGGGTTTGCTTTATGAATCTGGGTGCACCTAAGTTGGGTGCATACATATTTAGAATTGTTATGTCTTCTTGTTGAACTGTACCCTTCACCATTATGTAGTGACCCTCTTTGTATTTCATTACATTGGTTGATTTAAAGACTAAGTTATCTGAAATCAAAACCGCCACACCAGCCTTCTTTTGGCTTCCATTTGCTTGACATATTGTTTTCTACCACTTTACCTTCAGTCTAAATGCATCCTTGCAGGTTAGATATGTTTCCTGAAGACAGCAGATACTTGGCTTATATTTTTTATCCATTAGGCCAGCCTATGTCTCTTGAGTGGGGAGTTCAAGCCATTCACATTTACTGAGAGAACTGATACGTGGGGCAAATTTCTGTTCATCCTGTTGGTTTGAACTTCATTGCTTTGTTTTCTCTCTTGAGCCATTGTGGTATCTGGCCTTTGATCTTTAGCTTTTGAGTCGTTTTACATTTGTGAGTGTTTATTGTGCTGATCCTTGTGTAACTCTGTTTTGAGTACTTCTTGGAGGGCTGGTCTTGTCTTGGTGAATTCCCTCAGTCTTTGCTTATCTGAGAATGTCTTTATTTCTCCTTCATATACAAAACTTAGTTTTGCAGGGTACAAGATTTTAGGCTGGGCATTATTCTGTTTCAGAAGAGTAGAATGGGGCCCCAGTCTCTTCTTGCTTTTAAGGTTTCAGTTGAGAAGTCTGGTGTTATTCGGATGGGCTTTCCTTTGTATGTTACTTGTTTCTTTCACCTTACAGCTCATAGAAGGGCGTCTTCAGTGGATATTTTGGTCAGTCTGATGATTGTATGTTGTGGTTTCTTCCTATTTGCAATGAATCTCCCAGGAGTCCTTTGAGCTTCTTGTGCCTGTATATCTAGATTTTTAGCAAGGCCTGGGAAATTTTCCTCTATTATATCTTCAAATAGCTTATCTAACCCTTGTGTATTATCTTCTTCTCCTCAGGAATGCCCATAACTCTCATGTTAGGCTTCTTCACATAATCCCACATTTATTTCAGGCTTTGCTCTTTTCTCTTATTTCTCTGCTCTCTGTGACTGACTTATTTGATTGGAAGGTGTTATCTTTGATCTCTGAGATTTTTTCTTTTCTTTGATTTACCGTGTTCTTGAGGCTTTCCACTGTGTTTTGTAGTTCCCTGAATAAATTCTGCATTTCCAGGAGTTCAGTTTGATTTTTCTTTCATATTTCAGTTTCTTTAGTGAATATTTCTTCCAAGTCCTGGATTTTTTTGTGTGCTTTCTTTGTGTTGGTTATCCCTTTTTTCTTGCATATCATTGAGTTTTCTTACAATCCATGTTTGAAATTCTTCTGTCATTTTAGTGTTCTGAATTTGGTTAGTGTCCATTGCTAAAGAACTGGAGTTCCCCTTTCAGGGTGTGCTTTCCATTTGATTCTTCATACTTCCAGAGTTCTTTCCCTGAGTCCTTCCCATCTGGATCAGCCATTGCTTCCCACCTTTTAGTTTTCGTTTGGAAAGTATCATGCCCTATGTAGGCTCTGTTCCAGTCATGCTGTAGGAGCAAGGCAGATCGCAGCTGCTGCCTACCAGCCTGAATGTGTGCGCTTCTGTTGTTGCTTGATCTGCCACTAGGGGGAGCTGCTAATATGTTTTTAGGGTTCTTCTACCACAGTTGGGAGGCTGCTCCTGGTGGGAGGGGTTACTTGAGGAGCCTGTTTTGGCCTCATCCCTGACCACGGACCCCAGTGTTGGCAGCCCACCGAAGCAGAAATCGAGTCCCAGAGTTATGATCCTATTGGATGACCTAAACCGGTCTATTGAGCAA
The DNA here is from genome assembly GCA_028533085.1 of Varecia variegata. Lineage (NCBI taxonomy): Eukaryota > Metazoa > Chordata > Mammalia > Primates > Lemuridae > Varecia > Varecia variegata. Next base: position 93,454,709 of record CM052439.1, read on the forward strand.
AGTCACTGGGCTGTTAACTATTTATCTGCGCCAAGGCCCCGTGGATTCACGCTACTTGCAGAGGAAAAGTTGCTTTTCTTGTCTCATGCTACCTCCAGGGGTGGAGCCTACCACTTTAAGCATGAAAGATGCTGGATAGGGGAAGGGTGTGGTGACCCAGTCTGCCCAGCACCCAAGTTCCCATAAGTCCTGTAGGCGTTAGCCTCCCCCAGCCCAGCTCTTGTAAGTCCCACAAGCGAAAGCCTTCCATGATTGGGAAGCACTCAGAATTCACCCATCAAAATGGACCTGGCTAGTTGACCATAGGACGTGTAAGGGCGGAGCCTGTTGTGAGAGTCCCTGGGCTGGGGGAAGGGAGCCGCCCAACACTGTATCACACTGCAGCATCTGGGTTGTGGACCCTGAGAATGGCGACCCCCCACCCACCGAGCGCTAGCCCTGGGGGCGACTGTTCAGGAGTTGGTAGGTGCTGGGATCGGGGGACTGAGTCATCAGGATGCCCCCTTGTCTCTTTTATGTCGCCCTCCCACAATCTCATGCCTGTCCAGCAGGAGCTCTCACTCTTTCTGACCCACCCTGAGTGGGCCTAGTCACGTGTGGCAGTTTCCAGGTTAGAGTCCCCTACTTAGTGTTCACCTCCGTCCATCTGGACCCACTGAGTGCCAGAGGCAAGTTGCCTGTCTCCTAACTGCCTCCAGCGGTAGCCCAGACCAGCCCCTCCCCCACCCAATGCCGTCCTGGCACAGAGCTCGGGAGTTCAAGATGCTTCCCACTATTGTCTCCTCTCCACGGAGCCCCAAGTCTCCAGTGGTGATTTTGCACCGACTTCAGGCAGGTCCCTGTCTGAGTGGGTGTGGAGGTCAGTGGGAATCAAGACGTTCTCCTGGGGG
>CM052439.1:93456098-93497229 GCA_028533085.1 Varecia variegata
CCCAATGCCGTCCTGGCACAGAGCTCGGGAGTTCAAGATGCTTCCCACTATTGTCTCCTCTCCACGGAGCCCCAAGTCTCCAGTGGTGATTTTGCACCGACTTCAGGCAGGTCCCTGTCTGAGTGGGTGTGGAGGTCAGTGGGAATCAAGACGTTCTCCTGGGGGGTCAGATCCCACCTCACTCTCTGGCCAGGCGGGCACAGCCATCCCACGCTCTATTCTCTATTGTTTGTCACGCACTCTCCAGATTTTGAGATCTTACCTCCCATTCACCTTTTCTTTTTCCCACTTTTTGTGTCCCACGCTGATTCTCTGCCGATTTCCAATGCTGTTCTTGCTGGGGAGCGATCCACTCATGTGTAGCAGACCGGGATCTACACCTCTCTCTCTGGGAGCAGGAATCCAGGGGGTCACCTCCACTCTGCCATTTTTGTCTCTCTATCCGACTTGTTAAAATTTTTAAAGAGTTTTCATGTGCCTATTCCAGAGAGGTATTACTCTCTCTCTCTTTTTTTTTTTTTGTAATGTCTTTGTCTGGTTTTGGTGTCAGGATGATGCTAACCCAGTAAAATGGGTAGAACAATGTGCCCTCTTCTCTTTTTTGTAAGAATGTGTCTACAATTGTTTAATAGATGTAGTTCTATTAAGTTTGTCTGTCCTTGTTCCAGTGAGCCCTGGCATTTGCTCCTTTCAAGGAGTTTGTACATTTTATTTTAATTACTGAATTTAGTGACATAAGGTTGTTCATACTATTTTCTTTGATCTTTTTAATCTGTATAGAATATATAGTGATGTACTCACTCTCATTCCTTATATTGGTTATTCATTCCTTTTCTCTCATTTTTTCCTTGGTTAGTTTAGAAATCTATCAATTTTGCTTATATTTCCAAAGCCATATTTTGTGCTAATTGATTCTCTCTATTGTTTGTCTGTTTCGTATTTTATCATTTTTTTTTTGCTTCTATTTATGTTAGGTTTAATTTGCTCTTCTTTTTTAAATTTCTTAATATGGGAACTTAGATTACTGATTTAAGAATTTTATTTTTTTGTAACATAAACATTTTAGTGCTGTACATTTACCTCTAAGCACTCCTTTAGCTGCATCCTACAAATTTTGATACAGTGTTTTCATTTTCATTTCATTCAAACTATGTTCTAATTTGCCATATGATTTCTTTTTGAACCATGTGTCATTTCAGAGCATATTGTTTTAATCCCAAATATTTGAGGATGTTTCAGATGTTTTCCATTATTATAATAATTTCTAGTTTACCTTTGTTGTGTTGAAAGAGCATACTTCGGATGATTTTAATTTTCTTTTATATTCAATGAGCCTTTTTACATGGCCTCAGAATATTGTCTGTCTTGTAAATATTTGTGTGCACATGACAAGAATGTGTTTTCTACTTAAGTGGGGTGGAGTGTTCTATTAATATAAATGTCAGTTAGGACAAGCTGGTGGAAAGTATGGTTCAAGTTTTAAGTATCCTTGCTGATTATCAGCCAGTTTGTTCCCTTATTAAGAAAGGAATGTGGATATTTCCAATGATAATTGCGGATTTATCTATTTCTCTTTTCAATTCTATCTGCTGAAGTTCTATTTGGTCCAGTTATGTAACATTTTATAATTAGTGTATTCATATTTAGTATTATTATGTCTTCTTAATGAGTTGATCCCTTTGTCATTATGAAATATCCATCTTTATTCAATATTTCTTGTTCTGATGAGCACTTTTATAGTATTAACATAGCCACTCCAACTTTCTTTTGATTAATAAATATTTAATACATCTTTTTCATCCTTTTACTTTTTAAGGTGCCAAAGTAGGTTTCTTGTAGGGTCTTTCTTTTTAACAATAAAATTTGACAATCTTAACCTTTTTAATTGGATTTTTTGTATCACTTACATCTCATGTAATTATCAATATTATTGAGTTTAAATTTGTATTTTACTCTTTCTTGTCTGTTCATCTCACCTATTCTTTTTTCCTCATTTTTCTCTTTACCTGCCTCCTTTAGATTAATTGTGTATATTCTTGTATTGCATTTTGTCTCCACAACTGGATTATTAGCTATACCTCTGTTTATTTTTTAGTGTTTAGGTATACATGTTTAACTTACTACAGTCTATTCGCAAATAGTACTGTGCCATTATACTTATAATGTAGTAACTTTACAATAGTATTCTTCCACTTCCCTCTTCAGTCTTCCATGCTATTATATTATTGTTGTTATACTTTTTACTTGTATGTATAACATATAAAATACATTAGTGTTTTTGTTTGCAATAGTCATCTTCAACTTTATTAAAAAATAAGAAAAATGTTTCACATTTATCAATATATTTACTATTTCCACTTCTTTTCTTTTTTGTATAGATTATAATTTTAATCTCACTTTCATTTGCCTGAAGAACTCCCTTTAAGATTTCTTATAGATGTTCAGCTTTATTTGTCTGAAAAACCTTTATTATAGTTTCATTAATTTTATTATATAAATATTAAGGATTTCTGTTCCTAAATGGATGAACTTATTAGTTTATAAGATAATAAGTTTAAAAGATAAGTTTAAAAGATAAAGTTTAAATTTAAAAGATACAGTTTAAAAGATAAAGAAGATAACTGCAATGTCTAAAACTGAAAAAAGTTTAAATTTAGAATAAGAGGGCAACAACCTCAGTATAACATTGTTTAAGGGATATAAACGGACAACTTTCAGATGAAGAACTCCAAAAGCTAATACGCATAGTAACTAGTAATTAAGGAAATGAAAACTAAAATAATAATTAATATTTCTTTATAATCATTAGGGCAAAGAAACTTAGGATATTGAGCAGTAATAATGTCACATGTTGGCGGGAAAGAGGAAACAGGAATCTTCACGAACAGTAGCAGTGTGTAGGCTGTGCATGGGTATGTGGACTGCTGGTTGTGTGAAGACTGCTGCAGGCATTCTGAAGAACCACTGGGCACTATTTATTCATATTAGATATATACGTACCCTGTGGTCCAGTTCTGCTCTGGGTCTACCCCAAAGGGATAAAGAGTCTCTTGTCCTCAAAGCCATTCAACTCCACAGAGAGACATAGTGGAGACATTCATTGTATCATTCACTGAGGTGGTAAGAAGTAGGAGATGAACCAGGTGCTCATCATCAGGACAGTGAACATATTAAGAAGTGTTCTATAGCCAAGCCAAACAACAGATTGTCCACGTAACCACACAGATGGATCTTAAAAACCAAATTCCAAGAGAAAAAAAATTAAAAACAAACTAAGATCTATAACATAATACCATTTACATAAATTAAAATATATGCATACAAAGGAATCTTACTCCTTTTACCCCATTTTCTTGAGAACAACTGAGTTTCTTCTTAACAGTAAAGAAATACTTACAGATATTCTGAAAATCAATGGTATCTGTGTTCAAAATGTTTTCTTCTTGCAGATGTTGATGAATGCCAGGCTATTCCAGGAATATGCCAGGGAGGAAACTGCATCAATACGGTGGGTTCTTTTGAATGCAGATGCCCTGCTGGTCATAAGCAGAGTGAAACTACTCAAAAATGTGAAGGTGAGTGTCTCTACTTTGGTAAACTTGCCTAATTGTTGGCTTTGAATCCCAGAAAAACAGGCCTTAATTTGAAATTTTGAAGACTGTTGATCATAATTAGAATTCTTTATTTTAGTATGAAAATATAGGTATAACCCTAGAATAGTTCTGCAATGGTGTATGTATTACAGCCTTAATGGGTTGGATTTGGAAGAGTCATTGAGCATTTTGTATGTAGTTTATTATCTCAGTTGCTGTGTCGTATTGAGAATGTGAGTAACCCAGCCATTTATATTTTTCCCTAATAAAGTAGTTTTCCATTTCATTTATGAAATTATATCAAAAATTAAAATTGAGGCAGAGAGAAGAAGTCCAAGTGAAATAAAGTATCATGTGTAAAATGAGGCATTAGTAGGGGCACCATGTCATATATTAGAAAATAAAATAGTTTAATTGCCATACTGAATATGGTGCTTGACTGGCTAATAAATTTTTACAGAAGCATAAATTGACTCGGGAAGTATTTGGAAATTACTACCACAAAAGAATAGATTGCTCAAATAAAAATATCCCAAAACTAATAATTTTCCAGACTATTAAGTATGTATTATGATATTGAAATGTAAATACCATCCACATTCTACAAATAGAAGAAATTTATTTGTTATATTTATCTGTGATCAAAACCTTTATCATCATTATAAAATTCAGTAAGCTTCTAGCTACATGTAGCTTCAGTGATTGTGGGTATTTACAATAGTTTTGATGTTTCTAGTAGTTTTGAAGTATAATGTTTATCTTTTTAGCTATTAGTTAAATTTATTTCATCTAAGGTAGTTTTCTAAAGGCAATAGAGTGTATCTATTCTCATTTTTTTTTTTGTGACATAAGCATTATCATCAACTCAGATTAAGTCTTTTGTCTTTCCCTTGCCAAAAGGCAGATTTAGGGTTATTTTTTGTTGCTTGGTTATAAAGAGTTTTCACGCTCTGTAAAAAAGAAAATGGGAAGAGGCAAAATTTATTTAATTATAGAAGGGAAAAAAGAATATGAACTATTTTATTAGACAGGAGGTAGGGTGTGGGTACACTTGCAATTTTTTCAACACCAGAAACCATAATCCCATAAATCCATGGTACATATATCATCCTATATTTTCCGGTTGCCCTGATTTATTTATAGTCAGCTCCAAATTAGTCTTTATAGTTTTTTACAGTTTACATTATTACAAGTTAATTTCATGCTCTCCCCTAAAAAAGAATGTAGTAATAGAATGTAGTTGATTATTTTAAGGACCAAGTAAATTCTCTGGGAAACTGTTTATAAGAACGCCCAGTGCTAAAATTGTGTTGGGAAAGAGGCTAATGATTTTCATCAAGGGACTTTTTCCTTCACCTGACTATTTTACATTTTCTTGATAATTTGATTTTGCTCTGGTTGCCATTGAGGATCCAAGAGCATAAACATTAAATGCAATTTGGCTTTTTTTGCTCTTCTATGTCCTTGTTCCTTTTTTGTCACCTGCAAGTTATGCTTCTCAGGTCAGGGGCCTTTGCCTTCTAAAAGAAAGAGAAATGTCTTCTGCTCATTCATTGCGATGTCTTCATAACAGAAATCTTATTCTGAAAGGCTTGTTCTGCCAAAAAATTACATTTGAGCGTATATTGTTTATACCACTAATTTGGGGCTGTATTCATTTTTGAATTTAATATTTGAAACATATGACTCGATATCTATCGTGGAGACTTATTTTGTTTTATATCATTTATCTGGTAGACCCTCCTATGAAACTTTTCCCTCGTGTTCAGGTACAGACTACTGTCCAAGGTGTAAATCTGAGCCCAAAGCAGGAAGGAATACACATTTCTCTTTCTCCTTGCCTGTGTGTGTGTGTCTGAAGGAGAATCAGTTATTTTCTCCTTTGGCTCAGAGTCCCAAATTTCATAAAACCTCTCATGATGCCCACTGAAATCGTGTCTTATTTCTCCAGGGCCAGTTAGGTTCCAAAATCTAATTTCCTGATTCCGTCATATAGAGTGGGTAAAATGATTCTTTGGTGGAATAAACCATTTATTTCTTCATATCCAAAGAGATTGTTGTTTCAGTTACTATTTTTAAACATTCATTAATCGTATCCATTGAATGTAAATGCAGAAGGGAAGCAGAACATGTAATATCAGAACACTGTTTAGCATTTTCCTTTTTTAAAATAAAATGTTATAATTTGAATTTCATTCCATGTGGATAAGGCACAAGTAAGTGCCAGATGTCCCCACATGATCCCCTCTCCCGGACCGTACCTTCTTTGACGTTCCTGGAGCTAGTGATTCTTTCCTGGCTTGCATGGGAAGCAGGAAAAGAGCATCATTGTATTGGAAAGTTTCCCTTCAATAGCTCTTTGTGTGTCAGATAGTTGTTTGGAATTTATTCTGAAGAGATTTCAGCTTTGTTCCATTAACACAGCATTTTGCTGTTTGAGATTTTTGACAAGAAATATATTTATTTATGCTCATGAAACTCATAAAGCTTGTTGGCATAGTCTCTACTGCTGTTCCCACTCTGCTCTGATAAACCGTGGAAAATAAACTTTCTGTACCAAACTGAAAAGTACTTGCTGTTAGTCATATTACCAAAAGTATATTAATTTTAAAATAAATAGTAAATAAATCCCATTGACTTTCTCAAAGGGAAAACCACATATTAAGATGGAGTGTGAAGTAAGAGTATTATTAACATTGCAAACAGATGAGACTTTTTAGGTCGTAAATTTAAAAACCATGAAAATGCTTACCTTTTAAATCCTTTAAAATGAAATTTATAACATTGTAATTAAAACATATGCGTTCCCTCTGTCTTGAATAAGAAAGTTGCTAAACTCAAACCTACTTTTTGCTTCATAACAAATAATTCAGTCCTCTGTCACTTAATCACATTATAGTTTAACTATTTTTTTGCCTGACTCTGTGAGCAAATTATGTGCACCAAAATAATGTATTGATAAGAGCTAATATTAATTGAGCACTTACTATATTCTAGATGCTACTTAATCCACTTTACATGGGTTATCTTACTAAATCATCACAACAGAGCTGTGAGGATGGTTACTGTCATTAACCTACTTTACAGGTGAAAAAGCTGAGGCACAGAGAGGCTAGTACCTTTCTCGAGATTCTATGGGTAAGAAAGAGCAGCACCAGGATTCCAACCTGCTAGCTTTACTCCAGAGTGTTTGCTCTTAGCCAGGGCTACTGAGAAAACAAAGGTGGACGACCAGGCAGCACAGACCCCCGTCCAGAACTGTGACAGAGGACTCCTGCTCAGTAGCAATAGGAACGTGACTCTGCCACTGCACTTCGTGGCGGTACCCTGGGATACCTAGCAGGTGAGAATGAGATCCAGCTTAGTGATCCTTCCACTGGCTATAGAGATTATAAGTTGCATGACTGGCAAAAGCATTGTCTCTCAGCCCTGATACAATAAAGGCTGAAAAAAAAAAATACAGATCTTTGTGTAAGCAGCTTAGATCACAACAACATTAGCATGCTGCAGTCTTGTTTTGGCTTACCATTGCGTGGTGCCTGATTAAGGGACAAAGACTTGGTATTCTCTGCAGTTAGGGTGACCAATACCTCATCCTAGGCCTGGGTGTCATCCAGCTCTCCCCAAGATTGGTGGAGACCTGGTAAGGGATTCTACTCTGGCTCAAAGGGCTAGCTCGATCTTCTGGATTATTCTTTATGTCTTTGCCATGAAAATCTGGGCTCATTATTCAGATTAAGAAATCATACAGAAGAAACAAAGATACTGTAAAGCATTTCCATACCTTTTTTTTTTTAATGGAACTACTGATTTTAAGAATCAAAGCCTGTTTCAACTTGCCTTGTTTTCCTATGTGTGCTAAGCAAAAAGGACATCTAGCAGAGTCACTGTTTCTCTCTCCCCCACATATAAAATAGATAATTACTTGTAATCAGATGAATTGATAGTAAAAGTTCTTTGCACTAAGGTAACTGCTCTGTTATGATGCGTTTATGTTGGGAAGCAGAGCATTGAATAGCTTAGAAGTTTATTATAAATTCATGCAGAGAATGTGTATGAAGAGTTAAAATCTAAAATGGAAATGTGAAGCATTTATGCTTTTATAACCCATTTGGGAAGGACATACTAGCAGTGGTGTTTTTTAGGCTGACTTTTAGAAGCCCCCTCTGTGTCTCATAAACAGATAGTGAGACCAGCAGGGAAGAGTGATAGCCGCTCCAGCGGTGCAGCCGGACAGCAGCCCAGAGCTGACAGACGAGGCACAAATTAGCGCTTATCACCTCCTACATATTTATCAGAAGTTGCCAATCTAAACTCTTAGTTTCTTCCCACAAATGGCTGCCACTAGCCAAACACAGGTGTTAAGTAACGTGGACAGCACCCTGACAGTGTTAGTCAGCTAACAGCAATATTTCATGGGAATACTGAAGTGACATCACTCCTTTAATTTCAACCTAAACAAAACAGGTTACATGGAAAGTTGCACATACAGTTTGCTATGAAAACCTAGACAAGAAAGAGTTCTTTATTTGAGACGTGGTGGGTAACGTATTCATTGTGAACATTATGTCTGAGGGAAAAATACATATTCCAAAGGAAAATTATTCAACAAAGGATAATCTTTTGGATGTGAAGAAAGGTTTTATTCCGGATTGTGAATCCAGATCAAAATTTGAAATATCCAGATTACATTTTGACTTTCTTTCATAACAGATTTATTTTTGAAAGTTTTTAATTCCAATAACAAGAGGAAAATTGTAGAAAGAAATGACAATTTAAGTTTTCAGTACAATTCAGAGAATAAGCGTGGCCAGGGAAGAGAGCACAGTGGCCAATTGTCAGGACCTGTGCTCCGGCTGCAGATTCATGCCTGAGTCTTTACAATAGGGGTAATAATGTTTTCTCTGCGTAGGGTTTTTATGTGTAATATATAAGATAATGCATTTGGCACTTTAGGTTAAAGGGATAGCACAAGCAACTTAATTGTAAAAGAATTCTGATATGTTATTTCAGTGATGACTTTTAGTACAGTTGCCAATAACTAAGCTCTATTAAAAAGCTAACACAAAATTTAAAAATAACAAAATTGACCTACTGGAGCATATTTTTGTCTAGTCTGATGGAAGTATTAACAGGCAATGAAATGGCCCCAAATCCATCATAGTGATGAGGGAACGTGGAACTAGGGATTTAAGATTGTCCATTAATTCCTGACTGATCTCAACCTGTTTATACTCTCCCTGCCTCAGTTCCACCCAAATTAGAGCAATGGACATTTGAGACCCAGAGGACTTGATTTAGTTAGCATAAGACAGTGGTCAGGAAATTACACTTCGGTGGAATCAGCAAAATTTTCCCAAATGTTGGAAACGAATGTTGTTTCCCCAGTGCCATTTTACATTTACATTCTTTTTGAAACAATGTGTAAAAAAAAAACCATGGTAGGCTGGGTGCAGTGGCTCACGCCTATAATCCTAGCACTCTGGGAGGCTAAGGCAGGAGGATCACTTGAGCTCAGGAGTCTAAGACCAACCTGTGCAAGAGCGAGACTCCGTCTCTACTAAAAATAGAAAAAATTAGCCAGGCATGATGGTGAGTGCACGTAATCCCAGCTAGTTGGGAGGCTGAGGCAGGAGGGTCACTTGAGCCCAGGAGTTTGAGGTTGCTGTGAGCTAGGCTGACGCCACTACACTCTTGATGGGGTGACAGAGTGAGATTCTGTCTCAAAAAAAAAAAAAAAAAAGGCATGGTAAAGTAATTCTCATGATTCTTGCAGTTCAGTTCAGTTTCTGCTGAAAATCACTGGAAAAACTGAGAGTCTCCAAAACATCTTTCTGAAAGACATAAAATAAGGTGTGTATTAATGATAGAAAAACCTATTCTACCCGGAAATGAAAGAATCAGATGAACATTTTGAATTCTATCATTAGGCAAAAGAAATATAAACTGAAATGTACCTCCATTTTGCTTACGAAATAATTTGCTTATTAAATAATTGCTATTTCATGGTGGAAATGAAAACACAATAATGTAGGCCAAAATAAAATTCTAATTTCATAATATTTATATATATATACACACACACATATCTTTAGCTTCTGTTGACAAAAAAAAAAAAAAAAAGGAGCAAGAGGGAGGGGGAGAGGGAGAGAGAGAGAGGGAAGAAGAGACAGGCGGAGAGAAACCATTTCACAAATTACCATGGCTCAGTGCCTGAAGGAAATTAGTCTGCTCTAAAGAAATATTCTGCTGTAGTCAAGTAAAAATGTAACAAAACTTGAAATATAATATCTACATCCAGGACTGCATTTCCTGCCAGTGCTGTTACTTACTGGCCTTGTATATATAGAGACTGTATTCACTGCCAGGCATTGAAAAATGTATGAAGGACTGTAAAAAAAATTTTTTTTTTTTTTTTTTTGAGACAGAGTCTCGCTTTGTTGCCCGGGCTAGAGTGAGTGCTGTGGCATCAGCCTAGCTCACAGCAACCTCAAACTCCTGGGCTCAGGCAATCCTACTGCCTCAGCCTCCCGAGTAGCTGGGACTACAGGCATGCACCACCATGCCCGGCTAATTTTTTCTATATATGTTTTAGTTGGCCAGATAATTTCTTTCTATTTTTAGTAGAGACGGGGTCTCGCTCTTGCTCAGGCTGGTCTCGAACTCCTGAGCTCAAACAATCCGCCCGCCTCGGCCTCCCAAGTGCTAGGATTACAGGCATGAGCCACTGCGCCCAGCCTGTAAAAAATTTTTATGGGCTACTAATTTATTTTAGATACATCCTTAGGAATGTATTATGGCAATTTACTAAAGTTATAAATAAAGCTGTGATAGTGCTTGAATTATCTTTATTTCTTAGTCCCAGGCTAAGAATCTCTCCTTATGTTAAAGCAATCTTTTCATATTTCAGTATAAAGTATTTCTCATCTATACTTTGCCTTTGCTAGAGTTTGGTACAACTAATTATATTTTAAGGATAATATGAAAGATTTTGAAAATGTTAGCTATTGTCACCTTCTATATTGGTCACAAGGTAAGTAATGGTTTGTCCACATGCCATGTTTTACTCACTTCCAAAAGACAGCTATTTTAAATAGCCCTATTTCAGAGGACACAAAAATCCAAATAAATAAATAAATTTAGTTATAGTATGGGAGAGTTTCTTTTAATGTCATATAGATTTTAAGAGAGTGATTGTGGTTTTATTTAAGCTTTGGTTTTCTTAGAGGGCCGTGGCTTCATATTTTACATGTTAATGTGTCTTTTTTGTGTAATTATGAAAACTGGGTATATTTTTTTCCCAACCTATCAGCATCACATATAGGATGAATGAAGGGGCTGAGGTGCAGGTTTGTGTTGTCTGTCTAGCATGGCAAAAATTCTGGTGAGTGGCAGAGGATAATTTGGGCAATATTAACCAACAGCTGTATGCTATCACATTAAATTTACTATGGCTATAGCTGATGCTAATCTGAAACATAAATATATTCTTTAGCTATAAGTTTCATCTTCCAAATTCTTGGAAATGCTACCAGGTCTAGGTAATTGTAAATCAAAATTTCCCTTCTGCCATCTGTGATAGAATAGCATGATCGTTCTATCACAAAGAAGTAAAACAGCTTTTCATTTTGTTCTTATCTGTGTAAGATTTATAGTAAAGACTTCTTACGCAGCAAAATTGGTATTCAGTATTTGATAGTTATTTTTAAAAAAGTTTGTAAAAGAGAGTATTGTAAAAGTGATATAGTGTTTAGTGTTTCAGTTTAATTTAAAACTTGTATGTTGACTGTCATCTTCCAATCCTCTATACGAGGAAGTAGGGCTTCTTTTATTCATTATTTTTTAGGTCATTTTTACCAAGAAGGTCCTCCTTTAAAGGGTGGTTTTCCAAATCACATTTTGACCCTTCTTTGTTGCATAAACCTCACCCAAATGCTATGATTTCTAGTTTCATTTCTTTAAATTGGAGCAAACTCCTCAAAATCTTTATGAGGTACCCTAAGTGCAGAGACCTTCTAGATCAGGGTTCAGCAAACTTTTGCTGTAAAAAGCCAGATAGTAAATATTTAGGCTTTGCAGGTCCTACTGCCTTTGTCACAACTATGCAACTCTGCCACTATAGTGCAAAATCAGCCATAGACAATATAAACGAATGGATGAGGCTGTGTTCCAATAAAGTTTTACTTACCAAAGCAGGCAATGGTGTTTGCCAACCTCTGTCCTTGTATTTCAAATGATCCTACCTCTACTTAATTTCACAGCTATTTTCTTAGTGATTGGCTGGATGATTTTAGGTGGTCTGTGGACAAATAAGTTTTATTTTAACAGTTACAATCTATTAAAATGTTTTAAGAAAAAAAGCATATCTAGTGTAACAAAACTGTGTATTTATGGATGTTATTCTTGAAAATATTACTGATTAGAACAAACTTCATACTAAATGAGTGTATGCATAGCAGTCTATTATGTAAGAAGTAATGTAGGTGATTGAAGGGTATAGCAATAGGTATCAGGGTGTGGTTCTTAAATGACGAGTTTGGGAAATGGCATTAGGCTTATTACTATTATTATGCTTACAGTAGCCGCCCCCCCCCCCCCCCCCCCCGCCCCTTATCCATGGTTTTGCTTTCCATAGTTTGTCACCTGTGGTCAACCACGGACCAAAAATCTTAAAATGAAAATTCCAGAAATAAACAATTCATAAGTTTTAAATTGGGCACCATTCTGAGTAGGATAATGAAATCTCTTGCCATCCCTTCCTGAACTTGAACCCACACTCTGTTCAGCTTCTCCATGCTGTAGATGCCCCCACCCGGTAGTCACTTAGTAACCATCCTGTTAGCAGATTGACTGTCACAGTATCTCAGTGCTTGTGGTCAAGGAACCCTTATTTGACTAAAGTAATGGCCCCAAAGTTTAAGAGTAGCGATGCTGGTGATTCAGATATGCCAAAGAGACGTCTTGAAGTGCTTCCTTTAAGGTGAAAGTTCTCAACTTAAACAAATCACATGCTGAGGTTGCTAGATCTTATGGTAAGAATTAATCTTCTATCTATGAATTTGTGAAGAAGGAAAAAGAAATTTGTGCTAGCTTTGCTATCACACCTTTGCTATCACACCAGCAAAAGTTATGGCCACAGTGCATGATCATTGCTTAGTTAAAATGGAAAAGGCATTAAATTTGTGGGTGGAAGACAAGAAAAGAAATGCATTTTGACTGACCATAATTGGGTTTGGTACTATCCGAGATCAGGCATCCACTGCGGGTCTTGGAACATATCCTGCATGGATAAGAAGGGAATACTCCGTTAGAAAGCTATTCTAACATAACATAACATGCTTGCATTTTTATGTTGTATAAAAAGTAAATTAAGTAATTAGTAGGCACCTCAAATTTATTAAAAAGTTTGGTGTGTATAAGTTTACTGCATGGAAAAACTTAGTAGTATTTTTTCATTCACTTTACTTAACCTTTATCTGAATGATAGTGTCATTTATTCTTAATTGTTTATTTTATATATCAGTGTTTCATACCATATTTTACAATATTCATGCTGTTTTTTATTTCTAAAGGCTAGATTACAGCCTCTCCTTTATGTGTAAGAAGAGCAGCAATATATTAATAGCATAATAAAGAAGTTTTTCTAGTATCAAAAAAAGATAAAAAGAAAGCTATTCAACTTCTAAAAATAAGTGTTGCCAAACTGGAACTCAGAGTCACCATTATGTTTGTCAGAAAGTTCCGAAGGGAAAGGAATGGCTGTGAAGATTATAATAAAGTTAGCTCTATTGTCTTTCTTTACACGTGCACCTTTCTTATTTCCAATTATGACCTTTTATTCTTCCTATTCTTCCTTATACTTACTACTGTTCTTTCTAATCTTCTCTACTCTTCTCTGGAATGCAGTTGAAAACCTGGCCATTCCTGAAATTAGAAGACATAAAATTCATTGAACATCATTAAAATCATTCCAGGTTGTTCTGTGTTTATGAGTTTGGTCTACGTTTATACTAGATGGGATGGGATATGAATCAACATGGCATCTGAAAAGAAGGGACGTTCATGCTACGGCAATCAGCATTGTATTTTATATTTAAAATATGATTTTGCAAGATAAACACAAATATAAGGAAATTCTTTCTCAAACTACTGCCTTAGGCTTAGATATAAATAGGTTCTTAGACATAATAGGCTCATAAATAGGTTAAACATGAAGATGAATAAGAAAGTGCTTTAAACATATGTTTAAAATATGAATATAGACATAATAAAGAGGTAAGTCAAATATAACAAAAAAGGAAAAAAGACTTAAATGTAAAAAAGATGAAACAATAAATCTACAATGATAAAACATAAGAGAATTCCATTAAATTCAAATTCAGAAATTACCTGAGAAAAAAATTGATATATTTAACTACATAAAAGTTTTTAAAAATAAAAAATGAAAAAACTTATGCATGACAAAGACATCAAAAGGAATGTCAAAAGAAAAATCTCAAACAGCAGAAAACATTTATAACAGAGAGAAGCCTAAAGAACCCCTGGAAATAGATAAGAAAAGGCTAACACATAATAGAAAAACAGCAAAAAAATATTAGTTTGTAATTTATAGAAAAGGAAATGCAACAATAGCAACAACAAAAAAGTGCTTTAAATCAACAGTCCCCAGCCTTTTTGGCACCAGGGACTGGTTTCACGGAAGACAGTTTTTTCACGGATTGGGGGGGGTGCGAGCAATGGGGGGCAGCTGTAAATACGATCATATGCTTGCTTGCCCCTCCCCCCACTCAACTCCTGCTGTGTGGTCCCCCAGTTCCTCAGTTTCCCCTGGGGAGGGTGTGGAGCTCTGCAGCCAGGTCCCTAACAGGCCATGGACCGGTTCCAGTCTGCCCCCCAGGGGTAGGGGACCACAGCTTTAAATGATATTTGGGGGAAAATGTCAGAGGTTGTTTTCTTGTTCGGTTGTATTCTAAGCACACAGATTTGAAGTCCTTGAAGAAGTTTTGTCATAGAAAACATTTGAAGTCTGCTAACAACAACAACAACAAAAATCTCATTTAATGCTTTAGTGAAACCATACTGTGAAAATTTCTTTGTAGGCCTAGAAAACTAATTTGACTTCATAAACTCATAGAAGACGGCTATTCACAAATTAAATTATCATGATTTTTCCTCCCACATAGAATCTTTCCTTAATTTACCATGATAGAAAAAAATTTTTTTTCATAATGAACTAGTTAAGAAAAATAGGTAGTATAGTATTATGGCATTTATTTGAAATTTAATTTAACATTTTAAAATATTTCTTTTATATCTTTTTCTTTATAGCGTCAAGATGGAAGATTGTTATTTTGATGTTTTTTTCTCAAAGTATAATGTTGCATTTTATATAAATCCTGTATGCCCGTGTATATAAACACTATTTGTAGTGGCTAGTTGATTAAATATTAACATTTCTACCCAGAATCAAGAAAGTGTGTGCATTTCATGAATAGAATGTATTCTAGAATCTGTTCCTCTTTACGGAGATAATTACAATTTCATTGTGTTGTTTTTTTAAGAATATTACCATACTATAAACCTGTGGTCCCCAACCCCCAGGCCCCGGGACCAGGCTGCACAGCAGGAGGTGAGCAGCTGGTGAGCGAGCAAAGCTCCATCCGTGTTTGCAGCCGCCCCCATCACTCGCATCACAGCGTAAGCCCCACCTCCTGCCAGATCAGCCCTGGCGTTAGATTCTCACAGGAGCGCGGACCCTGCTGTGAACTGCGCATTTGAGGGATCTGGGTTGCGGCTCCTTATGAGGATCTAATGCCTGATGGTCTGAGGTGGAGCTGAGGCGATGAAGGTAGCGCTGGGGAGCGGCTGCAAATACAGATTATCATTAGCAGAGAAGAGGTTTGACTGCACAATAAATGTGATGTGCTTGAGTCATCTCGAAACCTTCCCCCTCACCCCCGGTCCATGGAAAAATTCTCTTGCATGAAACCAGTCCCTGGTGCCAAAAAGTTTGGGACCGCTGCTATAAACTATTGTCTTTATTTATTTATTTATTTATTTATTTTTAGAGACAGGGTCTCTAGGCTGGTGTCAAACTCCTGGGCTCCAGTGAGTAGTCTCTTGTATTTAGTATTTGCATAATTGGTAAGCAGCAGGAGTAAGATGACAGAGAAGAGAAGGGGGAAAGGAATGGAAAGATTGTTTTGCCTTCAGTGGCCATCACTGACTTCCAGGCTGTATAAAAAGTGAATCCTTAAGGATGTTGAGGAGAACTGTATTGAAGATTTTTTTTGAAAAGTGTTGTTGGTGAACTAGAGTGTGGGAAAGAGAGAAGGTAGGGCGTGGAGCCTGACTCACACCTGAAAACCCTCCATTTGGCATTTCCAGAGTTTGAAAGACAAAGGTTATGTGAGTTTCCCATCTGCCGGGTGAGAACCTCACAGAAAGGAAATGAGTTGCATGGTCTTGGGGCCCACTCAGCTATGTGGGGGTAGCTGGGGACAAAATCCTGGGGCTGATGAGAGAGTTGTAAGTGGCCAGGTAGAGGAGGTATCTCTGGGATCATCAGTGAGATGATCTTAGCACTGGGAGGATTCCCAGAATATCAATATGCAGTAGGCTTTGGACCCACCATACTCGGAGGGCACTGATGCCAGAATCATTCATTCAGAAATGTATTTATGGAGTTCCTGGTGCTCTTCTAGAACCTGGGGATAAAGTACTGCACAAAACAGATCAAAATCCTTTCTCTCTTGAAGGCTAAGTTATAGAGACAAGAGACAGACAGTAAACAAGTAAAACCTGTGCTACGTCAGAAGTGATAAAACGTCAGAAAAACAAAGTGGGGTAAAAGCTTAGAAAATGCTAATGGGGGTGTGAAATTTTACATAGTTGACTAGGGAATGTCACTGACGTGGCATTATTTGGACAAGGATATGAAGGAGGTGAGGGAATAAGTCAAGGCTATCCGGAGGGGCAAACTCCTGACACAGGCCAGCAAGTGCAGTGGCCCTGAGGCGGAAGCACCCCTGAGGTGTCAAGGGGACTTTCGGAGGCCAGTGTGACTGGAGCAGAGTAGCCTGGAGAAGACTGACTAGTAAGAGATGGGTTTAGAGGTGCAGTCTGGGGCCAGATCTGGTGGGGCTTTGCAGGTTGTGGCAAGTAATTTGGACTTCAGTTTGAGTTCTCAAGATGGAAGCTAGTGGAGGCTTTTGAACTGAGGAGTGAAATATTCTGACCTTCGTTTTAAAAGGTTTACTCTGGCTGCTGGGTAGTAACAAGGGAACCAAGTGTGGAAGCATGGAGACCAACTGGGAGGCTACTGAAATAATCTAAGTGAGACTTGACGGTAGCTTGGACGAGGAGGTGAGTGGTAAAAGTGATGAGAAGTGGTGGAATTCCAGATGTATTTTGAAGGTTGAGCCAGCAGAATTTGTTGACAGATCAGTTGTTGGGTAGAAGAGGAAAACAATTGAGTAATTCCAAGGTTTTAGAACTGAAATGGTGAAGTTGCCATTAACTGAGATGGAGAACATCTGCGGGCAGAGTATAGTGGGTAGAAAGCTGTCAGGAGCTCAGTTTTAGATGGTTAATCTGAGACACCTATTAGACATTCAGGTAGATATTTGTAATTGCATATAAGAGTCAAGTTCAAGAGCAAGGTTGGCAATATAATTTTGGGAGTCATCAGATTATAGTTGATCTTTAAAGCCATGAGACTGGGTAAGGTCAACCAAGGGAATCATTTTGATAGAGAAGAAGTCCACATGCTGAGCCTTAGAACGCTTCAACATTTAAAGGTCTGGGAGATGAGAAAGAAGCAGCAAACAAGGAAAAGTCTAGGAGATAATGACTCCATGACCAAGTAAGATTTTTGTTCCTTGTACCTGTCCTCTACCCTCCCCACCATAGCCTTGAAAGTGCTGAGGATAGCCACCAGCTATTCTGGAAGGAATCCAGCTGTCCAGGAAGGAATAAAAAGAGAGAAGCAGGAAGACAACCATGCTCCTCCATTACTGAAGGCTTCTGAGCCTAGGGGAGGTTCTCATTGGGGGACAGGAGAAGTTTTAACTGGATTAAAGCTATGGGATCATTAGTTTTGAGTGAACATTTTGTTTATTTGAAAGGGATGGGAAAATCTGTGGGACCTGCCTGAGATTTCCTAGGGTCAGGAAAAAACTGGTCAAGAGAGAATGTGCAAAATGGCAGTGGGAGAAATAATAAAGCTGCTTCCTGCTTGCATCCGAGCAGTTTCACATACCCATTACTGTCCATTTCAGTTAACATGAAACTATGCAAAACATTTTCAACTTCATGACTCATAATTCTGATTCTACAGACAAAAGTTTAGCTTTTGCATAAATCATCACACAGGTGTTCTGCGTAATTTAAGGAAAAGGGAAAGAACATGAAGGTCTCTCAAAGTCTCAGTGAAGACCCCTGAGGTATTTTGATGCCCTTAAGAATTGTCCCAGATAACTCCTTTATGCCATAAAGGTCCTATACCGTAAAGCGGTCATTCAGGTATGCAGTGTGAACGTGTCTATGCTCCTTTAGCGCAGGTAGAGTGTGGCCCTGATGAGGTTCAGTCGCAGAGTCGGTGGCCTCCCCAGCCAGCCATTTTGCGTTCGTCTTTTTGCACACAGGGTGCTGGTGAATGGCGTGCTGGATGGGTGCAATTCTGTCACCCTCTTGAGAAGATCAAAGTGTGCGCTTTACAGTCTGAGCCTGAGGAGGGCCCCCTCCTTGCTCATAGATCCACACTTACATAGCCCATTTTGTGCATATAGACAGATATGTCTGTGCAGTTCATTGTATGTGCAAGTACTGGGGGTTTTTTTTGTTTGTTTTTGAGACAGGGTCTCCCTCTGTCACCCCAACTAGAGTGCAGGGTGTCAGCCTAGCTCACAGCAACCTCAAACTCCTGGGCTCAAGTGATCCTCCTGCCTTAATCTCCTGAGTAGCTGGGATTGCAGGCATGCACTATGACACCAGGCTAATTTTTCTATTTTTAGTAGAGATGGGGTCTGGCTCTTGCTCAGCCTGGTCTCGAACTCCTCAGCTCAAGCGATCCTCCTGTCTCAGCCTCCCAGAGTGCTAGGATTATAGGCATGAGCCACTGCCCCTGGCCAGCGCAGCTACTTTTTAAGTTTAAACTGGGTGTGGATGAATTTAACTTGCCATCAAAATAAGGAAAACCATAAAAACTCACAAAATGCAAGTGTTCCAATTTGAAGATTAACTTTCTTTATAAAAATTGCACATAGTATGTGTCTTAGTGACTGAGGGTACCATTTTCATTGAGTTTATTCCCTTTTATGGTAATAAGTATGAAAAGCTGAGAGGTTAATGCTCATTTATATGGTAATTCTGTAATGGAATGTAGGACAGGTTTTTTTTCCACTTGGTACCATTTATTTAGAAGACAAAATAAATGATTTTTTAATGCATCATTAGAGTATTGGTAAAAGATCAAGACTTAAGTTAATGTTCTTACTACATTATGCTAAAATACACTTTAAAATCCGCAGGGTTTCGTGATTACACCTTAATGTACTGATGTTTAATGAGAAAAATGAGAACAGAAAATATGAAATTCTTGCAGTTTTGCCAAGTTTAAATGGCTATAATAAATTTAACTTTGGAATTTCCTGACTTTTGTGTTGCTGAAATTTTAGGTTTTACCCAACATTAGGGGGCCTTTCAATTTACCTTCCCAATATTTTAAAATTTTAAGGCAATTCTGGAAAGCTAGGAGGATTAGAGGAAAGAAATGTTCTGAAGAACATGATTTTAACAGCTCACCATTCAATTTTTAAAAGGTATCCCCTACAAAAGCTGTGTCGTCATGTTGTCTTCAGCATTTTAAAACTTATAAATAATTTGGTTTTGCTTGTGTCAAAAGTCTATGTTCTAAGTTTGGTGTTCGTCGTAATGTGTCCTAAGTTTGGAATAACAAAGGGTAATACCTTGAGTAAATAAAAAAAAAGGAAAAGAAAAGAGAGAGAGAGAACATATAAAAAAAACAAAAAGAAAAAAACACCGCTAGTAAATGGCTACACTTCCCAAGAAATACCATTTTGGGATGCAGACCAAAAATTTAAGCTAATGTTGTTTGACTATGTTATCAGTAACTTTTATGTATTTTGAAATAGAATTGTTAATAGCTTTCCAACTGTTGTTGTAATACAAAAAAGCTCTGTGGTGGAATTGCCTTTGCCGACGTTACTTCATGCCTGAGTTACTGCAAATTCATGTTTGGAAAGATGCAGTGCTGATTTCAGGCCAGAAGGGAACCATCCACTATCTTACTACAGTGGTAGTCTTTCAAAAAACGCTATTATTCGGCCTAAGTGGACAAAAAAGCCTCTTAATTAAAAAGTTCCTTTAGGGTTTATTAATGTTCACATACAAAGACTATTTTAAATATACTTCCCTAAAAGGTGTTTAAAAACATCCTTCCGTTTCCATCTTCCCTCTTTCTCTTTCTTCTTCTTCACATCACACTTTGGAATTGTCTCTAGTCATTCTCTGCTTGCTTTCTTATGACTTAATCCAGACCCCATTGTAATCTGGGGAATAACCTCACCAGTCAAGTGAAACTAATTTAATCAAAGTCACTACATGGACCTTTCTCATTTCTTATCTGACATCCTGTAGAAACAATCATCTGTGTGCAGACGGCTCCCAAAAGTGGAGCAGAGATCTCTCTCCTGAGTTTCCGACTTTGGTGTGCAGTTGTCCACCAGGCATGTATGCTTTACACATGCCATGATTATTTCACACTCAGCGTGCAGAGACCAAGTGTTCAGCCCCACTGCGTCCAGCACTTGCCCTGCGTGTACCTTACCATCATTTCTTATGTTCGCCACGGCAGCGACTGGCACAATTCATTTTCTTGCCCAAGTTACAAACCTGGGTCCAACTCAACCATTTTGTCACCAAGACATTTGGATGGATTCTATTTCCTAAAGATATTTTGAATTCATCCACTTTTCTGCCTTTATCACTATCGTCTTTCCTGTGAATTACTGAGACAGCCTTCTTTGAGGTCTCTGTATCTCCTGCATGTTCCACTGCAATCCTTTCTCCACATTGCGGCCACAGCGATCTTTCTAGATCGCAAGTTTGGTCATGTCACTTTCCTGTTTGAATCCCCTGTCCTCTGGATAAAGTTCCAGAATGACTGTTCTCTCCTTACCTCTCTAACCTCATTTCTTTCCACACACACATTGATTCAGACACATTAACATTTACTTAGCTCTTTGAATAAATTATGTTCCCTCTTGCCTTGTCTTAGTGTATGCTCTTCCCTCTACCTGGAAAACAGCATTCCATTTCATTTTCATAGCCTGTTTGTAGGCTTGTTCACTGTACTAGTTTAACTATCACTTTCTCATGGAAGTCTTTCCTGTTTCTCCTCTGTGTTCCATTTCTACCTGCACTATTCCTGCTCCAGTGCTTATCACAGCATATCGTCACCAGCTGTAATCCTGGCCGCTTGGCCACCACTGCCAGCTTCTGGAAAAGGAGTCCACATGGTTTCAGGTTAGCTCACTGCTTTGCAATCCTATTTCTGGTCTAAGGAAATATTTATCTTGTATTTTGAGACCAGCTGGGTCTTTTTGTTTGTTTGTTTTTCTCTTTTTCCATGTCATCTGTCAGTGTCTTTGGAACAAAAGGGGAGAACCAAAGTATCTTGACTGGAAGTCAAAATCTGCATGTTTAGTAAGCTGTCGGATGGTGATTCTTATACACACTGAAGTTCTGTGACATCTGTACTCTATCAGGAAGACTAAAGATATCTGGGATGAACTTACTCAACCTCGGATTCTCTCTATTACTACATCGTCATTTTCCGTTTTCTTTGCCTTGGATGCAGTGTCTCCCCACTTTTCCAGAGCTAAGTGTTCCAGCTCTGCACTTACTTTTTGCATCACCTTTCTGTATGCATTTAACTCTTGCCATTAATTAGTTCATTTTCTAGTTTGTGTCTCTTCTCATTCCTGACTCTTCCTCTTTATCGACTGTCAAGGCCACCCTAACACACACTAACACAAAACCTCTCCATCTCTTTAGTCCC
Organism: Varecia variegata; assembly: GCA_028533085.1. Lineage (NCBI taxonomy): Eukaryota > Metazoa > Chordata > Mammalia > Primates > Lemuridae > Varecia > Varecia variegata. The sequence goes on from CM052439.1 coordinate 93,477,774, forward strand.
CTCTCACTATACTATTTCTTGCTGACTTTTCACTGCAAAGTTCCATAAAAGCTTAGTCTGTACCAGTTATCTCAAGTTTCTCACACCTATTTCTTATCATTTTGTGAAATTGCCTGTGTTTTCTAGAATCTCCCATAGCATTTTCTCTTCTTGATTACCCTGTTTCTTCTTAAATGTTCTTCTTTGATGTACTATAATATTAATATTATAGTTTCCTATTGCAACTGTAACATGTTACCACAAACAGTGGCTGAAAACAACACAGAATTATTGTCTTCCAGTTCTAGAGATGAGAAGTCAGAAATGGGTGTCACTGGGCTGAAATCAAGGTGTAGCAGGGTTGCCTTCATCCTGAAGTGTCTACGGGAGAATCTGTTTTCTTACCTTGTCCAGCTTCTAGAGGCAGCCCTAATTTTTTTGGCTCGTGGGCCCTTCCATCTTTAAAGCTGGCAGTGTAGCACCTTTAAATCTCTCCCTGAATCTGACACTTCTGTCTTCCTCCTCCACTTAGAAGGACCCCTGTGATTATCTTGGGCATAGGACCAGATAATCCAGGATGATATCTCCATCTCAAGATTGGCTGATTAGGAACCATAATTACCTTTTGTCATACAAGCTAATGTATTCACAGGTTCTAGAGATGACAGGATTGAGTGGCCATTATCCTGTCTATCTCTCTCGACTTCCTTACAACTTAATAGCTTTTCAGTAATCCTGGTGGCTCTTTTTCCCTTTTCCTGACCTTCATTTGCTTTTCTTCTTTCAAATGAATATATTCCCTTAGTAACTATCTTTAACGCTTTCTCCTCTGCGATCTCTTCTCTTTGCTTCCTGACTGACTTTATCCATATTGATGGTTCCAACTGTCTATATCCATAGATGCCAGTCACCTTCCAAAGATCCACCCTGGGCATTCAGCTTGTTTTAGGTATTATTAACTCACAATCTTAATGAGGAAGCCATCATTTTCCCAAAAATAGTTTTTCCTTACTTTATTAATTTTATTAGTATTAGCTCAATAATGAACCTTATTGACCTTTTCCCTTCTTCTTGCTTTTGCTTTCAGGATATTCTTATATTTCTTCTTTTTTTTCCTAGTCCAATACTTATTAATTGGAGCTTAGACCATTTCATCACCTCTACTGTCCCTGACCCTTTTCCTACCTCAACCCTATTATTCTTTATCAACATTGGCAAATATCTTTGCCAAAAGTACAATTCCCATAATTCTCTTTGTCTGCTTAATGACTCAGTTGCTCCTCGTTGCCTACAAAGCCAGGGCAGATTCCTGATGGCATTCTGAGCCTTTCACTTAACATTCTAGTTGTATTGTCATCCAAATAAACACCCTCAGCTCATAAGAAACTGCTCCTTCCTCATCCATGCTTTCAGTTGGCCTCCTGCATGCTAAAGTTCTGCCCATTTCTTTGGGTCCTTTATTAATTACTTTGTCCTCCAAGAATCTTTGCTGATTCTCATAATTAAATTGAGATTGCATATTGTTACAGCATGTTGTTGACCTTCTCTGGTGGAATAAATCATATTGTGTCTTATTTTCCATTTATCTATTAATAGATTATAAATTCCTGGATGTTAGAGATCATGTATAATTGGTACTTGGTATGTGACAAATCAAAGGCCTTTTTAATCAATAATTACTTCATGAGTTCATGAATGAATAGTATATGGCCAATGAATTTAAAGAAGAGAAGTTGAGAATTTTAAAGAATAAATAGCATTTTCATTAACTATCATTCCTTTTTATTTCAAACAAAGTATTTATTTAAGAAATTATACCCTTTTGTGGCCACTTGGTTATCATCAGTAGGCTAAATATTCAATGTTTGTATGAATTTTGGTCTGATTCAGCTTTTTTCTATAAAAATACCTTTGATCAAGGCATACAATAGAGCTAAAGCCAATATTTACCAATTGTAGGTGAAGGTAGAGCAATGATAATTCAGAAATTTCATAACTAATCTTGCCAATTTTGATATATACTCTTATATGAGAAAAAAATTAAAAGAAGATTCTAGAAATTATATTTTCCCACCTCCCCACAAATAAATTGTATATGAGAGAAGAGTAATAATGTCTTGTTAACTGGTTCATCTGTAAAAGTTAATACATAAGTTCTTTTAGTTATAATTATAGTGTAATAAGTAAGAAACCGTCCAGTGGTTAATGGTTTGTATTAAATTACAAAACTTGAATTTAGTTAAAAAGTACATGTCATAGAAGGGCAAGGCTTCCAGAATGATGATGTAAGTACTGTGATAGACTCTCTCCCCAGCAAAACAAGAATTTAACTGGTAAATGTATTTTTAAAAAGTACCAATAATTTAAAGTCTCTGAAAAGTCAGGAAAAAAATCTAGTCCCACTTAAAAAGGATTATAGATCATTGTCAATTATCAAATTTAGCCCCACACTAAAAGGATTATACCTTATCATCAATTTAGATTTATCTCAGGAATGCAAGACTGGTTCAGCATCTGGAAATCAATCAATGTAATATATCACATAAGTAGGATAAAGAACAAAAGCTCTGATCATCTCCATAGATGTAAAAAAAAAAAAGCATTTTAAAAAAACCCAACACCCTTTCTTTATAAAAGTGATCTAAAAAACTACAAATAAAAAGGAACTTCCTCATCTTGGTAAAGGGCATCCATGAAAACCTACAGCTAACATCATAATTAATGGCAAAAGGATTAAGCCTTTCCCTGAGATCAGGAATAAGACAGATAACCACTCTCACTGTATCTATTCAACATTGTACTGGAGGTTCTATCCAGGGCAGTTAAGTAAGAAACAAAGGAAAAGTTATCTAGACTGGAAAGGAAAAAGTAAAACTATTATTATTTGCAGATGACATATGTTTAGGGAATAAGTTATCAACTGAAGTGAATGAGATAGCCACTAAAGTGGATATAGGGTACTCTAAAAATTATTAGAACCAAGAATTGAGTTCAGCAACACAGTTGTACAAGATCAATACACAAAAATGAATTTTATTTCTATACACTGGCAGTGAACATTGTGAAAATGAATTTAAGAAAATAATTCCATGTATAATAGGATCAAAAAGAATAAGATGCTTAGGAGTAAATTTAGCAAAAGAAGTAAAAAATCTGTACACTGAAAACTATAAAACCTTGATAAAAGAAATTAAAGAAGACCTAAATAAATGGAAAGATATCCCATATTTCCAGATTGGAAGACTTGATATTGTTAAGATGGCAGTACTCCCCAAACTGATCTACATATGCAACATGATCTCTGTAAGATCCAGTTTTCTTTTTCTCAGAAATCAAAAAGCTAATCCTAACATTCATATGATGCAGAATACACGATCTTCTCATCAGCACAGAGAATATTCTCCAGGATAGAACATAAAGCGCATGTTAGACCACAAAATCAGTCTCAACAAAATTTAAGAAATAAAACTTATACCAAGTGTCTTTTCATAACACAGTGGAGTAAAACTAGAAATCAATAAGAAAAGGGACTTTGGAAACTATGAAAATACATGGAAAGTAAGCAACATGCTCTTGAATGACCATGTGTTAATGAAGAAACTAAGAAGAAAATCAAAAAATGTCTTGAAGCAAATGAAAATAAAAACACAACATACTAAAACTTATTGAATATAGCAAAAGCAGTATTAAGAGAGAAGTTTTCAGCAATAAATACGTACGTCAAAAAAGTAGAAAGATTTCAAATGAACAATCTAACAATGTACTTCAAGGAACTAGAAAAGCAAGAACAAAGCAAAGCCAGAACTCATAGAAAGAAAGAAATAACAAATATCAGAGCAGAACTAAACAAAATAGATGACTAAAAAAATAATACAAAGGATCAATGAGATGAAGAGTTCATTTTTTTGAAAAAATAAACAAAATCAATGAACCACTAGCTAGGCTAACCAAGAAAAAGAGAGAGAAGACCCAAATAAACAAAATCAGAAGCAAAAAAAAAAAAAAAAAGACATAACAACTGATATCACAAAAATGCAAAATATCATTAGAGACTGTTGTGAACAACTATACACTAATAAACTGGAAAACTTAGAGAAAGTAAATAAATTCCTGGACACATACAACCTACCAGGATTGAATCAGGAGGAAAGAGAAAATTTGAACAGACCAATAATGAGTAGCAAGATTGAATGAGTAAAATCAATTCTCCCACAAAGAAAAGCCCAGGACTGAATGACTTTATTGCTGAACTGTATCAAACTTATAAAGAAGAACTAACTCAATTCTCCTCAAACCATTCCAAAAAATTGAAGAGGAGGGAGTTCTCCCTTACTCATTCTATGAAGCCAGCATTACCCTGATAGCAAAACCAGAAAAGGACACAGCAAAAAAAGAAAACTACAGACCAGCATCCCTGATGAACATAGATGCAAAATCCCCAACAAGATACTAGCAAATGCAATCCAACAACACATCAAAAAGATATTAATAATACACTATGATCAAGTAGGATTTATCCCAGGGATGCAAAGATCGTTCAACATATGCAAATCAATAAACATGATAGATCACATCAACAGAATGAAGGACAAAAATCCTATGACCATCTCAATAGATACAAAAAAAGTATTTGATAAAATATAACATCCCTTCATGATAAAAACTCTTCAACAAACTAGGCATAGAAGAAATATACCTCAACATAATAAAGGTTATATATGACAAACCCACAGCTAACATCATACTGAATGGGAACAAGCTAAAAGCCTTTCCTGTAAGAACTGGAACAAGACAAGGATGCCCAATTTCAGCACTTACATTCATCATAGTACTGGAAGTCCTAGCCCGACCAGTCAGGCAAGAGTAAGAAATAAAATGCATCCAAATTGGAAAAGAAGAAGTCAAACTGTCCCTCTTTGCAGATGACACGATCTCATATTTAGCAAAACCTAAAGACTGAACCAAAAAACTCTTAGATCTGATAAATAAATTCAGTAAAGTTGCAGGGTATAAAATCAACATACAAAAATCAGTAGCATTTCTATACACCAATAATGCAGTAGCTGAAAAAGAAATCACAGAGGCAATCTCATTTATACTAGCTACAAAAAAATACCTAGGAATGAATTTAACTAAGGAGGTGAAAGACCTCTAGGAAAACTACAAAACAATGATGAAAGAAATTGAAGGAAAAATGGAAAGACACCTCATGCTCATGAATCAGAAGAATTAATATTGTTAAAATGACCATACTACCCAAGGCATTCTACAGATTCAGTGCAATCCCTGTCAAAATACTGATGTCATTGTTCACAGAAATAGAAAAAAACAATCCTAAAATTAGTATGGAACCAAAAAAGAGCTCGAATAGCCAAAGTAATCCTGAGCAAAAAGAACAAAGCTGGAGGCATCACACTGCCTAACTTCAAAATACATTACAAGTCTGTCGTAACCAAAATAGCATGGAAATTGGTACAAGAACAGACACATAGGGAACAGAATTGAGAACCCAGAAATAAATCCACATATTTACAACTGATTTTGGCAAAGGTGCCAAGAAGATATATTGGGGAATGGTCATCCTCCTCAATAAATGGTGCTAGAAAAACTGGATATCCATATACAGAAAAGTAAAACTAGCCCCTATCTCTCACCATCTAAAAAAATCGATTCAAGTGGATTAAAGACTTAAATGTAAGACCCCAAACTATAAAATTACTGGACTGAAGGACACTGGTCTAGGCAAAGATTTTATGGCTAATAACTCAATAGCACAGATAACAAAAACAAAAATAGACAAACGGAACTATGTTAAACTAAAAAGCTTCTGCACGGCAAAGGAAACGATCATTGGAGCCAAGAGACAACTTGCTGAATAGGAGAACATATTTGCAAACTATTCATCCAGCAAGGGACTAATATCCAAGGAATTCAAACAACTCAACATAAAAAAACTAATTATCCCATTGAGAAGTGGGCAAAGTACATTAATTGACATTTCTCAAAAGAAGACATACAAATGGCCAACAGGTGAAAAAAATGCCCACGATCAGTAATCATCAGGGATATGCAAATCAAATTCACAATGAAGTATCATCTCACCCTGGTTAGAATGACTGTTACTAAAAAGTCAAAAAATAACAGATGGTGGTGAGGATGTGGAGAAAAGGGACTCTGCACTGACAATACGCCGTTAATGGGAATGTAAATTAGTACCGCCATTATGGAAAACGGTATGGAGATTTTTCCAAAAACTAAAAATAGAACTACCATATGATCCAGCAATACCACTACTGGATATTTATCCAAAGGAAAGAAAATCATTATATCAAATGTACCCTTATGTTTATTGCAGCTCTATTCACAAGAGCAAAGTTACAGAGTCAACCTAAGTGCCCATCAATGGATGAATGGATAAAGAAAATGTGATGTATATACACAATGGAATACTACTTAGCCACAAAAAAGAATAAAATACCATCATTTGCAACATCACAGAGGGAACTGGAGGTCATTGTCTTAATAGAAATAAGTTAGGCAAGAAAGACAAATACTGCATGTTCTCACTCATGTGGGAGCTACAAAAGTGGATCTCATGGAGGTAAAGAGTAGAATGAGAGTTATCAGAGGCTGGGAAGGGTTAGAGAAGAGAGAAGAAGAGAGGTTAGTTAATGGGTACAAACAAAGTTAGGTAGAAGGGATAAGTTCCAATGTTCTATAGCACAGTAGGATGTGTTAACTATAGTTAACAATGTGTTCTATATTTTCAAAATAGTTAAAAGAGAGGACTTGAAATATTCTCAATACATAGAAATGATAAATATGCTAGGTGATGGGTATACCAAATATCCTGACCTGATCATTATAGATTCTATGCCTATAACAAAATGCCACATGTATCCCATAACAATGTGAAAATATTATATATCAATAACATTTTTAAAAAATAGATTCATATGAAAATTCATATGCAAATCATATATGGTACATATATAAAGAATTCTTAACAACTCATTAATAAAAGGCAAATAACTACATTAAAGACTGAGCAAAGGAATTGAATAGGTATTTCTTCAGAGAAGATATACAAAAAGTGAATAAGCACGTGAAAGTATGCTTAGCATCATTAATCATTAAGGAAATGCAAACCAAACTACAATGTGATACCACTTCGCACCCACGACAAAAAAAGACAGATAGTATTATAATTAGTGTTGATGAGGATGTGGAGAAATTGGAACGCTCATACATTGCTAGGTGGAATGTAAATTATTACAGCTGCTTTGGAAAACAGTTTGTCAGTTCCTCAACAAGTTACACATAGAATTACCATATGACTCACCAATACCATTTTTAGGTATATACCCGAGAGAGGAAAGTATATATGTATACAAAACTAGTACATGAATGTTCATGGTGACTTTATTTTTAATAGCCAAAAAAGATAGAAATAACCTAAATATTCATCAACTGATGAATGGATAAATAATATGTGGTATATTCATACAGCAGAGTATTATTTAGCAATTAAAAGGAATGAAGTACTGATATGTGCCACAACATGGGTGAACCTCAAAAACACTATGCTAAGTGAAAAAAGCCAAACACAACAACCACATATTTTATGATTCTATTTATATGAAATATCCAAAATAGGCTAATGTATAGAAATAGAAACTAGGCTAGCAGTTTCCTAGGCTTGGAGTGGGACAGGAGGAGTGATCGCTAATGGGATAAAATTTTTGGGGGGAGGGATGAAAATGTTTTAAAATTAGGTTGTAGTGATGGTTGCACAATCCTGTGAATAAAGTAAAAACAATTAAATTTTATACTTTAAGTTGATGAATTGTATAGTATATGAATCATATCTCAATAAAGTGTTTATAAATATACAATGAAATTCTGAGTGTAGTTGATAAACACTGTACTTTCAAAATCTGAAAAGTGGAAAGCAAACATCAATTTTCTAGACAATTTATTTTATCATACTGATATTGTCTGTTGTCCTTAGAAAAGCTGGAAATAGGCACCAATTTTTTGCATTTAATACTTCAATCACAACTTTTCCCAATGTCAAACAGTGTACTTTTGACATTGGGAAAAGTCATACTTTTTTCTATAACAAAAAAACATATAGAATAAGCTAAATGTGTATAGTTCTTTGGCATGGATGGAAAGAAAATATTCTAAGAACAATTTTTTAAGACAAAATTTCTTATTTTATTTGCACCAAGTTCTCTGTAACATAATTGTTACAAGGACTGCTTTTAGAACGGACAGTATCTCTAGGGCATCAGTCTTAGAATTCAGTGATATCAGAGATCACACTAGCACAACTTACCAAATTTTTAATCATATTCTGCTTAGCATAATATTTACAGTAAGTGTTGTAAACACTGGTTGACAAATAATGAGGTTATGTGGTTTGGCAGGCAGAAATCTGTCAGATGGTTTTGTTTAGATACAGTTTTCTCTTTTAAAAAACCTGTGTTCAGAGTCTACAAATTACCAAGCACTTTGCAGTCCTTCTCTTCCTTTCCCCTTCCAAGGTACACTTGACAATCCTCCACCGCCTGCTGTCTTGCAGCGTTCTTCCTTGGCCTCCATTTATCATACTCTTCCTCTTGCCTCCCTGATTTTCCTTCCAGGATTCTATTCTGGCTTTTCCTCCTCTAACTTTCTCTAAGATGTTTTTCATGGTTCCCTCCTTAACTTCCTCTCTTTTCATTTAAGTGTCTTTGAAAACCTAATCTATTGCTGTAGCTTCAAATGCAATCCATATATTTGATGATAAACCACAAACATACATCTTCAGAACTCAGCTCTTTCCTGAGTTTTATACACAAATTTTTAGCTGTGTAGATTAGAATTTCTACTGGTTTCTCTCAAACATCTGAGGTTCAAAATGTCCAAAACTTAACCTCAAAATGTGTTCTTCCAGCTGTGCCCCATTCTCTGTTGATAGCAATGTGTCATGGCTCTTGTCAATCAAGATGGAAGTCTGAGGTACCTTTCTGGCAGCAAAGTCCTTCCTGTTGATTTCTCCTTTTATTCATCTCTTGAATATGTTTCCTTCTTCATCATAAAGCCTTACTTCATTCAGGCTCTCAACATTTATCACTGGACTATTATATTATCTATCCACATTAAACACAAGGTTTGTCCTTCTAAAATGTTGATTTGTTTATCTAATACTCTTGTTTAGTTTAAATTCCGTCATGGACACCATCCATCACCTTCAGAATAAAAGCCAAAGTCCCTGGGTTGACTCTCCACGATTTGGCATATGCCTGACTAGCTAAGCTTATTGTCCATCAGTTTCTCAGCCGTTCTGGAACAATTTCCATTCTTCAACTGTGCCGTATTTTCAGACTCACTAGCCCATGGTGCTGGTTGCTGTCATTCATTAGTCTAAAGCTGGCTGCATTCCGCTTGCCACAGAAATTGATTCAGAACTCCAGGCCTGTGCCAGTCTGCACATTCTCCTGGCCAGAGGAATCATTCAAAAATTGGCATGGGACCCAGTTCAAGACATTAGGACAAAAGGGAAGATTTGCTGGGGACTTCTGGGAAAGAGTTTTCTTCCTCTTAGGAGAGCCCATTGGAAGAGATGCCCTCCCTTCCACAAAGTGTCCCAGTCAAAGGTCTAGCAAAAACCTGCTACAGCTGTTTTGCCCCTATCAGGGAAGGCAGCTCAAGGTGTAAGTCAAAATGCAGAGGAGGGCGTAACTGAGCATACCTCAGAGAAACTCAGCAAGAGACATTGGCTGGAACCACTACTGGATTTCCAGGTATGAGAGCTATTAAATTATCTCCAAACTGAGACAATTTCAAAAAATATTCCTGAGGAGTTGGGTGGAAGCATATTAGGTGTGCAGAACATGTATGAGACCAATTCCCATTGTTAAGACTTTGCTTTTTCCCATGAGTAGACTCGTCACCATCAGACACTTTTGTTTCTACTGAGGTCATGTATACTTTATATTTGTGAAGATACTACTTCCAAATGCATGCATTCTTCTGAATATAAATGTCAATGCTAAGTTGAAATTGTTGCATAAATATTGGGCATGGCTACTTTAAAATGTAGGGGTTTTGGTCAGTTTTTTTTTTTTGTATAAAAGCACATAATTTTTTAATACTTAAAATTTGAGGGGCATCTAGCCCAAAAATAAATGAAAAGCTTTTCTTTTTTTTAAGCTTTTCTATTTTTTATACAGAATTATTAAATAACTTCCTGAGAGCCTTTTACATATAATTATTTTGAAGCTACCCTTTAAGGTTTCTATTTAATTCTAAGGAGAATTATGAAACACAGAGTTTTGGTACAATAAAATATTTAACACAAGAACCACAAATTTAGTATCACTCCATGTATTCTATGTCACAGATTTTTTTTTCCTCAAAAAAGAAAAATTTCAAACATCTTTTAATTTTCTCCTCTTTTTGTTGTCAGAAAGGGTATTTGGGACAAGAGCACAAAGCAGCTCTTTATTAGGAAAGGAAATGCCTGGAAATAAAAGTTAATGCCTACATGAGCCTCCTAATATATAACGATTTGCATAAATCCTGAGCTCCATGATCACCATCACCTGGATGGTTGGTATAACGTTAGATATTAAGAGTCAGAAGGCAAGTTTTGGTTCTTCACTATGGTACTGCCTGCTGTACTTTGTACTCGTCTTCTCCCCCCCCCCCACTTTATCCAGAGGTGACTGATCAATTTGTTTGGTAATTAAAGTGAAGCTGTTCTAGTTTCATGTCTCTTCTGAATCCACGTTCAGTTGCATTAAGATGCACTGCACTATGATAGCAACACAGGATGCAAAAGTCCTAATTTTGCACACATGGTTTCATTTTGTTGGATTAAGTCTGATGGTAGCTCTTTCACCACATTATATATTTGCTCCTCATGTAGTCAATTCATATTAGAATTCTGATCTGTCTTGGGAAATTGGTAGATTTTGATTTGTACCTCTGTGCCTTCAGCGGCTAACTGTTAAGCCGCAAATGAAGATATTATTTCAGAGAATGTCTGAATCTGGTAATATTTTTATAAAAACATGCCAAGAAGACACACAAGCATATAGTTATTTTATGATATAGCTTGTAGACAAGAGTAACTTGTCAGGATAAATGGAGAAAAAAATAATGAGTAGACCAATAGGGGAATGCAAGAAAGGCATTGCAAACCATTTGTTTTAATTGTGATGTTTAAAAAAATTTCTGTATTTACAATAAGAATATAACTATTTTTCCCATATTTTTATTGGTACATTTTAAAAGAATATATGCAACTAAAAAGAAAATAAACTAAAATGAAACTAAAAATTCCAGTTTATTTTGACTTTTCAGTAATTATGCTTATGGTTTTTATAATTGTTCTCTCTATTCATTGGCCTTTGCTACCTCTGTCCCTTAAAAAAGACAGCCAACACCCAGCACCCTTGGCTGGATTTTTCTCATAATGGCTCATTTCCTTTTAAGTGTATTAACAATTAGCTCCCAGTGCACCTAAGGGCAGCTTTGTCTGACATGCCACCTCCCTTTGCTTACTGGGCTAGAAGAGAAGTGCATTGCAGCTTATATATAATGGCCAGGTTTCCTGCTTCAGGAGAAATTTAAAAGAAAGCAGACCTTTCATTAATGTGAAAGGAAAATAGACTACTCCCAGCATTGAGTATCCTGAATGGGTAAGTGCAGGGAGGTACAACAGGAAAACTGGACACTTCCCAAAGCCTCCAGAGTTTACCCTTTCCATGTTTCTGTACTATTTTAGATTGAAGTTATTCCCAGAATGTCAAATATACCCATATTCAAATGTAAGTACAAAAACATATCCTGAAGCCAAATAAAAAAAAAAATTGTTTGCCTTTCTCCATTGGTTCAAATAATTAGTGTGAAAATTAGCTATAAATTTTCAAATATAGTTATTCCATATTTTAAAATGTAATCTATGTATGTGGTTTTTTTTAAAGGCTCTAGTAGGATAATTCCCTAGTTGATGTAAAATGGAAACTAAAACATTGACATCTTTACTTATTTCCAATTTAAATTGCATTTGGAAAAAAAGAAAAAAGGGTATAGAGTTCTGCTTTAGTTGGCCTTGTTTTACTGCCATGGGAGTTTGCTTTCATCTCAGTTCCCATAGATATGTGTGAGAAATTCTTTACGGCCTGAAACAAGAGTATCTTCAGGGTTATATGATCTGACCTAATCAACCATGAGTGCTCTCACACTCTAAAAAAAAAAAAAAAAAAAAAAAAAAATCCCTTTTAAAAGCTATTTAATGAAGGCCTTTCTCAATCATCTTCTCCTTGTTCCCTTGATTAGACATTGATGAGTGCAGCGTCATTACCGGGCTATGTGAAGTTGGCGAATGTTCCAACACCGTGGGAAGCTATTTTTGTGTTTGCCCACGTGGATACGTAACCTCAACAGATGGCTCGCGGTGCATCGGTAAGCCTCCCATTTTGAAGGCACAATACACTGCTTCTTTTTAAGGACAGAATAGCCAAACAGGTATGAAGATGGCAACGATTATAAAGCCATTGGGGAATTGGCTGAAAGAGGTGTTTAAAGTAAATGGTACCGCTATTGAGGGATGGATAGACCAGGTACTCTTTGCAAAGATTTCAGTTTCAGAAACCATATGGGTTTGTTTTATGTTGTCAAAGTCATTTTGGGAATAAAGAAAGACTTCCTCAAGACATTGCTCTTTCCCAGCATTAGAGACACAAATACATGAGAAAGATTTTTTGAAAATATGCTTTATAAGACAGAATGCAGTAATTTAAGGTTCTTTTGTTGCTATGAATCATGAAGGTAGTCAACATCTTATTTATTTAGAACTTGTTTATTCTAGTGACAATAGTTACTGTAAAAAAGAAATTGACACCTTTAACTTTGTGTTTAAGCATACTCAAATTAAAGCCGGCTATATTTGTATGCTCTCCTGTGTGTAGAAAGGTGAAACGTGCTTTCTCGGTCATGGTGTAGGTCATCCATTGCTGGGAAAGGTGTAGACTTTGGTTCTATTGTGAGCACAGAGATTATGAAATGTCCTTTGAAGCTTTATCACAACACAGTGAACTACCTTCGCCCCTCTCTTCTTGAGCATTAAGCCTCGTCAATTCCAATTTTAATCTGACTATAACTAGAAAGCAAGGGAGAAAGATGCACAATTATCTTTACAGGCACTAAAGATGCATGTAGTGCTAGTGCAGGAATTAGGGAAATTAATCAGGCACCCAGAGAATGGAGTTGCTTGCTCACCAGATGGTGGCAGTCTGGGCACTGACAATCTCCCACCTCAACCAGGCAGTTAGCGTGTCAGCAGCTAACTTTTAGGGCCTCTGTAGATCCTAATGATGCCCTAATAATCCTAATGATGTCCACGAGAATTGGGCAGATGAGATAGAAATACAGAGAGTCAAGGATGCAAGCTGGACGTCCTAGGCCACCGATGAAAGGACTGTGGCCGGAATTCATTTGATGAAATGTACTGATATGCCCTGCACTGTGCTAGCTACGGCCATCCACCAGTGCACATGAGAGATGGAGATCCTAACTTCAGAATGCCGTATTATTGTCATAAATAATCATCAAAGAGCATTTAGAAGGAGCAGTGGTAGTGGTAGTGGCAGTGAAAATAACAGCTATGATTCATGGTGTCACACACACCATGCACAAGGCACTGGGCATCTCCATCACCTCGTAGTCCCATGTCTGTGAGTCCTCGGGCAAGCCACTGACCTCTCCACACTTCAGTTTCTTCCAGTAGGTGTTCAATAAAATGTTCCTTGTTATTATTATTATAATAGGAGAAGGAGGATATGCCTACACTGGACCCATATATTATGTTATGTGATCCTTTTACTTAGCCCTGTGTTGTAAATATAATTCTTCCAGATTTACAAATGAAGGAACTGACGTTTAGAGAGGTTAAGTGACTTGGGCAATGTTGCACAGCCAATAAATGGAGCCAGCATTCAAATCCTGATCTCTCGGAATCCAGCACATGTGCTGTGACACTACATGCTTCCTTATGGTACAGAAACCAAAAAGGGCCTTGCCTCAGTCCAGTTACTTACTGCACAGCCAATTATTGAGACAATGAGGATTGCCAAGGAAGAAAGGAAATTTTAATACGGAAGACGTCAGTCAAGAAAATGAGCGAATCAGCCTAAATCCATCTCTCCAACTAAGTGAGAGTATGGACTGTTTGGAGGGGCTTTTTAAAGAGGGGCCATGTGCACTGGGGAAGGTCATATTGAAATTAACATGGGCTGTGTGCACTGGGGCAGGTTAGTGAGGGAAGGCTGAATCTTGTTGTCAGGAAGTCTGCCAATGGGCCTTCAAAATCTCAACTCTTGTCTTGCAGAAATTCCATCATTTCTGGGAAACAACTCAAAAAGGTCAAGTGGTCAGTTAAACGTTAAAGGGTTCTGGTCATGAAGCCCTACTTGCCTGAGAATCTAAAACATGAAAGGGAGAAGATTATAACAAAACATATAGGGGTTGTTGAAATTTCTTCACGCAGCTGGTTACACTGACCCACTTTAAGGTCGTGGGGAGCCTGTGGCCAGAGATCGAGATCTCCAGCACAAGTAGCTTCTGCACGGTCATGCTGACACTCTGCTCTAAGAGGCAGATGCCCACTAGGAGCCTCCCTTTCACATCTTTGAGTGAGAATTGTTTGTGGGTTTTTTCATGGTATACGTTTCCATTTATTTGTGTCTTCAGTTTATTTCACCAATACTTCATAGTTTTCAGTGTACAGATTTTTAAAATAATTTTTATTTGAAAATATTAGGGGATACAAATGTTGTTCTTCTGTGGATGAACTGTATAATGCTTAAGTTAGGGCTTTTAGTGTGCCTGTCTCCAGAATAGTTACATTGTTTCTGTAGGTAAGTTTTTATCCCTCATCCCCCTCCCACGCTCCCCCCTTCTTGGTTTCCAATGTCCTTTACACCAGCGGTCCCAAACCTTTTTGGCACCAGGGACCAGTTTCGTGGAAGACAGTTTTTCCATGGTTGGGGGTTGGGGGGCAGAGGAGGGCGACATGGGCAAGGCGGAGGCTGAGCTCAGGCAGTGATGTGTAGCCCGGTTCCTAACAGGCCACAGACCGATACCAGGCTGTGGCCAGGGGCTTAGGAACTGCAGTTTACACAACTTTATGACCATGTG
Source organism: Varecia variegata (assembly GCA_028533085.1). Classification (NCBI taxonomy): domain Eukaryota; kingdom Metazoa; phylum Chordata; class Mammalia; order Primates; family Lemuridae; genus Varecia; species Varecia variegata. Next base: position 93,492,945 of record CM052439.1, read on the forward strand.
TACATATCATTTAACTCCCACTTATTAGTGAGAACATGTGGTGTTTGTTTTTTCGTTTCTGAGATACTTCACTTAGGATGATGATCTCCAGTTTCATCCAAGTTGCTGCAAATGACATTATTTCATTCCTTTTTATGCTTAAGTAATACTCTGTGGTGTATATATAGTATATATATACTTTATCCACTCAGGAATTGATGGGCACTTAGGTTGATTCCATATCTTTGCAATTGTGAATTGTGCTGTGATAAACATTCAGGTGCAGGTGTCTTTTGGATATAATGACTTCTTTTCCTCTGGATAGATAGTAGTGGAAGTGCTGGGTTAATTGGTAGGTCTACTTTTAGTTGTTTGATGAATCTCCATACTGTTTTCCTTACAGGTTGTACTAATTTACAGTCCCACCAACAGTGTATAAGCTTTCCTTTTTCACAGCATCCATGCAAACACCTATTGTTATTTTGAATTTTTAATAATGGTCATTCTGATAGGGGTAAGGTGGTATCTCACTGTGGTTTTAGTTTGTATTTCCCTGATGATTAGTGATGTTGAGCATTTTTTTCATGTGTCTATTAGACATTTGTCTATCTTCTTTCAAAAAAACTCTGCTCATGTCTTTTGCCCACTTTATAATGGGGTTATTTGATTTTTTTCTTGCTGCTTTGTTTGAGTTCTTTGTAGATTCTGGATATTAGCCCTTTGTCAGATGTATAGTTTGTGGATATTTTCTCTCATTCTGTAGGTTGTCTGTTTACTCTGTTGATTCTTTGGAACCAAAAAAGGGCCCAAATAACCAAAGCAATCTTAAGCAAAAAGAACAGAGCTAGAGGCATCACATTACCTGACTTCCAATTATATTACAAGGCTATAGTAACTAAAACAGCATGGTACTGGTATAAAGGTAAAGACATAGACCAAGGGAACAGAATACAGAACCCATAAAAAAAACATACAGCTATAACCAACTGATTTTTGACAAAGCAGACAGACACATACACTGGAGAAAGGATGCCCTAATCAATCAATGATGCTGTGAAAATTGGATGGCTACATGCAGAAAAATGAAACAGGATCCCCATCTCTCCCCATATACAAAACTTAATGCAAGATGGATTAAAGACCTAAATGTAAGACTTGAAACCATAAAAATTCTGGAAGAAACTGTAGGAAAAACTCTTTTAGACATTGGCATAGGCAAAGAATTTATGACTAAGTGCCCAGAGGCAAATACAGCAACAATAAAAATAAATAAATGGGACTTAATTAGATATTTTACCTTCTTTTTTGTGAATTTACCATTGTATTTTTTTTACTTTTATACTTTTAAAAAAAAATTTCAGAATATTACAGTGGTACAAATGTTTTGGTTACATGATTTGCTTTTGTGCCGTTTGAGTCAAAGTTATATGTGTGCCCATCACCAAAATACTGTGCATTGTACCCATTAAGTGTGAATTTATCTGTCTCCTTCTCCCCCCTCCCACCTGCTTCATTTCCGTTGAGTTTTACCACTATATGTGCACATGGGTGTTGATCCATTAGTTCCAATTTAATAGTGAGTACATGTGATATTTGTTTTTCCATTCTTGTAATACTTCACTTAGAAGAATGCTCTCCAGTTCAATCCAGGTTGTTACAAAAGGTATTAGTTCACCTTTTTTATGGCTGAGTAGTACTTCATAGTATACATACACCACATTTTATTAATCCACTTATGTATTGATGGGAACTTGGTTTTTTTCCACATCTTTGTGATTGTGAATTGTGCTGCTATAAATAAACGAGTGCAAGTGTCTTTTTTATATAATGCCTTTTTTCCTTTGAGTAAATACCCAGTAGTGGAATTGCTGGATCAGATGGTAGGTCTACTTTTAGTTCTTTGAGGTATCTCCATACTACTGTCCATAGAGGTTGAACTGGTTTGCAGTCTCACCAACAGTGTATAAGTGTTCCCTTCTCTCCACATCCATGTCAGCATCTGTTGTTTTGGGACTTTTTGATAAAAGTCATTCTGACTGGGGTAAGGTGATATCTCATGGTGGTTTTGATTTGAATTTCCCTGATGATTAGAGACTTTGAGCATTTTTATATGTTTATTGGCCATTAGTCTATCTTCTTTTGAAAAGTTTCTGTTCATGTCTTTTGCCCATTTTTTTTATGGGGTTGTTTGATTTTTTTCTTCCTGTTTTGCTTGAGTTCTTTGTAGATTATGGTTATCAGCCCTTTATCAGCTCTATTGCATGCAAATATTTTCTCCCACTCTGTGGGTTGTCTATTCAGTCTATTGATTGTTTCCTTGGCTGTACAGAAGCCTTGTAATTCAATCAAGTCTCATTTGTTAATTTTTGCTATTTCTGTGATTGACTTTGGAGTCTTCTTTATGAATTCTTTGCCTAGGCCAATATCTAGAAGAGTTTTCCCAACATTTTCTTCTTGAATTCTTATAGTTCCATGTCTTAGGTTTGAGTCTGTTACCGACTGTGAATTAATTTTTCTGAGTGGTGAGAGGTGCGGATCCTGTTTCAGTCTTCTACATGTGGCTATCCAAATTTCCTAGCACCATTTATTGAATATGGATTCTTTTCCTCAGTGTATGTTTTTGTCTGTTTTGTCAAAGATCAGATGGCAATGTGAGAATGGTTTTATATCTGGGTTCTTTGTTTAGATCCATAGGTATATGTCTTTGTTTTTGTGCCAGTATCATGCTATATGTTACTATAGCCTTGTAGTATAGCTTGAAGTCTGGTAAAATGATGCCTCCCAATTTGTTCTCATGGATTAAGGTTGCTTTGTCTATTCAGGGTCTTTTCTGGTTCTATACGAAGCACAGAACCATTTTTCCTTGATCTTCGAAAAATGACATTGATATTTTAATGGAGATTGCCTTTAATCTGTACATCACTTTCAGTAATATAGACATTTCAACAACATTGATTCTGCTGATCTGTGAGCATAAGTTTTTCCATCTGTTTTCGTCCTCTGCGATTTCCTTCCTCGGTGTTGCATAGTTCTCCCCGTAGAAGTCTTTCACATCCTTAGTTAAATATATCCCTAAATATTTTATTTTCTTTGTTGCTATTGTGAAAGGTATTGAGTCTTTGATTTGGTTCTCAGTTTGTTGCTCGTGTTTAGGAATGCTACTGATTTGTGTACATTGATTTTGTAACCTGAGACTTTGATGAATTTGATTACAATTCCAGGAATTTCTTGGCAAAATTCTTGGGGTTGAGCCATCTTGACTCTGAACTTTATCTTTTGGGTAATTTTACACTGGTGGGTGTCTATTGTGTTGATCCATGTATAATGCAGTTTTGAGTACTTCTTGCAGGGGTGGTCTGGTCTTGACAAATTCCTTCAGTGTTTGCTTGTCTGAGAAGGTCTTTATTTCTCCCTCATGTAAGAAACTTAGTTTTGCAGGAGACAAAATTCTAAGCTGACCATTATTCTGTTTGATAACACTAAGAATGGGCCCCCTCCTCCCTTCTGGTTTGTTAGGTCTCTGTTGAGAAGTCTGCAGTTAGTCGGATAGGTTTTACTTTGTAGGTTGCCTTATTTTTTTCACCTTAATGCTGGTAGGAGTGCCTCTTTCATGTTTACTTTGGCAAGTCTAATGACTGTCATGGTGATTGCCTCTTTGTGATGAATCTCCCAGGGGTCCATTGAGCTTCTCATACCTGGATATCTAGATTTCTAGGAAGGCCAGGGAAATTTACCTCATTTATTCCTTCAAATATATCCTTGTGTATTTTCACAACAAACCTTTGCTTATGTTTGGCCTCTTTACATAATCCCACATTTTTTTCTAGGCCCTGTTCATTCCTCTTATTTCTCTGTTCTTTCTCTTCGACTGACTGACTTAGCTCAAAGGCATTATCATCAAGCTCTGAGAGTGTTTCTTCTGCCTTATTGAGCCTGTTCTTAAGGTTTTCCACTGTATTTTGTAATTTCCTTGAATGAATTTTTCATTTCCAGAAGTTTTGTTTGTTTTTTCTTTAATAATTTGATTTCTTTAACAAATTTTTCATTCACTTCCTGCATTATTTTTGTAACTTCTTTGTTTTGTTTTTTTTGAGACAGAGTCTCACTCTGTTGCCCGGGCTAGAGTCCCGTGGCGTCAGCCTAGCTCACAGCAACCTCAAACTCCTGGGCTTAAGTGATCCTACTGCCTCAGCCTCCCAAGTAGCTGGGACTATAGGCATGCGCCACCATGCCCGGCTAATTTTTCTATATATATTTTAGTTGGCCAGATAATTTCTTTCTATTTTTAGTAGAGACGGGGTCTTGC
>CM052439.1:93497329-93614374 GCA_028533085.1 Varecia variegata
GGAGGAGTTTTGTGTCCCGCTGCTTGCCAGAGTCACCCACGTGGGGGAGGGGAGCCCCCTTACCTTTTCACTGGGCTCCAGGCCTCTCTGGATTTGGTCTGCACTGCTGTCCTCTCTTCTCTCTTCTTCCTCTTTCTCTGCTTCGAAGCCCTTCTCAGTGGGGTCCCTGGACACTTCTGCTGTCTCTCCCTGTGATCCACACCCGAGCCACAATTGTTCTCTCTTCTTTTCGTCCAACCTTCCCTTCTGCCGCTGGGACAGTCTTCTATTTTTTACCTTCTTAATTAAATTTATTTCCTCTTCATCTCAATAGATGCAGAGAAATCATGTGACAAAATTCAGCATATTTTTGTGATAAAAATTCAACAAGTTAGATACAGAGGGAATTTACCTCTCTACAATAAAAGCCATATATGACAAGATTACAGCTAACCTCATAGTCAGCAGTGAAAAATTGAAAGCTTTTCCAGGATCAGGAACATGAGGGATGCCCGCTCTCACTACTCCTGTTCAGCACAGTACTGGAAATCCTACCCAGAGCAATTAGGCAAGAAATAGAAATAAAAGACATCTAAATCAGAAAGTAAGAATTTAAACTGTCTCTCTTTACAGATGGTAAGACAACATGTGTAAAAAATTATAAAGACTAAACACACACACACACACACTCACACACACACAGAAATTTAAACTTATAAACAGCCACAGCAAAGTTTTAGAATACAAAATCAACCTGCAAAAATTAGTAGCATTCCTATACTCTAACAACCAAGTCTCCAAAAAAGAAATTTAAAAATCCCATTTACAGTGACATCAAAAATTGCTTGTGTTTCGTAGATGAATTCAGCAGATAGTCCTCCATTAGGTAAATGATTTTTGGTGAAATACCAAGTCTGTAAAACTGAGCAAGTTAACTATTTTGAGGGGTACTGTTGCCAGTTAGATCACTGCACAGTAGGTTGATTGATTTAATGCCACACTGCCATGCCTTTGCCCATGATACCCCTCTGCCTGAATCATCTTGAATTTCCCCTTCTATGCTCATTAAAACCCAGCTCATCCTTTATGTCCCAAGTTTTATATCACTTTTCTTTGTAGCCATTCCACCTAAACTACATTTTCTTCTTGGGCAAAATTAATCGGCCCATGCCATAGCATGTTTTCATTTCCTTCATTTTAGGGTTGACCACACTGTCATAGGTACTTGTGCTTTACTCACTGGCCAGACTGTGAGCTCCATTGGGTCCTGCCTCATGCAGCCTCGTGGACTCTGGGCCTTATGTAATACGTATCTTGGATGAAAGTTTGTGCTCAGTAAATCTTTTCTGAATGAATAGGAAAACCAGCAGAGGGATGAATAAGATAATCTTGAATGTAGAAACTTGATGTTGGTTATAACCACTTTACATGGTTTGGCATCTTGTTGGACATGGCGTTGTGCTAGCACTGATATGATCCTGGAGCAAGCTTGAGCTCCAGAAAGCTGCGTCCTGTGCTATCCAGGAGTCTCCTTCATTTCAGTATCAGCATCCTGACCTCTAGGAACAGAGAAAGTCTCAAAGGAGGGAAGAATGACTCCAAAATTACAAAACCAATGTTAAAATTAAGTAAGCAGCTTAAAAATTTTTTGAATAACTATGTTACATTTGGAATAAGTATGTTTTTTCCATATATGAGAAAAAATAAACTTAACATTTTAATGTGTAGGAGATCTTTGATTTTTAAAAATCTGAGTCTATATTTTCTTAGATTGAATTTATTTATGATTGAATTATATATGTCATAGATATGTCTGTGCTGTTTACTTTGTGACCACATATATGCTAACAATGAGTTGAATGAACTCAAAGCTTTTTTTTATAATATAAAACTGCATGTTATCTGTAGCTTTGAGGGTGGCATATGCTGAATATTGCCCTAATTCCTTATTCTAGTTATCCTGAGTCTATACTACATTATAAAGCATCAATAAATTTGATCCATTTTCTTTTATTATAGGAAAATAGTTTCATATGGCAGGAGAGTTTAACAGGGCATTTTAATTATTAATATAAAATAGGAGAGTTTTCTCATTTTATTGTATGCCAAATATAAAAATCAAATTTCTGATTTAATTTTACCTAGTGCATTTAATCAAGTTTTTAAATATCCAGGAAAGAACTTTTTTTTTTTAACAGAGTACTAACGTATGCCAATTCTAAAAAAGAGTTAAAGCATACCTAATAATCTTTTTCTTAAAAGCCATTTTCAATAGCACTGCTTAATGAGCCTTATGTCATTTTGGAATTCGCTGTTATAGTAATATCCATGGTATTAATAATCCCTAATTTCCACATTGTAAGATAGGCACAGTCAAATGGAGCCGGCAGTAAGTAAACGACACACTGACCAGCGGCAGTGAGCGAATCCTCCATGCAGGACGCTGTGCTGCTGCTGCTGTGCACAGAGTGAGCCACAGCCCTGCCCAGGGGAAGCTAAAAATGCCAGTCCGTAGCTAGTTACATTCAGAAAGTGAGATTAAGCGTTTAGAAATACTTAATAACAATTATGATGGTGCCACAACATCCAAATGCATTTTCTTGAGCTTTCCAAATGTTTCAGTGCACAATATTGCCATGGAGTATTCTTGGGGAAAAAAATAACTGAAAACATAATGTGAAAAAAGCATTATTAGTAATAATAACAGAGAAAGTTTAGGTCAGTGATTAATTGCTAAATAATTTTTTAGGTAATAGATGCCATCAATCAGAAAGAAAAACCTGATTATTATAGTTAAAATCATTTAGGAGAAGAGCACTGGTGTAGACCTTGAAAAACGGGTAGGACTCCGTAGATGGGAGGCATAGTGGTGTGCCCTACGAGGAGCGCGCTATGGGCAAGATTGCAGATGCCGGAAACATCTGCGTGGGCTCGGGAGGTGGTGAGAAGAGATTGGCTGAGAAAAAGGGCTGAGTCAGAGAATAGTTGAAAATAAAATTAGGAGGACGAGTTGAGATTAAAATTCTGTTGCTAAGGTTACTAACTGCCATGCTAAGGAGTTTCAGGTTGGTCTGTAGGACAGTGAGAGCCCATCCAGATTTTTGAGCGGGACAGAAACAAAAATCAGTGGGATTTAGAATACATGAGGAAGATCTTCATGACAATGACACAGTGATGGCCAGGATATGTTTTTTTAAAAAGAGCAAGGTGGAGAATTGTTTATATATCACGCAGCACTCTATGTAATGCTTGGTGTGGATTACATATGCCTGTGTGCATTTGCAGCAAAACACTTGAAGGAGAACCCAAAACTCCTAAGCATATGTAACTAAAAACTAGAGGGGAAGCCAGGAATGAAACAGTATGCTGAATAGTGTTTTAGTTTTAACTCTGAAGTCATGTAAAGGCTGCTGGTGGAACAGGGATACCAGTTTTTACTAAGAAATAGTCTCCTAGAAAGAGAAGGTTAAGACATGAGGAAGAATCACATCACTATTTTAAAGGCAGAAGTAAATCTGGGAGCTGCAGTCATCCAGTTTCTCTCACTGCTCCTAGTTGTAGTTACTCTTGAATAGTGTAAGCGTGAGAGTGTTTTAGGAATAGTAAGAATCTGAAGGATTAATCAAGGGGAACCCAGGCTGGAACCAGACCATCAAAGAGGCGGGTGCAGGCATCCAATATCAGGGGACCAAGCCTGAGACAAAGGCTGCTATTTATGGAACACCAACTGTCACTAGCGTTCTGACCCGGGCGAACCTCCTTGGTGTATTCTGACTGAACCCCTTATTTTTTTAATGAGCAAAGCTCATTCAATAGGAGACATTTATTTCATGATACAATCCCCAACTTTTACCAAGTTTTCATCACATTGTATAATTAACCATTAGTTCTCTTAAATCAAGTTTAGACTAAATGTCAAGCCATGAAACAAACTCTGATAAGTGTGCCATTATTTTGTTTCAAGATAGATTTATATTTTAATCAGAGGAGATGAATTGCTTCCTGTTTCTCATCATGGCTGTAAATAAGACTCCTTAGAAACCTTATTCAGGAAATGTAGTGAGGGTGACAGGAAGTGATGATTAAAGGAATGGGCTTGTCTTCATTACTTAGGACCTATCAGTCCTACAGCTAAACACATAACCAAGCATTAGGAGGATTTTGTTTTATAGCCTTTCATCTGCCTTTATCCCTAATAATTCCCTGTTTCGAGGGATGGTGTGCCTAGACAACTCCTATTTCTATAAGGTGCCCCCTTTTTATTACAAATATTCTTTTGTGTAGTACATTTTTTAACACAATGCTTTCTAAGGGCCATGAAATTTCATACACACAAAGGAAAGACTGTAACTCCTAACCACTGATTTGCTTTGAAATATACCTTTTTGGAGGCCCTAACTATGAGACATCACACCAGTCTGTATCTCATCTGGTATGTTTTGGCTCAAGGGAGTGGAGCTTGTCTCTTCTCTATTGTTGTTAAAAGAGACTAATTGTGGAATTTCATCAAAAAATTATGATTTACTTTCCATTCCTCTCGTGGTGCCTCTCCACCCTCTCACCTGTGACTCAGTTTCCTTCAGGATGTTTCCAAACTGTGTAGAACAGTGATTATTAACTTTTTTTTATTTAAAGAGCCCTCTTTGACATCAAAAATGTTTTTCAGATCCCCATGTGATGATAATTTCATATCTTTGAGAAAATAGGTAATGAAAATGCTACTGGGTATTTAGTAATAATTTTAAATGAATGTTGCTTTTATTAGTCACAGTGGCATAATCATAAATGTGAATCGTAGTAATGACTGTATATTGTGATGTTCAGTGTAAATATGGATTTGTGAAACCCTCCCAAAATCATTATAGACTCCCAAAGTCGGGGACTGGCATAGAATGGATTCCTGATGAGTACCTGCTATGCTGTGCTTGGCAGTTTTATACTTACTGCCTTATTTTCAGTGTGGCATTATATTTGGCCCATGAGTTGTTTAAAAGTGTATGGGGTTTTCTTGGTTTCTTTTCTACTGATTTCCAACTTCGTTACGTACATTGTTGTCAGAGAATGTAATCATATGGTAACAATCCTTGGAAATATTCTGGTCCAGTATTTGCTTTATGGCTTAGCGAATGATTAATTTTTGTAAATTCTCCATGTGGAGTTGAAAATTTTCTCCAATTGGTGGGTGCTAGATTCTAGATATATCCATTAGATCAAACTTGTTAACAGTACTGTTCAAATTTTCTCTGTACCCACAGAATTTTGTCTACTCTGTTACTGAAAGAGTTGTGTAAATATCCCACTATGGTGGTAGATTTCTCAGTTTCTCCATGTAGTTTTGTAAGTTTTTGTTTTTTATAATCTAATGCTATGTTATAAAGTGATAATTGTTTAAAAGTATCATATTTTCCTGGTGAATTGAACCTTTTCTACTGTGTATTGACTTTATAAAATTGTTTCTTTATTCTTGGTCTATTCCTAAATTTTTCTCTTGGTCTATTTTATATCTCATTATTTTTTATCACATTTTGTGAGTGGGAATGTAGTGTTTAAGTATATACCTGTTGTATATTTTTCCTCTCAATCTTTCCACATCCTTATGTTTTAAATGTGTCTTTTTAAAACAGCCTAAATCTGATTTTTTTTTATTTTTGCACAGTCTTTAAATTTTTGTCTTTTCAATTGAGATTTAAATCCATTTGTGTTTATTATAGTATTGATATATTTGTTTTGATTTCTACCATCTTCTTTGTGCTTCCTACTGATCTTGCTTTTTTGTACTTTTTCCTTCTTGTTTTCTTTTGGATTTATTCAAGCCTCCCGCATCACAAACTATTATTTTTCCTCTAGAAGTTAAATAAGTTATATAAAGAAGTTATTTACTTTATTTTTGCAGTTTTACTGGCTATCCTAGACGTTTTAAGATGTATATGTAAACTAAAGTCTAAAATTAACCTGTATTTTTACCCACATCTAAATAATAAAAGAATATTAAAATGAAAAAACTTCGATCTTTCCCTCTGAACTTTTTAAAAGTCAAGACTATTGCCACACTCTATATTTGACAAATTAATCATTGCTGTTTAATATGTTAGTGCTTGTTTATATTTACCCACATATTTAATAATAATATTTTCTCATCATTCTTTTGTGCATCTCAAACCTCCTATGGGAATCCTTTTTCTTTCGTTCAAAGAACCTCTTCCAAAATTTTCTTTAGTAAAAATCTTTTGGTAGAAAACTCACTTTTTGTTTTCTTGAAAATGACCTTAACTTGCCCTGTGAAAACATGCTTGATCACACTACAGCAGTACTGAGTATTAGGTCGCCAGCTGTCGTATCAGAGTGTACTGAGATACTATTCCATTGTGTTCTGGCATCCATTGGGGCTACTGAGAAGTCAGCAATTAATTAAAAAAAAATACCATTCCTTAGCAGGTCATCTCTCTTGACGTTCCTCCCGTTTTTAAGATCTTTATCTTTGTAGTTGTGCAGTTTCACAGTGATATGGCTAGTTGGGGATTCCATTTTATATATCTTACTTTGGCTTTATTGGACTTCCTAGATCTGAGGTTGTTGTACAACATTGCTGGAAAGTTCTAAGATAGTATCTGCTGAATATTGCCTCTTTTCCATTCTGCTTATTACTCTTTCCAGTCCTCTTCTTAGATAAAGAGGACAGGTACGTTAACTTTTCATCCTCACTTTCGTATTTCTTACCCTCTTTTTAACATTTCAATTTCTTTTTCTCTCAGAGCTACATTGAAGATAATATATTCATATATATTTATCAGCTCAGTAATTCTCTAATCACCTATGTGCAATGTACTTGTTTAACATGTTCATTAGATATTTTATTTCAATTGTGATAGTTTTTGTTTATAGAAGTTACATTGAGCTCTCTTAAGTCCGTTTTTTCATTGTTTATGGGCTTTTCACCTGTTCATATCTTCAGATTTCAGTTGCTTTAAACATATTACATAGAATTTAGTTATTAATTTTTAATTAATAATTTTAAATAATTCATAATTGTCAGAATTGGTCTGACCATGTCAGTGTTAGAAATATACTGTTTATTCAACTAATATTTGTTCATTGACTGTTGTTTCTTTGTGTGTTATTATTAATATTTATTTTCCTGTTAGCTCCTTTTTCTTGGAGCTTTATCTGTGGGAATCCTTTGAGACTTTCACTAATACTAAGTCCTCTATTCGTATTGGCTTTTGCAAGTTGATTGGAGTATCCCTGCCTGAGAACCTCTTTACATTATATTCTTCCTTTGAAATTTTTCAGATGAAAAACCTAGTAGGAATTGAGACATCAAAGCTGTTTATGTGAAGAAGAGCTTGTGGTTACAGATTCTTAGGAGAGATCTTTCTTTGTCCTCCATACAGCATCAAGGTAGAGACGGGCAAGTTTCTTAGCTGCCCCCCACATTACCCATATGCTAAGGTATAGCTTTTTGGAACCCCTACTTTATGAGGAAGTTTCCTATTATGTACTGGGAGGGAGTGGAATCTCTTTTTTTTTTTTTTTTTTTTTTTTTTTTATCTCTTATGCCCTGGGCCGTTTGAAAGTATCAGAGTTAAAATTCCAAGTCTCTAGAGTTTAATGGAAGCCTAAAGGTGATTCCTAACTGCACACTTACCTCTTAAGATTCCCATTTTTACCTCATTTGTTAAAAATTTTATTTTTCCTTTCATGCTAGCTGGATAATTTATTTCTTTTACATTTTTTCATATTTTATCCAGGATAATTTGATTGGCAGGGACAATCAGGGTAACCAATCCACCATTCTGCAAGAAACAGAACATATATTGTTTGATTTCATTCTCTTACCAACCCTGTTCCTTAAGGAAGAAGAGTTAAATATAGTTGCACAATCAAACAGTTAATAATATTTGGATGTAAACCTATGTCTCCTGACTTAAGGCCATAGTTGTTTTTGTTCAGACGTTACGCTATGACCTCCTCCTTGCAGAATCCTTGAAGAGATAAATATAATTATCCTACCTTGAAGCACTGGCTGTGTTTTGTAGCATTAATAAGTATTGTTAAGAGTTTGGGACTTTCTTAATTTATATCTATTTCTTGAGGAGTGTAACTATTGAGTAAATCTATGATACTTTGGGTTCCTAGAATGAATATTCCAAATTTTTTTTCCCTGGATCATTCTTAGGAATAGAACCTACCTGTGAAGTTATTCCCAGTGACAGCCTGTCCAAGCCCAACTCTGAAGTTTTTTAAATGTCTGCAGTGCCCTTAAGTATACATGCATGCATCACAGTTGCTGTTTTGTTTTTAGGCATACTGAGGTCTTTTTGGACAAATGGAAGAAGATGTTCTGATTTTAATGTGGAGTATCTTAAAGCCAGTTCTTTTATTTCATGATAGCTTAGAGGCAACCTGAGGCATACTGTGGACCATTTGAGGAAATAGTGTATTTATTTTAAACTCTATATCCAGTGTTAAAAATTTTAACTTTACCTATTAATGGAATTATTTGCAATTAATAGTTTCATCTTCATTATTGATATGCAGCTCCTGATGATTGTAGTACATCCTTCTTCTTGTGATTATAGACAAAAACTTCTTTGAGAGCATCTTGGTAAAGGTTAACTAGGGTCACAGTTTTTTCCAGTGGTTAGGATAAAGGCAATTTCAGTTATAAACCCACAGAGTGTACAGATGAGATTGATATTTTATCCCTATGCAATTCTGCATTTTATGCAGTCTTTTGTAGTCATCATAACTTGTCTTCTAACCTTTGTCTGCTATTTGGATCCATTCTCTGCGCTGCTGCCAGACCTCTGCTGCGGTCCTATTTGTGTCACTTCCCTACCCGAATCCTGCAGGGTAACGCAGACTCCTTGCCAGAGCAGTCCTGCCAAAGTGAGCGGTTACTTCTGAGTGCTCACCTTACTCTACCTCACAGCACCTAATTTGCATAATCGGTTGCCCCTAGTTCTTGAAAATGTCTCATCCAGCTTCGTGCCTTAGAATAACGTACTTACGCCGGCAGCTTACAGGATATACATCTTCAGCCTGATTATTCCTGTGTTCCAGGCTCACTTACTCAACATCCTCAATGTAACATGTTTTAAAGCGAGTCTTGTCTTGGGTCTTCTGATCCTATTTCTTCCCTGGTCATCCCGTTCTCGGCTGTACAAGTCAAAAACTCAGGAAATTTCCAGCACTGTCTTTCTGTCATAGGCCACACCCAAGCGAGTTCCCACTGGCTGTACCTTCAACACATGGCTGCCGTCTGCTTGCTGTCCCCATCTTCACTGCTGCCACCCTCATCGAAGCCGCCGTCCTCTCTCACCAGAATGTCTTCAGTGTCCTCTTCACTGGTCTTTCTACTGTCAGTTCTCAGAGCAAAGAGATCTTCCTAAAAATGTAAACCATTGTCTTTTCTCTGATTGTAATCATGCACAACCCTTATGAGGCTCCACTCCAAATCCAAGTAGAATCCCACAGTCCTTCCCTGATGGCCGCAGGGCTGTCCGTGAGGGCTCTCCTCTCTCTAAGCCCATGGCTTCCACGCGCCCTCGCCGTGCTCTTCTCTGGTCACACCGGCCCCTCGCTCCTCACACCCATCAAGCCCATTCTCTGCCTTCTCAGAAGCTGCTCTTTCCTCAGATACTTCATGGCTCATGTTGTCATTTTAGTCAAGTCTTCTTCAGATGTCACCATCGTCAAGCTGCTTCTGATCAACCTTTCTAAGATAGCTCCTGGGTCCGTCAGTCACCGCTGTGTGACAGCCACAGTCTCGTGGGCACACAGCAGCGCACCTCTCCGGGTCGGCTTCCTGCGAGCGGCGTCTGTCTGAATCCAGCTTCTCGCGGCAGGTTGCCCCGTATCTGCTCCAGGGCTTTCGTTTTTTGTATCCCCGGGATGTGGCACAGAATAGGTGCTTAACGCGTGTTTGCTGACTGAATGAGTAAAGGAATGAATAAATGCATAGAAATTAAGAGAATGAAGGAATGAATAGATATAATAGAGATTAAGTAAAATAATTCACTTCACCTCGTCTCTTCTGCTGTGTGGAATGGTTGCCGTGAGAACCTGAGGTAACTCCGCCATGTCTTCTGTCTTCCTTTGTCGTGTTCAGATCAGAGGACGGGCACGTGTTTCTCGGGCTTGGTGAACGGGCGCTGCGCACAGGAGCTGCCGGGCCGGACGACGAGGACACAGTGCTGCTGCGAGCCCGGCCGCTGCTGGGGCGCCGGCGCCGTCCCTGAGGCCTGTCCCGCGCGAGGGTCCGGTGAGTGGCCGGTGCGGGCTCCGCGGGAGGGACGTCGTTAGGCAAATAGTAACGATGATGTGACAGTTCGTGTTTGTATTCCATTAGTTTCTTCGCTGTGACTTGGGTCTTTTGTAGGGGATGGTGGCATTGTTTATTTGCGATCAGTTTTGATAATACTAAATTTAGTAATATCAGACAGATTACTGAAAGCTGATTGACTTGTTTTTGTGCAAGAATTTTTAAAAATTATGTTAAATATCAGTATTTCAATTCAGTTTTTAAACCTCCTGATATTTCATTCCAGAGCTAGAATATATTTGAATAACAAAAGTTCTGCCTTCATTTATACTTTATTTCAGGAATACCCTCAGTTTACGGTGTCCCAATCCTTGAAGATATTTCTTTTCTCATGACCTTGAAAATTAATAATACGAGAGTATGGGAGTAGCTTTCATTCACTATGCTCTATTGTCTGCCGTGTAAATGAGACTATATTGGGAAATTACTGTAGGATGAATGAGAAAGTACCTCCTCTTCTTATGTGTAATATGAATAGTAAATTACAATTAATGTTTACCACATAAAAATATTTTGATATATTATCATTTTTGTACTGAATTAAAATCATGAAAAATAATTAAATTTTTGAAATACAAAGATATATGCCAATATATACTGTTATGGAGAAATATTCTTCATTCTTTCAAAATCTCTAATTCATAAAACACCAAAATCTATTAGTTAAAAAAAAATAGAGTTAACACCTCGTAAATAATTTTGGAACCTCATAGTTCCACTAGTAGTGTATAATTAATAATTTTTATGTCTTTTGATGTAGTGCTCTAATTCTGCAAACAGTTGAGAAATAAGGCAGTTGCTATATTCTTGCTTCTCTTCACCCAACTTTGGTACCTGGACAAATAAAGAACAAATTTAGAAGCTTACTATATGTTGTCTACTATTAAAATCCATGTTAGAAAAAAATACTATTCTGGAGCTGTATTAATACCTAATCTCTTAAAGAAAAGAGATAGGAAAAATGTATAAGTGTAATACTGATGAGGATTCAAGTAAAACCAGATATATAAAATGAATTACCTAAAGCTTTAATTTTCATCCATTGAAGTAAATTTCTTGCATTCACAGTTATATCTGGAATTTTATGAGTTGCACTTTGGAGCATAAAATAAAAATGCACATATAAACGATTCTTTGGTTCTGCAACTCAGTTAAAATAATGTGCCATATAGGCTTTAAATTTTTTCTGAAACATCTATACCTTTTCCCTGCTACTGCCAGCATTGAAAACATTTATCAAGCTAGCAACCTACTTATTCATATTGTGTGTTGTAGGTAAGCCAGAATGGTCTATTACAACCCACTGATTGCTTTTATTACGCAGAAAGACATCCATTTGTGTTTAAGGAAACTTTCTTTTCTTCTAGAGGAATATCGCAGGCTTTGCATGGATGGACTTCCAATGGGAGGAATTCCAGGGAGTGTTGGTTCCAGACCTGGAGGCACTGGGGGGAATGGCTTTGCCCCAAGTGGCAATGGCAATGGCTATGGCCCAGGAGGGACAGGCTTTATCCCCATCCCTGGAGGCAACGGCTTTTCTCCTGGCGTTGGGGGTGCTGGTGTGGGGGCCGGAGGACAGGGGCCCATCATCACTGGACTAAGTAAGTGGTCACTTTCCCTTTGGACTCCGTAGTTTTCTGCCTCTGATATTGCAATATCTAACATTTTATACTTTTCAAAAGGGGTGTGTGTGCATACAAGTGTATGTGAAAACCTAGTTCAGGGTCTGAAATGTAGTAATACTAAATTTAGGAAAATGTAGTAGGAAAATATTATTTTTGTGTCCTATAAACTTTCTGCTACATTGGAGAAAAGAATGTGTGACCCAGACTTTCTTTGAAAATACAAATGAGAGCCTGGTACTACTCCAATCCAATTGACGCCATCAAAAAAGGATGTTTTGGTTCCAGTGTATATTGCATTTGGCCGTTTGCAGCTGCCCAATCCATGCACCCCTTGAAGTATTTTCCAGAACCATTTCTCAACTGAGATAAACTGAATGTCTTGCTCTGTGCTGACCCAAATATTGTAATACACATATCTTTCCTTTCCTCACCCTTTTTTGTTAAATTGCTTAAGAAATTGAAAACCGTGGGCTCCAGACCAGAATTGGCATTCATGTACTTGACATTTAAGTTCATTCTTTTCAAAACCACTTCTCCTGCTAATAATATTTAATAATGTCCCACAGTGTTATGTTTATTCTTTTTGGCATATTTCTTCTTACTATATCTGAATATTCAGCTCAGTTACAAAAAAGAAATGGAGAGCACTCAAATGTACGGTAGAACATTCCTGAAATTGTAGAAAGACATCATTATGGGCAAAGTTTCCAGATGTGTAACTTAACAAATGCAGGTTACAACCATATGTCTCAAGAATATTTTTTAGATCCTCCATGTTGAATTTTTAGTGAACTATTGAATAATGTGGGCTTCTGATATACGTCTGATTAATTTACTATTAAATACCCTTTTTAAAAATCAACTCTGCATGTCTTAATGATTAAATATTACTTGTGCTTTAATTTTCCTTAGCAATTCTGAACCAGACAATAGATATCTGTAAGCACCATGCTAATCTTTGTTTAAATGGACGCTGCATACCTACTGTTTCTAGCTACCGATGTGAATGCAACATGGGTTATAAGCAGGATGCAAATGGAGATTGTATAGGTAAGTTCGTGATTCTTTAATAATCCTTCTTAGTTTTATAAGAGATGTTGGACTACAGGATCAAATTGGACTGAATGTTATTTTATAAAAAAAATCTTAAAGGAAAGCTAATTTCCAAGCTCGCTCTCTTGTGTGTATGCTATTCAGTATGCCCCCCTTAAGCTAAGCTGAGCTGGAATTTTACTTCAAAAATTTCCCATCTTTTCAGGTCCTAAATATTGTGATTTCTATCTCTGATTCTCTCCCTCTTGCCTTCTTAGAATGTCTTACTCTTAATATAGAGATTAAAAGAAATCTATATAACGATGTATATATTTTGAAAATGATTTATAGAGCCTGAATCCATTTTTAAAAGATGACAAAACACCAATGGGCTACTGAAATCTAATACTCTAGTGTAGTAGTTTTCAAATGTTTTGGTCTCAGACTCATTTAAACACTTAAAAATCATTGGTTATATCTATCAATAATTACCTTATTAGAAATTAAAGTTGAAAAATTTTAAACATTTATTTATGCATTTAAAAATGACTATAATAAACCCATTGTTTGTTAACATAAGTAACATTTTTATGAAAAACTGTTTTCTAAAACAAGAAATATTGAAAAAAAGGTCATTGTTTTGGGTTTTTGCAAATCTCTTTAATGTCTGCCTTAATGGAAGCCAGCTGGATTCTTATATCTGCCTCTGTGTTTAAGCTGTTGCAATATGTTGTTTTGGTTGAAGAATACAATGAAAATCCATCCTCAAACAGATATGTAGTTGGAAAAGGGGAAGAATATCTCATAGGCTTTTCAGATAATTGTGAATATTTATTGATACTCCACTAAAACTCAGCAAATAGTAATTCTTAAAGTTTAGTTGCAATATGGAATCTGAAACCATGTCAGTAAACTTTTTGTACTCTGTTACATTAAGCCCATTGGTATGTCTCGTGCTTTGAATGGACTTTGTAACGTGCGTTGGTCGTTTGAAGTATGTTGATTCGCTGTGTTATGCCGATATTTCCAAAGTTGACATATTTCACTATGTAATATCAAAAAATCATATTTGGTAATATCACCATTGAATTCATTAGAAATGCCTTTAAATATTGAGAAACTGTCAAGCACACAGTGGTGAATACTGTTTCTGAATTCTGTTACTTTTAAGCTCAGATTTTAAGTTTAACATTAAATACGGTCAATTGTTTTCCTTAAAGGGACAGCCTTACTTTATTATTTTCATGAAAATGTCAGCCCTTGTCCAAATCTGAATAGCTGCAATTTTTTCTGTCAGTCAGTCTTCAAGCAAAAATAGTATTCTGTGCAAAAAGCTGCTAATTTGGCACACAACTCAAATAATTGCACGAATGTTTTTCCTTGAGACACTTAATGGTACTTCAGTCAGCAGCAATATGTAATGTTCACTTTGTCACAGAGATAAAAAAAAGTACACTCAAGAGTCAAGTTTTAATATTAATTTTTACTGCTTCATTAATTATATTCTTCAGTGAAAATGTGTTTTGTTTTTTTTTTAAATACGCTGTGAGTTCATGGCAGTGACACTAGGACAGTTTGGTGCTGCTGCCTTAATTTGTGCTGAGGCAGCACCATTGCTGTGGCACCATCAGTGCGAACGCTAGCATGGTGAAAGAGGCAGATAACATCGCAATATGGTTATGAAAGTCATTTTGGGCCGGGCGCGGTGGCTCACGCCTGTAATCCTAGCACTTGGGAGGCCGAGGCAGGCGAATCGTTTGAGCTCAGGAGTTCGAGACCAGCCTGAGCAAGAGCCAGACCCCGTCTCTACTAAAAATAGAAAGAAATTATCTGGCCATTTTTATTTCTATAAAAATATATAGAAAAAAAAAAATTAGCCGGGCATGGTGGCGCATGCCTGTAGTCCCAGCTACTCGGGAGGCTGAGGCAGTAGGATCGCTTGAGCCCAGGAGTTTGAGGTTGCTGTGAGCTAGGCTGACGCCACGGCACTCTAGCCCGGGCAACAGAGTGAGACTCTGTCTCAAAAAAAAAAAAAAAAAAAAAAAGAAAGTCATTTTGAATGAAGGACCCTCCTGAAAGGATCTCAGTGGTCTCTAGGGACCACAGACCATACCTTGAGAACAGCTGCTTTATTTATAAAACCCTTTATAGCTGAGTCCCCAACATTCTTCTAGGTCATATATAAAAAGCTCAAGGAATGAGAGAGTTGTGTGGAACTCACAAGCTGTTTTCCCACAGAATCAATGGTAGGCTTGGAAGTTGTGATTACCCAGATGCCGTTTTAATTGGTTTGCACTCATAAACTGTGACCTGTACGGCAGCAGCATGGTGAGAAGAGAGGAAGTGAAGGACATCGAATCCAGCAGGAGGGTTTGCAGTAGTAAGAGGTGACATTAGTATCTGGGAAGAGTAAGGAATTTCCCTGTGGGCTTAAGAAATCAATATGTGACACCTACTTTTCTCCCTGCCTGAGTTCTGAACCAGTTGAGAGATAGACAAAGAGCCCGTTCCATATGAAGTTCTAAAGATTTTGAAAGTTACAGCTGTCTATACTGTTTAGGGTCCCCATTTGTGCTTGCTTAGTTTGAAGTCTTAAAGAAGCTGATCATGATCCCAAGATGTACCCCGCATTTGCAGACACGAGTCAAAGCTGTGATTTATAGTCCCAACTTTGAACCCATGCCTGAAAAAGCCGACTTATAACTTCATCAAGAGCCTTGGTTTTTCCAAATAGATTTTTGGTCCCAGATGCCACTCCTTGAGTATTTTCCCAGACCATGCACCCTGTGTTGAAGAATAGATGGATTCTCAGCATTTATTCCTAAAAAAACTAAGCAGGAAGCTGAAGCTCTAAAGGTGTGCTGTGAGATAGCCACAAAGAGCCAGAAACCATGCCTTATAGCATAGGTGTTGACACCAAAAAGGCTTGAAGTCCAAAAACATAGTGCCATATTGTTTGTTAAATTAACCATTATGGAGTGGTGTGCAGATTTTTAAACCCGATTTATTGTGGTATAATTGACATACAATAAATGGTATATATTTGAAGCATACAGCTTGGTACCTTTTGATATGTGTTTATGCCAATGAAATCATGACCACAATCAACATAATGAACATATCCATCACCTTCAAGATTTGCTGTATCCCCTCTTTAATTTCTCCATCTTGCTTCTCCTTTCTTCTATCCTCAACCCCTGTCCTGTCCCCAGGCAATCACTGCTCAGTCACTATGCATTAGTTTGCATTTTCCATAATTTTATATAAATGAAA
Source organism: Varecia variegata (assembly GCA_028533085.1). Taxonomy (NCBI): domain Eukaryota; kingdom Metazoa; phylum Chordata; class Mammalia; order Primates; family Lemuridae; genus Varecia; species Varecia variegata. The sequence goes on from CM052439.1 coordinate 93,513,563, forward strand.
TCATGCTGTTACATACATCTTTATGTCTGGCTTCTTTTACTCAGCATAATTATTCTGTGATTCATCCGTGCTGTGAATAAGTGATCTATTTCTGTTGATGAATAGTGTTTTATTGTATGTATATACCATATTTATTTATATATTCCCCCATCGATGGGCATTTTTGTTGTTTCCAGTTTCTGGCTATGGACATTTTTTCTTGGGTAAATACCTAGGTATGGAATGGCTAGATTATATGATACGAATGCATTTGGTTTTTAAAGAAACTACCAAAATGTTTTCCAAAGTGTACTATTTTAGGTTTCCAGCAGCAGTGTTTGAAAAAAATCAGTTCCTCCACAACCCAGCCAATACTTAGTATGGTCAGGTTTTTCAATTTTATCCATGTTTGCCTTTAGAAGTTTTCTAGTTTTAGGCCTTTGATCTATTTTGAGTTAGTTTTTTATATTGCATGAAGTATGGATTGAAGTTTATTCTTTGTAGTATGTAAATATATGACTTTTAGAATCAGTTTGTCAATTTCCAAAATTAAAAAAATAAAACCTACTGCAATTTTGACTGGGACTGTGTTAAATTTATAGGTCAGTTTCAGGAAAATTTACATCTAATCATATCGTATTTTCCAACCCATGAAAACAAGATATATCCCTCGTTTATTTAGGTCTTTTTTAATTCCTCTCAGAAATATTTTGTAGCTTTCAGTGTGTAGTTCTTTTGTGTCTTATATCAGATTATCCCTAAATACTTCACTTTTTGATGTTATAAATGGTGTATTTTTTATTTCAGTTTAACTCCTCCTTTCAAATATAGATATTTTCTATTTATTTCCTTGCTTTATTGTTCTGGTTAGAACCTCCAGTAAGTGTTGAATAGAATCAGTGAGATTGAATATCCTTGTCTTGTCAATGATCAAACAAGGAAAGTATTTGGTGTTTTGCTGTTAAGCATAATGTTAGCTGTATGGTTTTTGAAGATGTCATTTATCAGGGAGAGGAAGTTTCCTATTCCTAGTCTGTGCTAAAGATTTTATCTAAGATGTTGGATTCTGTCAAATGCTTTTACTGCTTCTATTTAGATGAGCATTTGGATTTTTAGTTTATTAATGTGGTTAATTATTTGCATTTCTGGGATAAGTTCTCTTGATCATGGTGTATTATTCTTCTTACAATTGTTGGACTTGATTAGTTACAATTTTTTTAGAATGTTTGCATCTATGTTCATGAAGGATAATGGTGTGTAGTTTTCTTTACTTATGTATTTGTCTGGTTTTGATCTTATACTAATAATGGCCTAATAAAATTAGTTGGAAATTGTTCCCACTGTTTCATATTTCTGGAAGAGTTTGTGCAGAATTGATACTATTTCTGCCCTAAATGTTTGGTAGAATTCACCAGTGAAGCCACTTAGACATAGAGATATTTTTGTGAGAAGTTTTTAACCACAAATTCAGTTTCTTAATAGGTATGCTATCAGGTTATTTGTTTCTTGCTAAGTGAGCTTTCATGATTTGTGTCTTTCAAGGAATTTTTACATTTTGTCATAAGTTTTTGAATGTATTGACATGAAGTTTTTCAGAATATGTCTTTATTTTTTAATATCGATAGACTCTGTACTGATACCTCAGATATTAGTAATTTTTGTCGTCTCTCTTTTTATTTTCTTCTGAGTCTGATTAAAGGTTTATCAGTTTTATTGTTCTTCTGAAGTAACTAGCTTGATTTTCTCTATAGCTTTTCTGTTTTCTATTTCATTGATTTACACTCTGATTCTTATTTTTGGTGTTTTATTTACTTTGAGTTTCATTTGTTCTTTTTTTAGTTTCTTTAGGTTAAAGCCAAGGTCATCAGTTTGAGACCTTATCTTTTCCAATATACACTTTTAGGGCTATACATTTTCCCATAGTTTTTCTCTAGCTGCATCCTCCAAATTTTGATAAGTTGTGTTTTCATTTTCATTTATTTTGCAATACTTTTCAAGTTCCCCCTTTTTTTGGTTGAAGCATGGGTTATTTTGAAATTTGTTTTTGACTTCCAAATATTTGGGGATTTTCCAGTGATCTTTCTGTGACTGATTTCTAATTTAATCTTAGGTGGTCAAAGAACATAATTTGTATTATTTGAATCATTTTACATGTATTAAGACTTGTTTTATGCCCAGAATGTGGTCTATCTTTGTATATGTTTCATTTTATGTCATCTATCGCTGTTTTCAAGTTCACTCGTCTTTTCTTATTAATGAAAATAATCTGGTATTAATGTCATCTACTGTGTTTTTTCATCTCTAGAAGTTGATTTGGGATCTTTTTTGTATATTCCTGTCTTTAATATTTTTACTCTTTCTCTAGCTTTTAAATGTATGGAATACAGTTATAATTGTTTCATACAGTTCTCTGCTAATTCTAATGTCTGTGTCAGTTCTGGGATGGTGTCAACTGTTTGATTTGTCTCTTCAATGTAGAATGTAGATCTATTTTTCTACTTCTTTGCAGGCCTGCTAATCTTTGATTGGATGCTATTATGAATTTTACCTTGCCGAGCACTGGATATCTTTGTGTTCCTATCAATATTCCTGAACTTTGTTCTGGGATACATTAAACTATTTAGAAACGGTTTGATCCTTTCAGATCTTACTTTTAATATTTGTTAGGTGGGCTGGAGCATTGTGTATTCCAGGTCCCACTGTTCCCCACTAGTGAGACCTGACCCTTCTGTAAACTCTCCCCAGTACCCTGTAAGGTTTTACAGTCAGCTGTTGGAAAGAGGCACTGTCTCCAGTCCCGTGTCATGGCCAGACATGCTCACCTCTAATCCTCTCGCGAAATTCTTCTTCTGGTCTTCAGTTGTTTCCTCACATGCATGTGTTTATCTGTGTTCTGCTGAATGTTTGAGGAGGATTCTTATGCAGTCTCCAAATTCTCTTTCTATGCGATTCTGTCCTATCCAGTATTCTCTTTTACAAACATCAGGTGGCTTGTGTTTGGACTCTCAACTCTGTCTCCTCTACTAAAGGAGCTTGCTGCATTCTGCCTGGGTTCCCACTGTCTGCAGTAGGGTGGGAAAACTCTCTCAAAGCCATAAGCTGAAATAGCAATGGTGTTCACTGTGTTTGTTTACCGTCTCTTAGGTATCTGTGTTCTTTGTTACCTGATGTCAAGTTTCTTGAAAACCATTATTTCTTATACTTGGTCCATTTATTTGTATATTTCAGGAAGGAGGGCAAATCTGTCTTGGCTAAAAGCAGAAGTACCTCTTATTTTTTTCAGTGTAAAGTTTTTAGCATGAAAAAACTAGAAACAAAGAAGACAGTTAGGAAATTTTTATAGTAATCCCTGGCAAGAAATGATGACAGCAGTGATAAAGGATTGCAGACAACAGAATTGTACAGGTGTTCGGGAGGTTAATCAGTGGGATTGGATGAGCGATTAGTCATGGATAGTTAGAGAGCAGAAAACTACCATGATACCCAAGTTTCTGGCTGAGCAAAACTGGATATATGGTGGTGACTTTAACATGCTGAAGCAGGTACAGTTTGGGACCAAATAGTTATCGAGTCTCTTGGACTTGTTGAGTTTTTGGTGTCTAGGACATTTAATTATAAAGGCATAAGGCTAAGAGGAGGAGTGTTTAGGGCTAGAGTTACAGATTTAGGAGTCAGCAACATACAGGTAGCAATCAGAACTGTGAGGGTGAATATTGTCAGCCGGCTGAACAGCAGGAAAAGTGAAAAGATAACAGTAGTACTGTGGCTGGAATCCTGTGGAACAGCAGCACTGAAGGCCCTTCTAGCTCATGATGTTGGAGAGACAGCAGAGTGATCTAGAAAGGGCTATGTCACTGAAGCTATGCAAGGGTGCACTTTCAAGAGAAAAGCAGGGTCAGGTGTTAAATGCAGTAGAAAAAATCAAATATAGTGAGGGAAAAATATTTATTGGGTATGGTAATTAAGAGTGGCTTTAGGGTGATGGTAATTGAGCAATTTTGAAGTTATTCTTTTATTCATTCATAGTGTTAGCAAATGATCATATATACGTTTCATTAACTAGTATAATTCTAAATAACAGATTTGGGTTCAAGTCTTCTGTTAAACAATATAGAAGAGAGGCCAGGTACAGAGAGAATTACAGAGAAAGTTAGTATCACAATTTTTCCAAGTTAAACTAAAATGTCTAAGTGTACTATGATTATAAAAGAAAATGTGAAGCAAATATGATAGTTTAGAAAACCAAATCATTCTAAACTATGTGCAGGGCTGTAGGATCAGTGTAATTAAATAAGGCTTAGCTCAAGTTTTGACTGTACAACCTGAAGGGGCACTATTCATAGAACCTGTGTGAATGGTGCACCCTAGCGTTGTGTGGTGTATAACCACATGCAGCAGTCCTGGCTTAGGCTGATACGATTGATGCTTAATAAGGATAGACCACCTGAGTCTTGGTGTGATTTTTGGAATACCATGAAATACTGATATGTTTATTCTTATAATATGACTTGAAAATGATTTTACTACCAAAAATAAGAATATAAATATACAATATATAAAATATCCCCTCTTGTATGTACACACACAATTACAATCTATGAAACTGAAATTTGATTGACTATTTATGTTTTTCTGTTAATGTTTGTCTCTAAATGATACACTAACCAACAAGTAAACATTGGCCCAAAATTTAACATTCTTTATAAATTAGCCAAAGACCACCATTTATTTCATGTTAACACCCGGGTGCACTTTATTCTTTGTTGTAAAACACCACTACTCGAGGGGACTATATTTGTGAACCATTAGTATAAAGATGAACTACTTTAAGAATGAAAAGTTCTTTTTCTGTAGACATGCTGCTACCCAACCTTTTCAACCAGGGTTCCACTAGAATTAAACCTTGTAGAAAATGACTTGATTGACTTTTCTCAGTTCTCCCTCGGCTGATGCATAGTTATTAAAAGTCAGTACCACCTTCTGAGATGCGTAAGAGATAAGTTAATTACATACAATGAATGTCTTAAGGTAGTAGGGTCTGATTTTTCCCAGAGCCCAGCTGAGAAGGGATGCTGCCACTGTTTTTATCAACTCTGTCTGATGTAGTGTTGGGATTGTATGTCTGCACAGTTAATATGTTAATATAAATCTCAAACTTCTGTGTTTGCCCAAACATTGTTACAGACAGTTCCATTCTAGATGGATCTCATCAATCAGCCTTGCAAAATTAAAACCTAAGCAGCAGGGTTATCTTTCTGACTATTGTAATTCATAGAGACATAGCTTAGTATTAGGGCACGTTTTCAGAAAATGAGTTTTTAATATTTTTAATCCTTTATTATCTCTAGTATCAGCTTTTGATCAGTTTGGGTTGGAGTTTCTAAATAACAAATTGGGATGTCAGAAAAACTGAAGAGGATATAAGTTAACTAGTGTTGCAAATTATAGGAGCCCGAGATAAGAGTGTTAACTTGCAATTGTGCCAGTGTTTTGAATAATAACAAACTGCCAATGGCCATTTGGGAACTTTTTTTTGATACCTGATGAAACAGTATAACTTGAAAAGCAAAAGCTGTATTAAAGCATCAAAGACAAGGAAAATAGAATTGGGTCCATTTTGCTGAACATAGAATTACTTCCGAGGCCTGAAAACAGGTCTATTTACTCATCACATTTTTCTCTCCTCTTGAGAATTCTACTCTAAAGTTAAATTTTGTGACTCTCGGTGTTTATATAAGTCAACTGCTACTAGCAGTGTTTTTAACTCAATTCAAATCATTCTATTTTAGAATAATAAAACATAATTTTTGTTTTGGGCTACAGGTAATCTTAGGGTCCTTGCAAATAAAAAAAAAAGTCTTTTCTAAGTTAACATATAAAGTATCTTTCATGTGAAAGTACTCCTTAACCCTAATAGTATTTGAGAATTTTACCATTTTGATAATCAGCATTTTCCATAATTTCTTCGTATATTTTAGTTTAAATACCACGAATTTTGCCTGAAAATATCAGTTCTCCAATGAAACAGAGATAGAAATGAAAGTGTACAGACTGTAGTATTTAAGTACTTTTGTTCCTGTAAATAAGACAAACAAACATGATTACCTGGAGGTAATTAACTGTGAGACTCAGAATAAAGAGGAGACATGAAAAGCCCATTTCAGAGGTGGCAGTGGTCATTTGTGATTAGTCTAAAACTTAAAATATTACTATAATCCCAGAAAACAAACAAAAAATGAAGTTTCAAAGTAAATATGGAGTTGTAAAGTCACTAATGGTTTGCTGAGATTGTTCTCACTCCCAAAGAAGAAATAAGTGAACTATTATATCTCTTCTGTGTGCTGGGCCCTTGATGAGGTCCCCATGGGGCCAAGGAGACAAATGAATTAGGGCTGTAATGGCAAGATAACTGGCAACAGGGAGCCATGGGAACAGCAGGCTCTCAAGGGAGAAAAAGGTCCGGAACAGTGACATGGCTTCCCGCAAAGTTTAGCTAAAGAGAGGGGGTTGGGTGCATGGTCTCCCATGTTCTCTACTAGAACAGAGCTTTACATTGAGGCTTCTATAAAGATACAGCTCCAACTAATTCTTAATTGCTGCATTTTAGTTATGTACACACAGAGAATTTAAGTGATCTTCAACACTGCAAACTGAAGGTGATATTTTGTATTGAAAAGTCCATTAATTACACCTTACATGCTTGCTAATGCTCTCTCTTTTTTCTCATTTTGCTTCATTCCTTTGGCTCAGTAGAATTGATGTTATCAACCAAAAGTTTAAATGTAAGTGAGTCTTAATGGGCTGAAGGGTCTTTGGATGAATTGAAAAAAGCATTTAATCCTGTTATTCTTTGTTGCTTTTATTTTATTCATTATGAGAAGTTTTCTTTTCCTTTACCAGAAAGGGCTTAATTGCATTCAATCTGAGTGTTTACATAAATGAGGTTGGTGAGTTTGATAGAGTACAGTTCCTCTTTTAAGAACATCTGTGAAAGGAATAATCTGTTTATTAAAATGCTAAACCTGCAAATTGATTTTATTGCTGTGCTCTCCAATTTAGCTGAAACTGTATATGTTAATGGCTTCTACATGCACGTGAGATGGCAAATCATTATGCCCCACCAGCTAGCTCGGTTTTTAATTTGCCAGCATTCAGTGTAATCAGTGGGCATTGCTGAGAGAAGATGAATCGGCTTTCTCACATGGGCACACGTGATTTCTCTGGGATTTCACTGGTCCAGACTGCTCAGTGTGTTGTTCAGTTTTTCAGTCCCTGAATTCTGCAGTGGGTTTGCATTTAATTAAGCTTTAGGAGACCTGGAATGAAAAGCAGTGACTTTCTCCCATTTTGGATTCAAACTTTTATTTGCCTAAAACTTCATTTTATGAAAAAAAAATCCCTGTGCCAATTTTAAGACCCTAAAGAAACCTAAAGCTACTGAAAATAGGATTTGTTTTGCTTCCATTTTCTGCCCCTGTGCTTGTTACTTCAAAATACCATCCAAGCCTCAGTGCGTCTATAGTTGTATATATAGATGAGTTCACAAAAAAGTAATACCAAAGAAACTCCATAATCCATCAATCTATTTTTAAAAAACTAATAGCAGTGACAATATTTGATATAAATATATATCTTCAAAGAATTTTCATTGTTCTTCTGAAACTGTACTAAGCCTTAGAGAGATTATTAATTCGCCCAGATTGCTGTAGGTAGTAAGTGCTGCAGCCTGTTGGAACTCAGGGTTGTGTCTTTTCAGAGGCCATACTTTTAATTGTTGGGCATTATTCCAATTGAAAAATCCTTATTTCTTGATTAAAGCAAATTTCCATGTACTCTCTGATGGGCAATATTTTTGTAAATCTTCAGACTGGCCTCTGTATGTATTTGAAGAAAGGGATTTTCATTCATTTATAAATACTCTGCTATTTAGACTATTACCACTGACTGGCCTTCTCTCAAATTTGGGAGGGCAAAATGTACTTTAAACAAACATTTCTTCTACAAATGGAGTGAAGTCTATAATGGTTTCTTTTGCTGCTCACAGATGTTGATGAATGCACATCAAATCCCTGCACTAATGGAGATTGTGTTAACACACCTGGTTCCTATTACTGTAAATGTCATGCTGGATTCCAGAGGACGCCGACCAAGCAAGCATGCATTGGTGAGGCGTCTGCTTTCGCATATGAAAATGTTCCATGAAGTAGAGGGACCAAGGTTATTGAGGTTTAAAGCAAATTTATTAAAATAAGATATGGAATGAAATCGGTGCTGTTACATTATTACAGATTTATTTTATGATATCCTTAGAGATGCTCCCTTTAAACATAAACACTATTTGCATATATATCTCAGGCACCATGGTATCAGCTTCACAAAAATTCAGTTTATCTTCCTTCCCTAGGTGGCAGCTTCCTTTCTCCAAGTAACATCAATAATCTTCTCAGATTAACTGAGCATAAGACTTACAGTTGTTTTCAACTATAGTTTTCTTTGAACCCCACACATAGTCCAACACCAAATCATGCCTGGTCTTCGTTCGCAGTTTCATTGCTACACCCACCGTCGTCGTCCAGACTCCACCTCACTGCTGATTCATCTCAGAATACTTTCACCAGATGACTCTGCTTGTCTTCTTTTTCATTTCCTATTCTTCTACAGGTAGTTGCTTGAATCAGCTTTCTCCAGCAGGTTGCATTATATTACTCTTAATCTAGAAATTCTGTAGTTATTTCACACTAACCCAACATCTTTTTCTGACTTTTCAACATCTTCAATCACTATGTCAAAAAACGGCTGCGCCGGTAATTCCAACTGCACTACCCGCCCTCTTTTAGGCTCACTGCATACCCCATTTTTTTCTCTTTCTTTCCCTCTTCAGCTACTATAAGGGATCTAAAATTGCTTACACCTACCTACCCAAGAAAAAAAGCCAGTAAGAGATGGAACTTTTGCTAAAGAAGCAACACAATCTTGGATATTACATGTAAAAATAAACTGGATATTTAAAATGCCACTTATTATCTTACTGTTTTTATCTATAAACATTGTAAAAGAATAATGTTTGACCATCCTTAATCTTCCTAGATATCGATGAGTGCATCCAGAATGGGGTTCTTTGTAAAAATGGTCGATGTGTGAACACAGATGGAAGTTTCCAGTGCATTTGCAATGCTGGCTTTGAATTAACCACAGATGGAAAAAACTGTGTTGGTATGGAAATTGCCTGCTCCGTTGCAAAAGATTTTTAAGGGATATATATATTTTTACTTAGAACCATATATACTATTTCCATGAAAGTTCACACATCACATATGTCAGAGTTGTTCAGATAACTTACATAAAATATGAACACATTTAACATAAGACTATTAAAGCGAAGGGACAGATATTTTTGGATATATTTTAACAATGAATAATTTACTACTTCTAAAAATTTCCTTTGTGGTACCTGTTTAATTGTAAGTGGCAGTTAGTCTTTGTAAATTCAAATAATTATTAGCCCCTACTGTATTTCAGATGTTGGAGTTACAAAACCAACAAAGAAGAGGTCTTTCCCTCCCCTCCCCCATAGCAGGGGAATATTAAAATGTTTGGCATTTGTGGTAAACAAGTATCTAAATTTGTGGTCTTGGTGATGTCTAGCAGTGCAATGGTTACCAATACTCCACAGAAATACTCTATTTGCACTTGTCTCATAAAAGAAATACTCAGTAAAATCATATTACCTTTTTTGATGCTCGAAATGAAACACTATTCATGGTTTATGTGGTTCTAACAGCAGCTAATCGCAAAGTTTATTTAATTCGTTTCTTTTCTTTCTCTTATAATAAAGGCTCTTTCCATTCTTCATACTATTTGCTGTCATCCAGTTGGCATTCTTATTTTTTTTAAAACTAAAATCCATGAGCACATGGCTCATTTATGTAGTGGAATTTGCCTGAGAGTTGTTTGTGGAAGAAGAGGGAATCAGTTCCCTCAAAGCCAGGGTCTCAGTCACGCTCCCTCTTCTGCAGATCATGATGAATGCGCCACCACCAACATGTGTTTGAATGGAATGTGCATCAACGAGGATGGCAGCTTCAAGTGCATCTGCAAACCCGGATTTGTCTTGGCTCCAAATGGGCGTTACTGCACTGGTGTGTATGGCTTTGGGATAGGAAAGTGACCATGATTGAAACCATCTTTTTTGTTTGAATGAATCATGCAAGAAATTACTTCAGTTTTTCTTCATGTGCATTTCCTATTATGCATATCTCTTGCTATTTCAGTAAGGCAGGTGTCTAAAGCTTCCTAGAGGAACATACACTGTGGTCTAGGGAACAGTAATATCTTTACAAAAATAATAATGGTATAGGAAAGATTAAGGGAATGACATACTGGTTTTAGCAAGTCTTGAGGGGAGCAATGTAGACATAGTATCTCTCTCCTCCTTGGCTGAATAAAAAAGAGGGAAAAAAATCTCAAAAAATTTTCATCATTACGTGTTCTTAGAACTAGATTGTCCACTGCCGTTCAACGCTGGTTTAGCATTACATCTTTCCATAAAGCTCATCTACAGATCATTCGTAACTATATTATTATCTAAAAATCTTACATTGATTTAGTGAAGACATAATTTTAATATTCTTACTAATTATTTTGTTTATAAACCCATTTTGGAGGCCAGGCTCTAGTAATGACCTTAGGAAGCAAAAGATATGCCTCTTGGAAATAAATGAGACTGTATTATGTTTATATTCACAATTGGAATTTAGAAAAGTGGAATACATTTTGCCGTTCCTACATAGAAGAAAATTTTATTTTTCTTAGTTTCTTCCATTTAGTCAAAATTAACTCCATGAATAGTTTCTGCCTTCAATTGCACAAACTTATCTGAATACCAAATAAGACTCATAACCAATCCCTATAATTTTAATGAAATTCCACGGTCAGTAGAGAGAAAAAAAATAGAGACCAATTTTTCATGTTTCTGAATCACAAATAGGTTTTTGACTGTCCAAGAAAGAAGCATACAAGATTAAATGGAAATACTGTAGTTTTGCTGATTGAACTCATGAGGGGGAGGGCATCTCAAGGTCAGCTAACTTGAATTTAACAAAAGATGTGAGATTACCATTATGCTCTAGTGTGTATCATTATGTTACAGTATCTAACTTTATTTCAGCATTTCTTAAGAAACTTAAATATACATATAAAGATGACTTAGATCTCACCAGTTTCTGCTTTCTGAAAATTACTTTTTATTAATTTTGGTATTGCAAATATTATGATTCATAAGTCTTGAAATGTTCATGAGCTGGCAGCTCTATATTTGAAGTCTCATCTTTTGGGAAAGTCATTTAATGTTAAGTTACATTTGGTAAGTTCAAGTGAATTAAAAATTAGAAGAGATACCTCAAATGATTTTATTATTATGAAATGATCAAATTAACATCAAAATAACATTTACCTCTAAACTTTTTTTGTGTGAAAAAATGACAAAAGTTTGTCTTAGTTTCCTAATAATTTGTTTCACTTAACTAATGTGAGTTAAATATTTAATATTAAACAGGATTGCCAAATAAATAATAGAAAAAGAGTTTGTGAGGCTTTTTTTTTCTTAATGGATAAAGTAAAGCAACTTTCACTCAGTTCATCTTTCTGAAAACGTGTTTGAAAGAGTCGCATTTATAAGTGTAAGATCGGTTATCAACGAATTTGTGTTCTTCCACAAGTTATAAAGTTAAAAACAAGAAGTTGATGGTATAGAGCAACGGCAGCAAGTAAACTCTGTAATAAAGTTAAATTTACCCAGTAATGGCTTGGCTCTGTCACCCTCTGGGCAGATGTTGACGAATGCCAGACCCCAGGAATTTGCATGAATGGGCACTGCATCAACAATGAAGGGTCCTTCCGCTGTGACTGTCCCCCAGGCCTGGCTGTGGGCATGGATGGCCGTGTGTGTGTTGGTAAGTGGAACATTCTGTGATGACCCCACTGTCCAAAATGATCTTGTAAAAATGGAAAGAGATACAGCCATATGATGGAATCATATTCAGACATAAAAAGAATACATGCTAGAGCATGGATAAGCTTTGAAAACGTTATGCTAAGTGAAAGCAGCCAGTCACAAAAGACCACATAGTATGTGATTCCATTCATACGAAATGTCCAGAACAAGAAAATCTATCAGGACAAAATAGATTCGTGGTTGCTAAGGAAGAGAGTATGGGGCTGTTAGGAGAGTGGGGTAATAGCTAAGATCTTTTTTGGTGATGAAAATGTTCTAAAATCAACTACAGTGATGGCTGTACATATCTGTGAATATGCTAAAAACTATTAAATAGTGCACTTTAGTGGTGAATTCTATGGTATGCAAATTCTATGGTATGGTATACCTTAATAAAACTATTTTTAAGAAAGTGAACAGAGAGCCCCCTCCCCCAGATAGCTTTCTTCAGAAGGCCCTGATGAGATGCAAGTCAAAATGCTGGAGAAGAAAAAATATGGCCCTTAAACTAGCATCCTTGGCAATATTAGGTAACTGAATTCTAAACACAGTGGATTTAGATTTTGTAAATAATAACAAGTAAGACATGAAATGGGGATTATAGCTATATTTAAGCAAACTCTTGCTTTTACCCGAACAAAAATGTAAAATGCAAATAACTAATGCCATAGAACTTGGACTTATATCAAAACTAGAAATGTTTTTAGTTATAACTCATCACCATGCAATTCATTGTACAAATAAGGCAAGAGTATGAGAAAGAATATATATTTTATTCTAAGCCAATCAGATTTCTCTTGGATACTTTTTCAAATGGATTTCATGAAAATCAATCAGAATTACCAGGCATCAGCTTTGAAGAGGCAGGCAAAACAGAAATGTCATTGGCATTTCAGAACCTGAACAATGTGATCTAATGACAAGGATCGCAGAGTAATTTGTAAAATTTAATGCAGTTAATTAATGCAAATTTGTGTTTGAAATGCTTTTGTGAGACTTCTAGAGTTAATTAGCCTTTGTTCACCCTCTATTTTTCAGGTTGTATGGTAAAACTTAGAAATACTGAGTGGTTTAAAAGTATATATGAGAGATATGAAATTCTTAGACATAGTTGTTAATATTTCACTCTTACCTATGAGAATCAAAACATTTGAATACCAAAAGGAAAACAATATGAAGAATCAGCAGATGGAAATAATCCATTCACTTAAATTCATCCACTCTATCTAACATAGGATTTATTTCACCCTGCGAGGTTGTCAGCACTTTGTTCAGGGATATTTCAAATACAGCAACTAAAAGAATGTAGCTTCTTCCTGCTTACAGAGCCAGAATATTTTCAGTTACTTTAATACACTTGGTTGCTTTTTTCCTTTACCTAAATGATCCTGTTGAAATCGACAGTGAGTACAAAGGCAACTTTTGAGGGAGAAACTATTTTTCTCTTAAGCGACCAACATATAAGTAGTTGTTAGGAATTCAATGTTCAAACACAAAAAAATTCATTCTCTTGTCCACATCCAGGAAACATATCAGAAATTATCAGAAAGCCCGCTCCACTTTTTCATCATTGTAGCCACTTAAATTTCTTAAAATCAAAACACCGTCATGTGTAAAATCCTATGTTGCTGTTCCTATAATGTGCTAGCTGTGTTTTATTCATGTCTCCTGCTGTAGTGTCGCTCTTTAGGTCCACTGATTATTAGTGAGGCTTAGAATCACTACTATGAATGATTATTAGGATTAACATTTTATTAAATCTGTTTTTGTATATTCATTTTTTATTTCTCTAGATATTAAGATTTTTTTATTTTCAGAAAATTAAGCTATGATTTTAACTAGTACGTTGAAGAGGTATGACTCACAGCAGGGTATAAACAAAAGGCAACTGTATTTTTGTTCTTCCCATTCTTTTAAAATTAATTTTTACATTTATTCAGTGGGGGCTGTGTATTCAATAAGTAAGGAAGGAAACTCAAGCCACCCCATAACTTTGCTGAATATTTTTAGGTAACAAAAAAATTCTGTGATGACTTTATGTAATGAAAATAATCTGAATTTAGAAATTAGAAAACCCGTACCTTATAATAATTAGTACTTTGACCTGGATTTTAAGTTACAGCTTCTCTTCCAAGCTCGAATCTTGAATGAGTGAGAAGGTTCCTCATTCTTCCAGGGTCAGAATGGAGGAGGAGAGGATTTTAGAAGATGGAACAAAGAAGTTATTTTATCACTGATATTATCCTAGACTGGCTTCAAGATTTCTGGTGTTTGCAGATGTTTAAAGCCACCCTGTTCCTTGTGGGCAATTTTGTGAGTCCTTCAGAGGCATTCACTGCCCTGCCTGAGTCGCAGACCTTGCGTTTTTCTCCTGGGCCACTCCTCGCCCCACCTCTGATCACTCATTCAGCAGTCCTCTTCACAGAGACTTCCTCTGGTGGTGTCTCGTCACCCTCCATGTGGTCATCTTGGAACCCCCTCTTAATGTGATGCACTTCCAGCCCATAGGACACAGCGTCCTTCGTGCTGTCATTTGCGTGAATAGAGGTTCATCCCACCCCACACTCCGCTCCTTTCCCCCTGCAGTAGGACCAGCAGCCTCTGGTCTTTGCTTGTTGAGCCCTGGGCAGGAGTGGGCACAAAGCTCTGCAGCTGCTCCGTCAGGCTCTGTTCTCGTAATCAGATGCCAAGAGGGAAGCAGTCCCAACTCAACCCAGCTCTCACCAAAAACAAATGCTCCTCAAAAAATCCTCTCTTCAACTATTTGTATCCTCAATGTTGGGAAGGGTTTAAGAATCAGGTAACTAATTTTCTGATATCTGCTTCCTTTAGAATGGGGTCTCAAAATTCACCTTGTTATTTGATATTTTTAGGATTTCACCTTAAATTTCCTTGTGAGCATCCTGTTATGTTGGTTTAAGAATATGTCAACATCTTTATGAACATTTCTGCCAGTTAAAGGTTAATTTTCTTTTCTTCATCGCAGTTCTGCTGCTTACTAGCTGTGTGACCTTGGGCAGGATGCATTACCTCCGTATGCGTCCTTTGCTCTTTAGCTATTCTTAGGATTAGATCACTTAATATTAGACACTTTATCTGTATAAAGCTTTGAACAGTGTCTGGCACATAGCAAATGCCCAATAAGTTAACCATCACTGTTATTATTTTTGTATTAAATTAGAAATAGTGGCATCATATCTATTTGCTGCTTAGTAATAAAAAAATTAATACTAAAGAAAGAATAAAATAAAATTAGCATTTTGCATCCATACATATTTTAGCAGTGATGTATAGAATCTACTAATTACTTGAGAAAGTCCTAAAACAATTCCATTTTTTAAGAAAGAAAAGACATACAGAAATTTGATAACATATGGAAAAGAAATAGCTTCGCATTTAGGTCCAATCCCCCACCAAGGCATTCCTATGAGCACATTCTAATGGTGCTATGGTGTTGGTCCTCTTCTCCTATCCACCTGTGAATGGGTGGCTTAATTACATTTAAATAGTGTTCAGTGAACTAGGCTTCCATTCTGAGGTCTTTGAATGGGAAAAGGTCACTGTCCTCACTAAAGACAGAAGAGAGAAATAAGGTGGCACCATTTTCTGGGGGCATTTCCTGTGTGTCCTGGGCACTGTGCTTAATGCTTAACAAATATACTTTCATTTACTGTATAAACTTTATCCTATTTAATGAATAAAGAAGGTGGTATATAATTTATGTAAGATCATCCCATGAGGCTCTGATCCTAGAACAACTTATGTCCCCAAAATCCATACATAGATTTCATTACTTTCTCTTTCATGGAACTTCTGGTATTGGGCACTCTAAATACATTAGTTAACCTGAAATACAAACCAGCATGTAATGTGTCTCACTCTTCCAGTAAGTTCCATAGGCCTTTTATCTGCATGCTTCTAAAAATTGTTCATGGCATATGTTCTTAATATGAAAACAGAAATAATTTTGACCATTCCTCTATGGCTTCTGAGATTAATTGCTAATTTTTTGAGTCCAAAGAACTCACAAAAATCATAGTGGAAATCATGAACTATGTTGTATTTATGCAAATTTGTCTTTGCGTCAAGCCCTGCATTTGTGTGTAACTCAGAGCGAACTCCACCAAACTCAGCCGTGGCAGAAGCAGAAAAGGTCTCCAGGCTGACTCCTCAGAGGAGGGGTGGTGAATCCCGTGGTCCTCTTCCATTTGAACACACACATACCTCATTTTCTAATGCAACCATAAATCACACTTTTATTCAGAAACACCCCAGATTCTAAGAAATCGCAAGATGACTCATTTTGCGTAACAAGCAGATAAGATTATTTCCAACAAGTTGTGTATAATAATAGGGGTTAACACTGATGAAATTACCATGTCAGTATACTGCTTAAGCATTGTCCTGCTTATCTGGCCTTTATGATGATCTGAGTTTTTTTATAGTTCACGCTTTACTGTCTCATAAAGTTGTAGCATATTTCATGAGAATTGAGAGTGAGAGAACTAAGTCGGATATGCTGCTTTGGGATATAGCATGACATAGTGGAAAGAGGAAGAATTTTGTAAGTCACACAAGCCTTGTCTGAATCCCAACTCAGGCACTGGATATTCAAGGACTTCAAGCTACTTACATAGCTCTATTCATATAGCTCATCTTCCTCATCTGTAAAATGTGGATAATGACCACTATCCTCCAGAGTTGTTGACCTGACTGTTCAATGAGACAATGTCTGTAAAGCGACTAGCACAATGCCAAGGACACATAGTGGTAGTTATTATTTTTATAACTGGATTTATTGAGCATCTGAGATTAACAGTCATAAGCAGTTATAATCCCGGGGATTGAAAGGAAAGGCATCCTAACTCAGAAAGTGGAAGTAAGAAATCTCACGCCCAAGGAGAGACACCTCAAGGTAGCTTAACTTCATTGTGTAATATTTCATTGTTCAAAAGAACTTCCAAAATAGAAATAATAAGTGTCATTTTGAGTATAGTATAGCCAGTGATGAGATGGAGCTCAAAGTGTTGTTTATAACTGTGGAAATATCCTTGCTTCAGTGAAAGGCCCATGAGGATAAATGGGATGATGAATACCTGTGTAGCTCATAGAACTTCTTGGAGGGAAAAAAAAAAAAGAGTTGGTGATATGCATCCATTCTTTCCCTCAACAAACATTTGTTAATTTTCTAACCCTGTTAGTTGCTAAAGGTGCAAAATAAAAGTGGCAGGTGCCCTCTAGAAGCTTCCAATCTAGTGGACACTTAAGTTAAAAGAAGCCTTGAGTTTTGAAATCTTTGTCTCTATCGCTATCTTAAGTCATTGTTCTTCTGTCGCCTTTAGATACTCACATGCGCAGTACCTGCTACGGTGGGATCAAGAAGGGAGTGTGTGTCCGTCCTTTCCCTGGAGCAGTGACCAAGTCCGAATGCTGCTGTGCCAACCCAGACTATGGTTTTGGAGAGCCCTGCCAGCCATGCCCTGCTAAAAACTCAGGTAGTTAAATGGGCCGGTCTCACACCTCATAAAGAATCTAGAAATGCAGTATTACATAGTTGGCCAAAGAGTACATAAGCTCTGAAGCACTTTGTCGTTATTTTTAATTGAAGAAAAGAAATCCAATTCTGTACTGACATGTGAGGTATATGATAAGGAGATTGGCTTGTGTTCATGGATGATCTCTAGGCAGAGAGAGAACTCATGGTGAATAGGAAAATGTGTTTGCTGATAGAGTTAACGATTGTTACAACAGATTTTTTTACATGAACACATTAGCCTCAAGTTCCTTAATCTGTGATGTCATTGTGAAGATAAATAGCATAAAATTTACTTGCCACTTTCAAGGTTATAAATGCATGAGGACCTGATTTTATTTTTTAAATCTTGATACTAAATGGTCTCAGGCTGCAGCCTATCAGTAGTTCCAGACTCACAGGTTGATGAGATTGACTCTTGTTAATTCACACTTTCACTAAACCTGTTTTGAATACCTGTAAGTACAGTAGGGATCCAAAAATAAACACAGTCTCTGTTTCTCCTTAAAGTTGGGAATATTTGAGAATATAGGCAGCAAACATACAAATTACAGTTTACTATGATTAGTGCCTTAAAAGGGACTTCACAGAGGAGCACATTTAGTTTGGTCTTGAATAAAAGAAATAAGAACTTTCCACATGGAAGATGGAGAAAGTCATTCCCACAAAGAAAATGGTTGGTAATTCCCCTGAAAATCCTAAATGGATTGTTCAAACCTGGAAAAAATTGTTTGATACATCTAGAAAAATTACTGAGTATGACGTTTTTTAAAAGAAAGGTAATGAAAGGAATCTTGCACTAAAATATACTAAACTGAATTATGCATAGTATGAAAGAAGTATAAAAATTGGTGTAAAACTAGAAAAAAATGTAAGTGAACCAATAAAATGAATCTGGAAACAGACCTGGATATACACAGGGATGTGGGGTATAATAAAGATGGCATCTTAGAACAGTGAAGAAAAAATGATCTAAATAATGACTATTGTTGATGACTTTTGGAATAAAATGTGAAGTTGTGTCTCTACATTAAAATAATTTTCATATGGAATAGATAAATTTTTTGTTATTTTATAATGGTAAAGGACTTTTAAAGCAGGCACCAAAGAGCAAAGTACACATGTAAACTGGAAAAATATTTTCATGTATCATTCCTTAATCTTTATAGCATTGACATTAATCAATAAGGAAAGTTGAAATCCTCTATAAATAAAAGTACAATGCACACAAACAAGATTTCACAAAGTAGAAATGCAAATGGAAGATTATCCATATAAAAAGATAACCACTCTCCCTAAAATTAAAAAAAGTTAAAATAAGGTGCCATTTTTGTTTATCAGATTGGTAAAGTCTAGATGATTGATTTTTCCCAGTGATAGTGAGGGTATACAAAAATGGGTACTCTTCTATACTGCTGATGGAAGGGTAATCTGAGGCATTTAAGGAGGTGAGAATTATCAAAAGCCTTGAAAGGGGCATAAACTTTGAGTAGTTTTACATCGAAGAGATTATTCTAGTGATATGATTAAACTTCACATTATTTGTGGTAGTTGCTAAAAGTTGGATGTACCTAATTTCATCAGTAAGAAATTAATTGAATAAATGTGGTACTTCCATATACTGAGAAAAAAATATTCAGTAGTCTATCAAATGGGACATCAACCTGACATGTCTGTGATAGATTACCTGACCCATACCTGCTTCCTCACTTTCCACTTCTCTGACCTTGGGCAAGTTACTGCACTTCTCTGTGTTCCAATTTTCTTAGTTGTAAAAGAGAGAAAACAATAGTACCTAAGTTGTGTTATTAGGAAGATTAAATAAAATGTTAGATGTAAAACACTAGAACAATACCAGGTATGCAAGAAGTACCACAAGTTTTGGCTGTTATTATTTTATTATTGAGAGAAAAAACAAAGGTAAAAAGCAGCTTCTGTAATATAATTTAGATTTTTTAAGGTTTCCATATATAAAAAATGTTGGTAACATTTATCAATAAATTAATGATATTTAGGATGATGATTATAAGTGATTTTTACTTTTTTATGCTTATCTGTGATTTCAGAATTATAGTAATTATGTGCTAGAAACTGGTAATTTTTTTATTTTAAAAACTAATGCATGGTCGGGCGCGGTGGCTCACGCCTGTAATCCTAGCACTCTGGGAGGCCGAGGCAGGCGGATCGTTTGAGCTCAGGAGTTCGAGACCAGCCTGAGCAAGAGCAATACCCCGTCTCTACTAAAAATAGAAAGAAATTATCTGGCCAACTAAAAATATATAGAAAAAATTAGCTGGGCATGGTGGTGCATGCCTGTAGTCCCAGCTACTCGGGAGGCTGAGGCAGTAGGATTGCTTGAGCCCAGGAGTTTGAGGTTGCTGTGAGCTAGGCTAACGCCATGGCACTCTAGTCCAGCAGAGCGAAGACTCTGTCTCAAAAAAAAAAAAAAAAAAAAAATTAATGCACATAACTCTTCCGTATAATAGTTCTGTAGTTATGTGGCTTGTATATAGAAGAAGTATAGTTTAGAGTTTTTAATTTTTCTCTTTACTTTTATCACACAGCTGAATTCCATGGCCTTTGTAGTAGTGGAGTAGGTATCACTGTGGATGGAAGAGGTAACTGTATTCAATTCTCAGTCTTATAATAATTATATGATATAATTGTATAGCTTTATAATTATATTAATATGATTATATTTAATATGAAAATATACTAATGTAAAATAATAAGGTAAATTATCTTCTAGAGCAATGGTTATAAGCTAGATGACAATTAAGTATGTAGATGTTCATTTTTCATCTTGAATAAATTTTTATCTGTTAAACGTGCATTGTTAAAATTGTCATTAACAAAATACACCCATGATTTTATGGATACCATTGCCTATGAAGAGGCTAGAGCTGGTGTTTAGGTTAAAAAAAAATGGGAGCCAATTTTAAGAGAAAATATTAAATAATGATGCAGATAGGGTTAGAAAAAAACTGTCTTAAGAGGTATTTGATGTGGATCAAGTTCAGTATATACTGTCCTAAAATAATTTGTTAAGGCTATTCATGCCTAAGAATAATATTATAAAATGTTTCTGTGCAACTAAAGTAACATTCATTAAAATTCTCTTATTTTAAATTTAGTATTATGGTTAACAAAATTCCAATATGGAGTCTTGAACATTTAAGTACATATGTGTTTATAATTTTCAAGTTATTTTATAGTTTAATATACATATAGATTCATCTGTATTTTAAATAAAACTGTAAGGTGCTGTTAATGTTCACTTTATGTATATATTCTTCTTCTTTTGTGTTTGAGAAGGCTTTAGACAAATTGTAGATGTCAGTAATGTTGAATCTTTACAATGAATATATTCGAAACCAGAGTAAAGAGTAAACTTTTACAGGGATGTTTTTCCAAAGTATAAAATGAGAGATATTTCTGGAGTACTTAAGAAGGTCTTTTAAATTCTTAAAAACAATAGCATCAAAATTTAAGCATAGTAGCACAGCCACTATGGAAAACAGTACAGAGACTTCTCAAAAAACTAAAAATAGAATTACCATTCAATCTAACAATCTCTCTACTGGGCATCTATCTACCCAAAAGAAAAGAAATCAATACATCAAAGAAATACTTGCACTTGCATATTTATTGCAGCACTATTCACAATAGCCAAGGTACAGAATCAACCTAAGTGTTCATCACTGGATAAAGGAATAAAGAAATTGCAATATGTATACACAATGGAATACTGTTCAGCCATAAAAAAGAATGAAATCATGTCATTTGCAGCAACATAGATGGAACTGGAGGTCATTATGTTAAAGAAGCCTTGCACGAAAAGACAAATATGGCATGATCTCACTTTTATGTAGGAGCTAAAATTTGATCACATGGAGGCAGAGAGTGGAAAGATAGTTAATAGAGACTGGGAAGGGTGAGTAGGGGAGGGGCAAGATGAAGAGAAGTAGGTTATAGGGCAGAAACATAAGGTAAGATAGAAGGAATAAATTCAACATTTAATAGCAGAGAAGGATGACTATACTTAGCAAAAATGTGTTGTACTCGGGTGATGAACTTCCTAAATACCCTGACCTGATCACTGTGCGTTATATACAAGTAACAAAATTTCACATGTACCCCGTTAATTTGTACAAATAAAAAAATAAACTTTACATAAATGCAATAAAAAAATTGATCATAGTCACCAAAATTTAATTTTGGGCCTACTGTTTTTTTATTCCTTGTCAGTGTGGCCTCCCAACAGAACCAGCCACCTGTTAGAATCCACCTGGTCATTCATACAAGCACATCAGCCCACAAGTGCACCCACTGCCCATGGGTGACAGAGAAGAGTCACATTCATGGCTTGCTGTAAAACATCATGTGCTGATGCTTCCATCTTTAAAGTGTCCTCCCTATTACTTTCAACTTATCAGCAATGAGAAACACTTATTAAGTATCATATTACTTAGTTGACTACAAAAAATGATAATAAAATAGCAATATTCTGTGCCTTCAGGGACCATAAAATTATATAGGCCACCCTAATAAATCTCCACCTTTTAATTAGATAGTTATAATACCTATCAAGTTGAATTTTCCTTTGGATTTTGAGCCAGGAGGCTATAAATTTTCTTTATTAATTTTATCATAAATACAGGCATATTACATGGCTTAATTCTTTGAATTCCTGCCAGCTCCTTTCATTTTTCTTTTGATTTACTGGTGAAGCATCCTGTGTCTCTCAATTTTATTCTCTTACTCCTTATTTTCATGTCCTTTTCCTTTCTGAAAGGCGGGCAGATTGTGGGTTTACAGACTTAAACACTTCATATGTTGAATAAGCTTTATTAGGCCTGCATTTATCAACAAAAAATAAAATGTCTGGGATCATTAAACTTTCAATATTTAATGCAGATATCAATGAGTGTGCTTTGGATCCTGATATATGTGCCAATGGGATTTGTGAAAACTTACGTGGTAGTTACCGTTGTAACTGCAACAGTGGCTATGAACCAGATGCCTCTGGAAGAAACTGTCTTGGTAAGTTATTTATTGTATGTATACAAGAGCCTTTCATGTAGTTTAATCCCATGCCTTAGAGGTGTAAAAATACAAAGAAATGACTAAAACTGGAGATCTTACAGTTTTCTCTTCATTCCTTCATAGTATACATTAATATAAAAATATCAGAATAAAACAAATTTTGTTACAGACTTCTTAGTGGTGCTACTGTACTTAGTATTAAAACATTCTTTTCCCTAAGGAACGAACACATACTCAGTCATGAGCCTGTTGTTTTCCTGCATGTGTCCTGATCCTCTAACTTTTCACTAAGAAATTGACTTCAAATTTAACAGGGCAGTATATGGATAATAGTAAGTCAAGAAAATAAAGTGTTACAGGTTGCAAGAAGTTTGACTTTATAAAGAAACAACCAGTTACTACAACATGTTTAAACATAACTGAGACAAAGATATTTCCTTTTTTAATTTATAAGAGAATGTTTGGGAAAAACTCGACTATGCAATTTAGTTTAACAAAAGGGAGGGGAGGAGGATGAGAAGGCTTGACAATGTTTCATTGTTTTCTATTAGTTCATATATTCAAGAATTTGAGAAGAATCTAGATTTTCCCACAGAGCTCTTGAATCTACTTTTATAAAATGAATGTCATTGAATCTATCATTATTGATGATAGATAATTTTTACAACTAATCACTGATGACTTTTACAATCAAGGTTGTGATTATAATTAGAAAGAAATACATTTTTCCGTGTTTCTGGTAATGGTTTTTATTCTTGAACATATTCATTTGATCTTAAGTTGGAAACACATACAGATGGATATATAAAGCTATATTAGCATTGTGTACTCATAAAAAAATAGATTTTATACCAGCAGGAAAGGGCACAAACCAAAAATTATTGAGCATTTGTAAAAGTATGCAAACCAGGCTAGCTTTTATTCACCAGGAGCAAAGTCACTTCCAGATTAGCTTCCAAGTACAGTTGAAAACATGGTACCCTACTGAAAACAGGAAGGTTTGGTGAGCATTCACACACTGAACATGGGCCATGCCTACTCTTTAAAGTAGGTGTGTACATGATTTTGAGAAAAACTAAAACTAAATTTTACAAATAAAAGTGAAGCCAATTTTCAGTAACAGTGTTTTAGTTTGCTAGGGCTGCCACAGCAAAGTACCCAAAACTAGGTCTCTTAAAACAATAGAAATTTATTGTTTCCCAGTCTGGGAGGCTAGAAGTCCCAAATCAAGGTATCATTAGGACCATGCTCTCTGATGGACATAGGGGAGGAGAATCCTTCCTTTCCTCTTCTAGTTTCTGGTGCAATCCTTGACATCCCCAGGCTTGTCAGTGCCCTGCTCCAGCCACATGGCCACTTCTCCCTGGGTGTCTTCTCACCATCTTCCCTCTGTGTGTATCTGTCTCTACATCCAAATTTCTACTTTTTACGTGAACACCAGTCATACGGGGTTACAACCTACCATAATGACCCCATTATAACTTGATTACTTCTATAAAAACCTTATTTCTGAATAAGGTCACATGCTGAGACACTGAGGGTTGGGACCTCAGCATATGTTTTTTGAGGAACACAATTCAATCCATAGCATGGAAAAATGGGTAAGAAAATAGTGATGCAGTCACGATTTGTACACCTGTTGTACAATCATAGGAAAAATTATGGCAATCCTTAAAGCATAATGTTAATTTTTAAAATAACATGATCTGGAATTGGAGGAAAAACCTAACATCTAAAGGGAAAAAGATCAGATAAAACATAAAAGATAATATTATTAGTGGTGATGGAATTATAGGAGATGTTTTTCTGATATCTCGTTCCCAAATCTTCACAGTGTCAGTATATTGTTTAATAAGGGACAGCTGTTATGTGCAACACTGAAAAATATAACTGTAAGTAAAAGAAACTATTCACTCCAAACTAGAATTTTTATTTCTGTTATTAACTAAGTTTACAAGAACGAGACTATAGATACGAAGATAAAATTCAATGTGAACTTCTTAAACCGGAGGTTTACATGATATGCTCTAGGCTAGTCTAGACTGCTAGAGGAATATACAAACTACATCATTAATTTTCCACTAGTTCCCTCAGAAACAACTAGTTTCTGAGGTAAAAACATAGTAGAAAAAGTTTAGTGAATATTTTTTGTGTAACTTCTGTTTAATGCATTGTTTTTAGAATTTTAATCAGGAAAAAAGTAAAAAATACTATGTGTTACTTTTTGATACATAAGAAAGTGTGTAAGCAAATGAGTCTAACCTTTTGATATGTTTCATCAGTGCTTTAAAACATAAGTTTTTACAAAGAAAAAAAGAAAAAATATATCTACTATAACACCATTCAGGACAAAAAGCAAATGAAAGAGAACAGAGTAGTAGTGTGCCCTTTCCAACTAGCACGTGCCGTCCAGGGCTGCACAGCCTCTCGCAGGTAGCCACCAGCATGCGAATGTCCCTTTTGAATAAAACTGAATATCTTTTGCTAAGGATGAAGGAATGTGGTGGAATACTACGAGACTAAGTCTTGAATTGTCCTCAGCAACACAGAAATGATAAACACTCAAAGTGATGAACACCTCAGTGCTCTGACCTGATCACTGCACATTGTATGCATGTAGCCAAATATCATGTGCCCCATAAACATGTAAAATGTTATGTGTCAACAAAAATAAATAAATTAATGAATGAAGAAGACTAAGTCAGAGAGAAAGGTGAGGGGAAAAACAAATAACAAGAATAAAACATTGCTGGTCACTGCGATACATATGTAAGCATGTGTATCTCCTGTCCCCCAATGGCCGCTTTCAGACATCGATGAGTGCTTGGTGAACAGACTGCTTTGCGACAACGGATTGTGCCGGAACACACCGGGAAGTTACAGCTGCACCTGCCCACCTGGGTATATATTCAGGACAGAAACAGAGACCTGTGAAGGTGAGCGCTGTCTTCCTTGCCTTAGTTGTGAATAGTGAGTTCCTAGAGGTGTATAAGCATCAATGACAGTGAAGAAGCAATGTAGTAAAAAGAATTTTGTTAGAGTATTTTCTTTATTTTATACTCTCTTTCCACTAATCTGCCGGCTTTAGAAATACCACACACCTAATGCAGTTTACAAACGCCATCAGTTTTATCCCACTCAGATAAAATATCAACAAACGTTTGGAACAAACATTTTGAAATGGAAAAAAATGGAAGGAGCCATATTTTGCTTGCTGAAATACAATGTCAGATTTTTGTTTACTTTGTCTTCTTTTTAAAACCACTCTGACACATTAACCTGGGAATCTGAATTATAGTGGCGAAGTTAAGTATTAGGCATATTATTTATGAAATGATGGATATACCCAAGAGGTTAGCCCAGAAAATATTTGGGGCCTAACTAAAAATGGTCATTTTAGTTACATTTATAGTCTAAGAAAATTTTCCTTTCCATTTGATGTTTTAAAAGTTGTCATGTGGGCTTATAAATCATAAGCCAGTGTTTAAAAACTTCTTAAACTTCTTCCTTTTCTTTTAGCCACATATTTCTGCAGTGGAATTTACATGAATGAGTTAAATGCCAGGGAAGTCCTTATTTTCAGTGAGATACTGGATAAGCAATGAGTGCATTCAATTATGTTTTTGTGTCTTGATCAAAGGACTGTGTATTTTAGAATAATCTGTTGTATGACTACTAGTCATTGTTCCTGTTGGAAGTCTCACTGTGTGGGCCTACGGAAGGGTCCCCTTGTAGTCTCAAATCCAATTATTACTTCCAAATAGGAAATGAAAAATAAAAAAGATTTTATCTTTAATTATTGTGGAATAGCCTTTTCTTTATCTGTTAAAGTATTTGTTTCTCAGTGATTCCAAAGCCAAGAAAACTGCAATAGTAATATTATACAAAAAGATGTTGAGGTTCTCTCTTCATCTTACTGTTAACTTCAAAGCATTCTTGAGAACAGAAACAAGTTAGGACTATTGAACAAGATGCCAAAACACAATGACTGCTGAGGTCAATGAAATGCAATTACAGTGCACAGTGCTAAGTTTGGGTTGAATTGGAGGCACCACTGAAAAACAGTAATTAGCCTAAAGGAAAAAAAAGAAAAGGAAAAGAGCACCTCAGCATGAGGTCTCCCTTCTCTAAATTTAGTTCTGGTAACTGTTTGCCCACTGTCCCGCTCTCTGCAGGACTCCTGGAAGGCGAGCATTGTTCCCAGTTAAAGCACTTGAGAATGCATTGTCTCCGCAGGTGACAGGAGGTTTGGAATACCTTGCTATAGGTTTTGAGAGCTCTCTTTTAAACCAGCTCAGACTTCTCAAAGACTACAGAGTCTCTATTTTCTAGATCCTCCTCCCACTTCTTACACCTATTATTCTTCAACATTGTTCTGAAAAACATACTTTGTGACAAGGTATTCCAGCCGAACTTCTTCCGTAATTTTTTTGGAGAGCTGGGAGAAGGGATTTCAAAAGTTTCTCACTGCCCTTTATCCATTTTTTCTATCGTCTGTTGGAAGGTTAACTTTTATTAAATCTCGGGAAACTTTGAAAGCAAAAGCAGCTTAGGATATCATCTTGATTTAACTGGGAAGCTGGTGATTATTAGGACTGGGTTGCCTGTCCACAAGACAATACCCTTTGTTGTTATTGTGAGAGAGACCCATGATGGGGAACTAAACAGATGCTGTCTGATTCTGTTTGCTGTATACACTGAATTGTCAATGATTATTTATAGCATATTTTCTCCATTTTAACAAGTAACATGGAATAGAAAGGTACTGAGAGCTGAAATACCAAAGAAATAAAAGTCAGAGACTCACCTACTTACATGAACAATTAAGACAAGTAGGAGCTAATGGTGTTTAACAGTATAAGGTTGGGTGATTACATCAATATTAAGGCACATTAATACGAAATCAGGCAGCAGTGAGTGTTACAATGATCTTCACTTATTTTGTTAAAATGGTACATGTTCTTGATAAATCTGAGCCTTTTCTTAGTATGAAAATTATTTTGTATCTGTCATTTATAGAAAAGAAGTTTATGTTACATAAATAAAAAAGAAATGATAGACAACTATTTTGGCTCCAGCCTTACAACATTCAAGGAAATAAAAATGATTCATCATGGGAAACCTAACCAAATAGCTATTATTTCTACACTTTTTTCCGCACCGTTATGTTATTTGCATTTTATTAAGTGCTTTGCAAAAAAATAGACCTGAAGGCCACTGATCTCTTTTTCCTTTGGGTCACTTCCTTATTTCCACTATCGCATTCAAACAGTAAATTTGTCTGTCTGAAGCAGTTTTCTTCATTCTATTCTTCCTTAACTAATTTCCAAAGACTAGACAGGGAATTATTAGCAGATTCATTGTGGATTTTAGCTTTCTCTGTATATATTTGCTATATTTGCTAATTTTGTTTGACATTTATGTTTTCAGCAGGCAATTTTAAATATATAACAAATAGCAGTGATAGTAAAGAGAGTAAAGTTTCTCTGTATTCCAGACTGAAGTTACAAAAGCTTTATTTTACTTTTTTTGTTTGAGCTCTGAGAGTCTGTGAAAGTTAAAATTTTTACAGCAAGCACTGTGGTTTAGATTGTGTTTCCAGTGACATAAGTAGTTCAATGTAAACCAGATGTGCTTTGAAGTTTATTTCCAGGAATGTACAGTGAACTGTTTCAATTCCTGGTTCCATGACATTTATAACATAAAAACATTTTATTTAAAGGAAAACTAAATGGTTGATATTTGTAGTTGTCATTTCATGTGTTTATAGTTTTTGAGTTCATAATTGCTTAATTTAAAATAGGGATTTTTAAAAATACACAAGATAGTGACATTTTTCTTTTTTTCAGGCTTCTTACAAATGAAATTAATGGGAGAGTTGGAGAATTATGTATGGTCTGTCCTCAGATTAGTTATTTGCTTTTCTGGTTATCTAGTTCCTTTTTTACATTGTGGTTTTATGAAAAAATTTCAATGGTGTGGGATAGATGTTTCCATTAGAAATCTGTGCTACAGTTACAAAACCTGTTCCTATATTTTCTTCTAAGAGGTTTTCTCACTACAACAACCTGAAAGCAAAATGCATTCATATTTCCTCAAATAATTTCTATTTCAAGAATTAAATTAACACCTGAGTGCTTCTTCAGTAATGTTGAAGTAGCAAAAAAGGAGTGTACTTGTTTTCCACGTTGATTTTTAAATTGACATTTCAAGTTCACTGACTTGAAAATCAACTGTGAGCCCTGATCTTTCAGGATTAATTTAGTTTATATTTGACATGAGACATTCAAGAGTAAGCATTACAGTCTTCCAGTTATTTGTTTACATGTTTTCCTCAATATAGTAAATGTTTTGTAATAAACACAAATGTTTAGCGAGGAAGAAAGGTATTCTTGTGAACTCAGAAAGCCTAGTGTTCAACATGAAATGTCTTGAGGTATGTTGACCTGTTTCAGATAATTAACCAAGTAGAGAAAGTAATCTGTGTGCCAGTTCTTTAGTGGCTGAATTTACACTGAAGGTGTCTTTGATATTGTTTCTAGTACTGTACCTGAAGCTTGTATTTATTTTTCATTACCTCATGTGTCAAACTACTTAACTTTACAGGGTCGACATTTTCTCTGGTCACCACCTGAGAGTGCAGGCACACTGCAGTTGTGTTTACTTCTGACCATCAACAGGAATTGTTTAGATTATGGTACATGATTTGATTTAAGGTTCAAATTAACAATTGTAGAGGCCTATTTAAAGCAATTACTTATATTTCATCACGTTTTTCCAATTTTTATTTTGCCAGAATTGGTTGTGTTTGGAAAAACTAAGCAGACCAAACATAAATGTGAACAGCTAAAGAGAGAGGAAGGTGGATAGGGACTAGAGGAGAATTCTGTACCCAGTATGAGAGTTTCGGTCCCTATTTCCTCATTTGTACCCAAGAGTTTGGAATTGAAGCCAGCACTGTGACATTTTGCTTCTAAGATAGACTTTTTTTTTTTTTTAATTCACCAAAGCCTCACAGAACCACAGATGACAGAAACAATCCACCTTTGTGCACAGCATGTTGCGCCTGGAATTACATCTTATTATGGGGGGAAAACTAATCTCGTTTATGTGAAGTTGTAGTAATGTATTGAAGCAGCACATCCTGACCCCTGTCCCAATAGGCTGACCCCTGTGGTCCCCCCCCGAGTCCCGGTCCTGTAGGTTTGTGTGCGCCGTGAAATTCGAGTCTCTGTTCCCCATTCACTCTGTGCCCCTACGGCCGTAGCACAAGCAAGAGCCAATTTTACCAGACGTTCTGGCACAGCATAGCTTGTTGGAATGATATTTTCCAGAAACACATGGCAGTTCTAACAGAATCTTTTCCTTCTGGATTCTAGATGTAAATGAATGTGAAAGCAACCCCTGTGTCAATGGGGCCTGCAGGAACAACCTTGGGTCTTTCAACTGCGAGTGTTCACCTGGCAGCAGACTCAGCTCCACGGGATTGATCTGCATTGGTAAGATCCACACGTGGTGCTGATGTCTCAGCTCCCCTGCAAAGATGGGCACACGCCTCAGGCCCTACTGTGGGCAAAAACAGAACATGATTACAAGAAGCCGATAATCAGGAGTTACATTAAATTGTTTGCTCTCAGTATCAAGATAGGAGTGAAAATAATAGTATAAACTAAGCAGCCGCTTAAATTTTGTTAGATTCTAGAAATCTTTCTCTCATATCAGTATACAAATTATGCTGGAAGTTATAAGCATTTCCATACCACACACATGTGTATTCTTTACCCTGAAAATGCCGTAGGCATCAATACAATCAAATCTCTACTGCATGCTTTTTACAAACAACCTTCTATGGTAAACAAAAACGCGATGAAGTTTGGATTCAGTTAGCAGGACAAGAATTTGAAGCTTTTAAACACATAGAGGGAATTTATTATTTTTTCCTTTCTCCTATCAATCACGCATTGATGGACTCCAAGGAAGAGAAAAGAACTGTTTTCTTGCTTTGGGAAATTTCTAGGGAGAAAGATTTCAAAACTTCTAAACTAACATCTTCTTATATGTCTCAAAACGTTTAAGGTCAGTTCTTAATAATGACATAGGAGGAATATCAAAGGAGATATTCCGATCTGTTACCGTAAGGAAAAGTTCAGCATGTGAATGGGAAAAACTGTCCCAGTGATTTTTCCTGCTTCTAGTGTCTGTGGCTCCATTTGCTGGGCATACACAGCCCAAATCATTAGCTAATATCCACCTTTATGGTGAACTGAATATATATTCCAAATAAGATATTTCATTTTTGCGTGATGCCAAATAAACTGACAGTTTCTGTTTGTCATCTAGCCAAAATGAATTTTCAATTTTGTATTTGCCAAAGACAATAGTATTTTCAGTATTATGTCTGATGTTAACCATATTTAGCTGGACACTAGCGTGCTTGTTTGTTAGATGGAGAGAAATGACCAAATCCAAATTATCAATGAAAACCTTCCCTTTGGACAGACCAGCTCTTCCTTTCCCAGTGAGGAGCAGCTGGGGAAACGCCAGCCGTGCCCAGCTCTCTGCATTAGCAAACAGACTGCTATCTGCCTGGGGCAGTAATTTTTTTCTTATAGAATTCTAGGTTGGGGGTGAGTTGGATCCAGTAAGGCAGAAATATTTTTGCTAAGCCACAATTTCCAATTGAGATGGAGTCATTTTATTATACAAAGGAAATGAATTCACAATTAGTCAATTATTGTCTCAGAAAACCAAATCTGTATGCCACTTGAGCATCAAAGATATCTTAGTTTTTATTTCATCATATAGATCTCTATTATTTTGGCCTTTTGTCTTTATATTTATTAATAAAAGAAGAAAAAAGACTTTTTACTCCCAAGTCATTATGTCATTGTTCCAAATGCCAGCAACTAAACACCACCGTATTTTTCTCAGCCCCTGTGTATGTGTCTTCATTCATTATGATCAAATTTGAATAACCCAGCCTAGAATGCAATTTACTTAATATTTTTAAATTTTAGACATTGTTTTATCTACTTTTGTATTAAAAAGAGAATTCTAGTTGAGAAAAGGATTAATAAATAGTAAAATATACATAGGAAAAATTATGACTGTTTAATAGAACTGCCAGTGGCTGTTGGTGGTGGTTAGCACACAGCCTTGTCTTCATAGGGTCCAGGTCTCTTAAGTTTTTAACTGAATAAAAGTTGCATGCTATAATTACTCATTTAAAATTAATTTAGATTATGTATCAATTAGTTGGATACCAAGAATATTTAAGGAGTTAGAATCTGTTCTTCAAACTTCCTAAATATAAATTAATCTCAAACTGTTTTGCAAACTGCTTAGAAAGACTATTGTACTCTGGTTGATATGACTCAATGTAATAGAACAATCAATTTGATTAATCTTTCCTGCATTACACTATTTTTGGCTTCCCAGGCGCAACTGCCTTCTCCTTCTTTTACTTTTCTAGCCTGTGTTTTCAGCTTCCTTTGCTAAGTTTTCCGTCTCCTCCTGCCCTTCAGTCTGTAGTTTCCACCGGCCAGTCCTTGGACCTTTCCGCTTCTCTCATCCCTGATGGCCTCTGCATTGCCTCTCACAGCCACTGCTCCAGCCGCAACCCTCTGCTAACTCTGGATTTGTATTTCTGACTGTCTACATGGTGTCTCCACTTGCATGTCTAATTGACATTGCAAACTTGACATGAACCTGTGTCTCCTAGAAACATTTCCATCTTGGCAAATGGCAAATCTGTTCTTCCATTTGCCACCCGCTGAAACCTTGGCATCATCCTAGATGCCTTTTTCTCAAACTGCAGATGGGATTCATCAGCAAAGCCTATTGATTGTACTTGAATTTTATCCAAATTTCAACCCCAACCACCCCCCGGAATCCAAGTCATCATCATTTCTCTTCCTGATTCTTACTCTAGTCTCTTTCTTGCCTTTTTTTCCCTCATATTTGCTATTCTACCATCTACCCTACCAGAAAAGTGAAAAGAGAAGAAGGCATTTGTGCCTGGGAAGCCCAAAACACAAAATTTCTTGAGACACAGTGAGTAATGAACTGTGCCAAACACTGCTAATAATCTCAGATGAGGAACGAGAATAAATTGTTGGATTTGGCAGCAGGGAGGTCACTGCCCTTGTTGTGTCCATGCGAGTTGAGAACCGAGGGCAGACCTACTCCCAAGATGAGGGAAACCAGTCTGGACTACATAGAACAATCAAACTGTAGCCACCAGGTGATCTCTTTAAAACAGTCTGAGCATGTCATTCTTTGTCTAGGAACCTGTCTATAAAACCTTGGCTTCTCAACTCACTCAGAGTGAAAGCTGGGGTCCTTGCCAAAGCCTGTGCTCCCCTCATGGTCTCTGTCCTGCTGTGACTCCGTCTCCCTTGCTCTACCTCCCACCCGTCCTCCTGAGCCACACTGCCTACCTCTCACTCCTGTGTGTCAGAAGTGTGCTCATCTGAAGTCCACTGCACTGATCTCTCTGGCTGGAATGTTCTTCTACCAGGTTTCAGGGTGTGTCTATTCAGATGTCACATTATAAGTCAGGACTTCTGACCATCCTAGATGAAATAGCAGGCTTTTTCTCCCTGTTACACCGTCAAGCTGCTTACCCTGCTTCATTTTCTTCAGCATTTTTAACTAACACCTGACTGTTTATCTACATCTGTATTGTGTGTTCTGTATGTGTGTGCATGTGAGCACACAACAGTCACTGAGAGAGAGGACACGGAGAGAGAGAGAGAGATGGAGGCCGGGGGAGGTGTCTGCCAATAGATTTGTAACTTTTAAGCTTTGATGCAGTTAGCAACCTAAAGAAGCATGATGTTAGAGAGTGAGGGACTGTGTGGGTTTGAATCTTGATGCGTCACTATACGATTTGGGTAACCTTGAGCAAATTAGTTGACTTCTTTGTGCCTCAGTTTTCTCATCTGCAAATTGTACATAACTCATAGGGTCGTTTTAAATCATAGAAAGCCTTTAGAATACTGCCTGTCACTACCTTAATAAATCTTTGCAATGAATATTACAATTTATCTTATTTAAAATGACAACAACCAAGGTGATAAATCTGATAAATCAGCAATTAGTCCAGTCAGAGTTAGGGAAACTTTTCATGTTGGAAGGCCACGTTAATTTAGCTGTAATCAAAGATGGCCACATTCAAGAAACTTCAATTAGATACACTTAAAAATGTACATTATTTTGTAAAATGCTAACTACTATGTACTTAATAATTTCAAAAAATGAAAACTATTTGTTAATTTTAAAGTTAACTAACCTTTTAATGAGTTTGTTGTGTCTGCTTTTTGGTGGAAAGCATTTGAATATTTGGTTGCAGCATGAAGGTCCACAGTTTTAGTTGATCCTCTAAATGGATAATCAGTCATTTGTGACCTTAAGGGTGTCTTCACTTGGGTTAGGTAGGAGAATGTAGATTCACAGCAATAAGTGTTTGAAAAGCAAGAAAACAGTTTTCAGGAATGTTGCCAAAGGCGTGGGTATTTTACTGCATTTTTGCAGATTTCAGTTGGAACTTTCTTAATATCAATGACTTTAAAATGTCATGTACTGAGAGCTCAATCAATTCCATCTGTAGTTCTTTAGGTGCCTTGGTCATATCAACAAGGTAAGGCTGAAATGCTAATTTGAGTGTGATGTCTTGATTCTCAAAGTCAGTGAACCTTTCATTGTATTCTCCAATTAATAGGTCTATAACAGCTGTGTATTCTTCAAATGATTAGCGTATATCATCCTGCTCATCAATGACCTTTGCTAACTGGGGAAAATGTTCATCCAAAATTTCCTTTGAAGAAGATCTTGGATTTTTTTTTTTTTGCCACATATCATATACAGACTTAGTTTGACCTTGCAAAGAAATATTCAAGTCATTTTGATTTGATATGATATCACCCAGAAATGCTGCATTCCTATAGAAATCTTCTTTCAATAATTCACGTTGCTGATTCTGTTCTTCATAAAATTTAACTATCTGTTCTTGCAGAGATAAAATTTTGGCTAACACCTGTCCCTGCAATAGCCAGTGCACTTTAGAACGATATGGCAAATCCACACTGAATACCTCATCATTTAACTTTAGCATGTTATGAAACTGATGATGTCATGTTGCATTTGCATGAATGTAGTTAACAATACTTATAACTCCTCATTGGAAAGTGTCACTGAAAGTAGTAGCTTTAGCACAGAGATTTTGCTGATACAAGATACAATGAAAATAAATGAGAGCATCTGGATCTATTAATACTTTTTTTAAGCTGTGCAATAAACCCTCCATGTTTTCCTGTCATGGAAGGTGCACCAACTATACATACATTCACTAAATTTACCAAATTCAGTCCAACTTCATGACATTTATCTTAAAAGTTGGTGAAAATATTTATTCCTTTTGTTCTATTTGCAAAAGTGCCCAAAACAAGTAACTCTTCATAGCAAAGAAAATCTTCTGTTACAACCCAAATGAAGTATAAAACCTGTGCTTAGTCAGTAGTATCAATTGATTCATCCAAAGTGATTGAATAATATATATTTTCCTTTTGAAGTATTGCATGAAGTTGTTCTGTTAAGTCAAAGGCTAATTAATGCTGCTGGTTAGTTATGGTTCTCCTTGAAAGAGGCAGTTGTTTGTGCTTCGAAATGTTATCCCGGCCTAAGCATCCTACAGCTTGGACAATATGCATTCTTTCACAATTTCTACATCACTGAATGGCTTCCCTTTTCTCCCGAGTATATAAGCTACTTTATAAGTTGCTTCAGTGGCATTATTTCCAGGTCTTATTGCTGCTTGAAAGAATTGTCTTGCTTCATTTTTTTAATCTCTGCAATACAACTTTTTGCACCTCTCCCTCTAATTTAAAATGTTTATGATCCTTATGAGTGTTATATGCTGATGAGCATTGAATTTCTTTAATGTTGATAATAGTATCACAAAGCAAGCAGTATCACAAAGCAAGCAAATCATCTTATTTTTAGCAGAAACAAGATAATATTGCAATTCCCAATCCTCATTAAAAAATCTGTTTTCTTCCTTCAGTGTTCCCTTGGTTGTCTTTGACACGATGGACTATTAAGCAGACAGCGTTAAAAAATACTGTCAAGCTGTGTTCATAGATTCCACTTCAAACAGAAACAATGCACTGTTGTGAAAAGCCGATAACAGACTGGCATACCTGACCCCCATAAACTCTCGCCAACCAGCCTTGTGTGGTAGTGGTGTTAGTCAGGTGTGGGAAGTTAGAAC
Organism: Varecia variegata; assembly: GCA_028533085.1. NCBI lineage: Eukaryota > Metazoa > Chordata > Mammalia > Primates > Lemuridae > Varecia > Varecia variegata. Next base: position 93,549,383 of record CM052439.1, read on the forward strand.
TAAATCATGAGCATAGCAGCCATCAATTTAGCCCTTCTGGGCTACATTTTTACACACGTAATGGTCTTATCATAGCAATGCAGCGTGTTTCTAAGTACCAGCATAAAATATTGGGCAACAGCAGCTCCTCCTAGAATATCAGTAGGTGCAATTGTATTAATTACCATGTCATGTGAGATTATATATAGTACAATACTTGATTTACATGCATGTATTAATAACATACCATATCTGAATGCATGTACATGGAAGTATGTTCAAAGAATATGCTGTTAAAAGTTTTTTTTAATGTCTTAATGGTTTTTTAAAAAAAAAAAATACCATAACACATGCCTTTGGTATACATAGTCGAGTCCCCCACCCTTTCCTATTCCTTTTCAGACAGCCTGAAAGGGACGTGTTGGCTCAACATCCAGGACAACCGCTGTGAGGTGAACATTAACGGAGCCACCCTGAAATCCGAGTGCTGCGCCACGCTCGGAGCCGCCTGGGGGAGCCCCTGCGAGCGGTGCGAGCTAGGTAGGGGCGGGCCGAGGGCTTCGGGGCTGCTCCTTGGAAAACTTCCCCTGGGGCATCTTCACTCTGTGTTTTCTCAGTGAGAATCTTGCCCATAAGATCTTGACCCTCACTAAAATGTTATCTTCTCTAGCTAAATGTTTTCACCTCTTGAAACGTGTATTTGGTTTATGCCAGTACTGTAAGCAGACCTTCTAACTATTTCATACAAGGAGAAGAATCAGCTAGACTCTATCTGCTAGATAACTGTCTGTATCCTCCAGTGTCTTTGTTTGCATGTGTTCCTATAGGACATAATGACTTTCCCTTTAATATTTTGTTTACTTGTAATTCAGTTTTCAATGTGAGAGCAGAAAGGAATTATAGGAAAAATTTCGAGAATCTCAATATGAGTCAACACCAGTGGAGTTACCACTGCAAGCCATGTGCCCTACTGAATTGAAGTAAGGACACTGAAGTCCTCGGGCTGTAAAACCCCACCTTGTGGTTTTCATTTAGTTCCATTTAGATTTCATTATATTGTTTCTTGAGCTCAAGACAGCTGTATTTTCTTTCATAATCAAGTAAAAATGTGTCCTGTTCCTCTTACAGACACAGCTTGCCCAAGAGGGTTTGCCAGGATTAAAGGCGTTACTTGTGAAGGTGAGCGTATTCCCGGATGATATTGTAAATCTTTAGAGCAGTACGTACAATTAATAGTCACTGTGCTACTTTGGAGATATTTATCATTTTCAAAAACCTTGAAATTTCAATAAGAATGCTCAAAGTAATCAAAAAATGCTTTAGCATAATACTCTTAGAAAACAGTTTGGAGTTTCCCATTTCTCCTCTTTATGCAGCTGGCTAAATTTCATAAGGACATCACTAGCCGTTAAGGCCCAGAACAACTGGCGAAGAAGCACGTTTGGGCTGTGTTTTATGGACGGGCCAGGCTGCCATCATTTTCACAGCTGGTGCCTAGGAAAGCGGGTGGCTGGGTTGTGGAATATTTCTGCTTAACTCAAGTAATAATCCACATTGTATTGCAGATTGAATATGCTATACAGGAAGTAAAGCTATACCTGCTTTTTCTATTTGTAACATCTTTATCCCTCCGCTTGCTGCATTTCGCTGTAGATGTTAATGAGTGTGAGGTGTTTCCTGGCGTTTGTCCAAATGGACGCTGTGTCAACAGCAAAGGATCTTTTCACTGTGAGTGCCCTGAAGGCCTCACATTGGATGGAACTGGCCGTCTGTGCTTGGGTAAGATTCAAGCCTTTGCATATTTTATGTATAAAACAACAAGCTGTGAATTTTTTTGTCCTTTGGGCCATTAGTCCCAAACCACTGAGCCTATACTTGGGAAAACTTGTTTTACATGAGATACTTTGGGGGAAATCACTAGAGGATCCTCTAAAAGAGAATGTATTTAAGTGAAATAAAGTCTGTTCAGTACAGAAAGTTGGTACTGGTCAAAAATTTATCTCAAAAGCTTCAATTTCTTTAATCATATACTTAGGGCAGGTTCACCCTTTCACACTGAGTTAACAGTGTAAGAAAACTATCTATGGTTTGAACATAGAAGAAAAATTGGAGAATAGGATTTGAAAGGTTGACATTTATCAGCTCTTTGCAGCTGCATCCTTAAGACAGTGGGGAAAGCCATGGGCAAAGTTATGTTTCTTCTATTTGAAAACATTAACTAATCCTGACCCTTCCTTTACCACCTTTAGAGTTTAAGTTTTCTTAATGCTTTATTTTTTAAAAATCTAAATTTGGTCTTATTCGTTATCAGTGTCACATTTGATTGAACATGAATTTCATGATTGAAAAAGAAATTTCTACTAATTTTTAACTATGTAAACAATAGTTTTTCATTTACTTAAAGGGATTTTTTTTTCATAAGCTATGGAACAATAAATTTTTCATTTGTAAAACAACTTTACATAGGTTCATATTTAAGCATGTAGACAAAGCATGAGCAAAGATAGTATTATATTCAATGATCTTTAAAGTATTTAAATATATCAGTGATTTTTTAAAAATTAGTGGTGAGAAAAAAGTTTGCAATACCATGTAGTTATTATAATTTTTGACAGCATATCTAAATCTGGACAGAAAGCATGACCACAAAATCATATGAAATTATTTAGAAAGCATAATATCCAAAATACCAGAATAAAGGACAGTTCTTTTCAGATTTTTAATTATTTTAAAAATTATCTACAATGTTTAGAAAAAAATTATGTATCTTTTACAAATGACTAAATAATAGTATCAGTATGCCAAATGACTAATGAAATCAAGGAGCCTTCAGTAACCAAAGAATGTAATATATGCAGACATATCATTGATTGTAAATTATCAGTAAGCAAAATAAATTTCCAATAACATCATTCAGGAATTAAAGCCTTTGTAATATTGTAAAAGGATATATTGAATTTTTCACCCTTCTACTTTGGTTAAATGTTTTTGTCACTACTTGAATTATGCTACATTAATTCATTCTGTCTGGGGACGTGAGAAGGTTTCAAGAAGCAGTTGGCATATGAAAATGTAAAATATTCTGAGAACAAAAGTTGTGGTGAGTTGCTCTGAAAGAACTGCATCTAAATCAGAGATCCCAAACTCAAATGGCTCTCAGAGGCCAGGCAGGTAATGTAAATGAGTACAGTGACAATATGAAGTGATGGGGACAGCAGCAAACTGCGCAGCACATGTACAATGCAAAGGTTTCCAAATTCTTATCTTAATTTCTGTGCAAGTCAGTCAAAGCATTTATAGGCCTCATGTGGCCAGTGTGCTGGCTGTTTTGATTCCTGATGTAAATACTGATACCAATCTCAGTAGGAAAGACACAGGATTACTTTCCCAGGCTATTATAACTTTTTACATGCTTAGTTCAAATGCCTTCCCCCTGCCCACAATTTATCCCAGAATGGCTTCTTGAGCAAATTACTTCAGTGACCTAAGAAACAGTGTGACTTAGACCAGAGTTCTCAGGCCCTAGATTACTATCACACTTCACACTGACAAAGAATGTGGCTTTTTGTACATATAGAAAGGAGAATCATCTTCTGTGAATACCTACATTCATTCTACTGAATCAAATAAAAATTTGCCACAGTTATTTTTTCTTTAAAAATAGGAATTTTTAATTACAGTACTTAGAAATGTATATAACTCTAGGCTTAAAGGCAGTTGCTAAAGTTGATGTTACCTTTGGTTTACAACTTGAAAGAATCAGTATTGATAGTAACTAAAATAGTAAACATATTAATTTGTTTATGTGTACATTTCCATCAGAAATTTCTTTCCCTCTGTTAAAGAGTTTTCAGGTCCCAGAAAGGATTTAATGTCTTGAAGTGCTCTTATCAAATAAATCATGTTATTTAATTAAGAAAAATCTTTTCTGAACTCATTATCAACATGTGTAAACAGCAAAATGCTTGACGAGTTTTAAAACAGATCTATTGGCCCACAGATGAACATATTATTTATAGATCGTGCTGGTCTGCCTTATTTTGTGATTGTTGATGTTCTAAGGTCCTGGCTAGCACAGGCTAAGCACAGAAACATTGGTATATTTTGAAATTGAAGGGAAAATGTGACATTAAAGCAAATAATTTGGCCCCTTAATAGGGAAACTTCACATAATCCAGGGAAAAACCATGATGCAAAAGGTAAATTTGGCAGAAAGAAAAACTTAAAATGCAATAATAACATTTTTCCTTTTGTAAAGCAGTTTTAATAGTTGTACCAAATTGGCAACTAGATTACAGCTGATCATCTACTGTTTATGACTAGGATTTGGCAGGGCTGCTAGCAATTCAGTGAACAAGAAGAATCTATCACTAAAATGGTTCTCCTCTTTCTGAAGTAAGCAATACAAAAAAGGGATCACAGGCGATGGATGACATGAAGCAGTCATGTCATGAGGGGACCTCTCCTTCTCTCCTTCCTGTTTCTGGTGAGAATTAAGTAACACCAAGGGAATTCCCACTTTGCTCTCCTTAAATGACTGTTGTTCCGGAGTCCATTCCAGGGGCCAGGGATGTGCCTCGCCCACCACGCACGTCCCGGCCAGCACTGTGCCTGGTGCTGAGCAGACGCTCCGTGTGGGAATGTTCATGCATGTTTCCACTTGCGCTCACACTGCGATTTCGCTCTCGGTGTAGATATCCGCATGGAGCAGTGTTACTTGAAGTGGGATGAAGATGAATGCATCCACCCTGTTCCTGGAAAATTCCGCATGGACGCCTGCTGCTGTGCTGTTGGGGCGGCTTGGGGCACTGAGTGTGAGGAATGCCCCAAACCTGGCACCAAGGAGTACGAGACGCTGTGCCCCCGGGGGCCTGGCTTTGCTAACAGAGGGGACGTTCTTACTGGGCGGCCCTTTTACAAAGGTAATTGGGCCCTCTGCATCAACGGGACGCCCTCCGCATTCTCTGAGAATTGCTTTTGCTTTAAACCTTTAACTTCCCAGTTTATTTTTCTTGATTAAACATGTTTTGTGGCCATCCTTATGGCCCAGGAATATAAATATGTAAGACAATATTAAAGTGAAGATATGAAACACTGTTAATCTGCTCTTCTACTGTTCCTTCCCCCGCTTTCCTTCGCACAACCTGAGATGTAGCCCCAATAGCTACCTCTATACCAATAAGGTCTCTATCGCCACTCGCCTTTACAAAACAAATGGGCAGAAATAAAGAGATCACAACTCTTTTTTTTTTTTTTTTTGAAACAGAGTCTCGCTTTGTTGCCCGGGCTAGAGTGAGTGCCATGGCGTCAGCCTAGCTCACAGCAACCTCAAACTCCTGGGCTTAAGCGATCCTACTGCCTCAGCCTCCCGAGTAGCTGGGACTACAGGCATGCGCTACCATGCCCAGCTAATTTTTTCTATATATATTTTTAGTTGGCCAGTTAATTTCTTTCTATTTTTAGTAGAGACAGGGTCTCGCTCTTGCTCAGGCTGGTCTCAAACTCCTGTGCTCAAACAATCCACCCGCCTCGGCCTCCCAGAGTGCTAGGATTACAGGCGTGAGCCACCGCACCCGGCCTGAGATCACAACTCTTTTATTGAGAATATAGAATCTTTCTCACAGTTGAAACTTTATGTGTGTTATCGATATGATCATTGGAAAGTTTGATACCCTTCATTTCATTGGGTGTTATTGCCCATCACTAGTTAATTAAAGTGATGGGCCTTCTCTTGTATATCAACCAGCTCAGCACTTTGGCTTTATTCTGCTTTTAGACATCAATGAATGCAAAGCATTTCCGGGAATGTGCACCTATGGAAAGTGCAGAAACACCATTGGAAGTTTCAAGTGCCGGTGCAATAGTGGCTTTGCTCTAGACATGGAGGAAAGAAACTGCACAGGTAAGATGATTCTGGTATTTTATTTGGTAAACCCTGGCTGAGAACATGTAAGTTTTTATTTTTATTTCTTGTTCCTACACTTAAATCAGTTCTCCAAATAAACTTCTTGTGAGAGAGCTGCAAAATAGCATGAAAATGCTATGTTTCTTGCAGGAATGGCATAAAAATATGATTTTCAAAACATAGGAGTACTAAAGAATATAGCCGTTAAATCCACAACAATTATATAACTTGAGTAGTATACTGGTAAAGATTGTAAAGTTTGTAATAGAGAAATTATGACTTATTTTTTTCATCTATAAACAGGATTCGTAATAACTAGGCTTCGGTCACCATCCATATCCGTATCCATAACCATTCTCTTTAGTTTGAAAAGATATGAAATTTCACATTTTTCATTAGATAATATAACAAATTATTCCAAACACTTTAACTGCATCTCCAAGATGTCACTCTAGAACTCTCCTTATTCATACTGTCTTTAGAATTCCCCTCGTCTCCCACCCTCCCACCTGCTCCTTGGCCGTGATCCGCATGGGACTGTCTCTCCCGCGCCTTCCCGGGCCTCCCCCAGGGCTCACACCCGTCCCCTGGTACTCCGCTCCGCTCCGCTCCGCCCGTGCCATCCAGTCCCGCCCGGCTGCCGAGCTTGGCTGGGGAGCGCCGAGGGGAGCTGCCTGCGACCCCCACAACCCCGCCGCCCCGCCGCTGCCTGGCCCCACGTGTTCACCTCTTACGTCACTTCCGGCATTCGGAACCCCCTCCCCCAGCCCGCACAGCCTCTGATGCCCCGCCCGTTCCCGTTCTTTATTGGGAACAGTAGGATCGCGAGTCCTCTTCTCACACAGCCTTCTCCCTGCTGATAAAGTCTTTCCCCCTCCTTCCCTCCTGCAGCCAGAGATGAGCCGCGGTGCGTCCTCTGTTTTTATTAATTCCTGGGCTCTCAGCCGCCGCCTCCTGGGGCAGGTGCCATCTCAGCGGGTTCCCTCCTCAGTCTCCAGCGTCTCCGCCCGTTCACTTGTTCCTTTCCCTTGAACGCAAATGCAAAGCGTTTCTTCGGCCCTTCATTTCTCTCAAACTACGCTCCCGTTTCCCTGCTGTTACCTCTCACCCCTCTCTTCTAACCAGACATTGTTTTGTAATTTCGACTTTGCCCTCCCTCATTCGGCAGTTGTACATATCCTTGCAAAACATCTTTGTCAAGTTGAAAAAAACAACTTTCTTTTGGTACACATTCTCCTGGCTCTCTCTGCTGGACAAACCCCTCCTTCAGATTTTCTTTTCTCTTGAGTTTTCATGGTGCTTCCCTGCCTTGACCATCTTTTCTGTGCCTGTGCTGTGTCCTCTCTAAGCTTTACAGATTCTCTTGCCTCTTCTCCCTTGGGTATTTGCCAAAGTCCTCTGCCGGCTCTGCCCCTCAGGGTTTCATCTAGCTTCAGAGCTTCAGGGATGGCCTCTGCTGAGCGGATTCCCTGCTGCTGTCTCTCACCCTCTGCTACTCTGCTCTTCCTCAGTTGCACTGCACATTCCTAACTTCTATCTGGACAGTTTCTCTTTGTTTCAGTCTCCTTTTGTCCCAACTCCCCACTGGCTTCCTCTCACTAGGGACTTACCTACCTGTACTATTAGAAGTGTAATGTTGCTCAGGATTGAAACCTCCCGATTTAATTTTGAAATCTCCCTCTCCTAATGGACAAGTGAAAAAGTTATGCAAATTCTTCCATCACAGTGGCTATTTCAGGGACCTATGGTATGTCTCTTCTAGACACAGATGCAAGTTAAGCTCCTCGGGACACAGGCTCTGAGGCAGAGATGAGCATGCAGGAGGTTATTAGAGGTTCCTCTTGGGATCACCCCTGGGAAGGGAAAGGAAAGAAGCAGAATGGGCAGAGGGAGACGTTGGGCTGTGATGTAGTCCCACTGACGCCCTCAGCCCATGCCATCAGGGCTGTCTTGAGTAGGGCCCAGCAGTTATCTACCTGCATGACCAATCCTGGGATACAGCTGCCCAGAGAAGGGGAGAAGAGGTCCTCTTAGGACAGTTGGCCTCTGAGGGCTCTGCCAGCAGCACTGTCAACAGCTGAGGGAGAGGAGGGAGGGAGTCCTTCCTTCCTGAAGGAGAACCTGGATGACATATCACATTATCTGCTACATTGCAGACACCGCCAAGACCTTCCATCCTTGTTAAGTCTCCACAGTCCAATCCTTCATTGTCATAACCACAGCATTTATCATCCTCAAGCAGGTCTCAGATTGTGTAACTTCCCGGAAGACAACCCCCGTTGACTCAGGCGATCCTAGACCTGGACAAAGAAGCTCAGGGTTCTTTCTGTTCTGACCCCACCTCTTATTTTTGGTGTGAAATTAGCCAAGTCACTTAACGCTCTCCTTCTTTAGCTGTAAAAGACAGAGATGTGTTGACAGTGCTGCATTGTTTGGGGTGTAATGTGAATGGTTGGCTCCCATTCTTCACAACGTGGGAGGCTAGCGTCATCCTCCCATTCTGGGCGCCCTCGGGGACCCCACCCGCCTGTACTCACTCTCCAGTGAAGCCACTCTGCACTCTGTGACTTCCTGCTCTCTGAGATGCATTGCTTCTCTTCACCTTTGCACTTCATCTCTTGCCTCTCTATTTATTCTACACCTGTAAAGTTGGCATTTCAATACAGCCTTCAAGGACCAGTTCAAAAGCCACCTCTTCCAAAATACCAATTCTTAGCAGAGAATAGCTAACATATGTATAGCACTTTCTATGAGACAAGCATGGTTCTCTGCACCTAACAAATATTGGTTCATTTAATTCTATGAGGTGGGCTCTATCACAGAGAAGAAAATTGAGGCACAGAGAAGTGCAGTGATCTTCCGAAGGCCCTGTACGCAGACGACAGACTGAGATTGTACCCAGGCATCTGGTCCTAGAGCCCACACCCGACACTACGAAGCTCACACTACATCACACGAGCCAAAAACTGTCCTCACTCCACTCTATGTACCTTGTGTGGCTCTTACTAGCAGTTCTGAGATAGAAAGTAAGAGAATTTATGTGCGTACCGTTAGCTGCTTAATTGAATCAATGAATTCTGTTAAGGTGTTTGTTTAAAAGAAAGTGCTCACATTTTTTCCATATGTGCTGTAATTAATTGGAGAAATTAATAAAGAAAGACATAAAGCTGGGAGAAAGCAGACACTGAGGCCCCCAAGAGAACATGCACAAATTATGCACTGACTAAATCCTATAATAGAAAAACATCAAATTAAATTCATCAAAATAAAGAGACAGTGTCAGAAATGATTTTCCCCACTCTGATAAATTTTTAAATTTAAAACTTTTAATTTCTAAACTAAAAAATGTTTTATAGGTCATGTGTTCTCAAATATATTGTTTGTAGATATAACTTCTCTATTGAAAAATCTTTATTGAAAAATCCTAGTTTTAGGCATGGGAGAGATTTCTTAGAGAATACTGTTTTTGAGAATATAGATGCTATTATTGAAGATTCTTTTTTACTGTAATGTATAAAAAGTGACAAACACACAAACACCATTTTTCTTTATTGTTTAAAAAATTAGATTAGTAAGCTCTTCACACCTGAATGTGACACAGAAACACTAGTTGGGGCATACTCGTGGCCCTGCTGTGTGCCCTCTCTGGCTCAAAGTCAGTGCGGTGTCTGCCTTGGAGACTGTCTGTGGCGTGCCACACTCCCTGCTCGGAGGCAGGGTCCCTGTCCTCACGTCCTGCGCCTGGGGCGGACGTGGGCCAGTGCAGGACGGTGGTGTCTCCGAGTCGCATGTGGGCCTTCCTTCCATGCGTGCGCGCTGCTCACCTGCCAGCTGCCTCATTCAGCACGTGCCACAGTCGCCGACTTCGTCCTTCTGTTCCCATTTCTAAGCCACAAGGATAAATCCACAATACAGAATTCCTACAGGCAAGGAGGCAGCACCTGCCCGTTGGCTGTGGCAGTTTTGACAGTTGGGGAAAGGAATGTGCCTAAGGCCCTGTCCCCTCTACCCGATGTACTGACAATACATCCTCATGCCATTAGCCACTGATTTCCCCAGCATTTCACATGTGTGGCACTTCCACGTGGAAGGCCAAATCCATCTCATTCTATTTTTTTATTTCTTTTAAACCATGCGAGTTAGACATCGACGAGTGCAAGATTTCTCCCGACCTCTGTGGCAGCGGAATCTGTGTCAATACGCCAGGCAGCTTTGAGTGTGAGTGCTTCGAAGGCTACGAGAGCGGGTTCATGATGATGAAGAACTGCATGGGTAAGCGCGGCCAGCTCTTCTGCTGGCCTTGAAACCAGGCCCGCACAGATTCGTTCCCTCGAACTGTGCTCATCTCAGGGTCGTGAACGGCGGGCTTGGCCAGGATCTGTGGTGATGGAGAGAAGGGATTTAAATGTCAGACAGGAAATCTGCTCTGGGGTAGCTCTCAGGGAGCCCCAACTTCTTGGTGCCTCAGTGGAGATGAGATACTGAGACTAGATCCTGCTTATTCATAGAATCTAAAATCAATGCACAGACTCATTACTCAGAAGGGATTCACTTAAAACATGCACAACATTAGGCCGGGTGTGGTGAGTCACGCCTGTAATCCCAGCACTTTGGGGGTGCCGAGGGAGGAGGATCACTTAAGACCAGGAGTTCGAGACCAGCCTGAGCAACATAGTGAGACCCTGTCTCTACAAAAAACAAAACAAAACAGTAAAAATGCATGGCATTGTGTGGTGGGCCCCAAATTTGTATTCAGTCATGCTAATCTCATGTTATTTTCCTTATTTGTGTGTTATTACAAACCTTCTGGTATTGCCAACTTGTCAGTCCATGTTTGTTTTTCCATGACTTATGGGACTTACCCCCTAGAATGTAGTAGGTTATGAGTCTTAAGATTTTCCTTTCACTTTGATTAGAGATATAGACACCAGAATAACTGATAACAATATATGATATCTTGAGTCTAGGATGATAAAAAGCAAATACTGTTTATTTTTACCTTTTGTGAGCCTTCTCACTTCATGCAAGTAAATTTGTTGATAGCTTACTATCTGTAAGGGTAGAATTTTTGGCTTTTCTCCTGGTAGTAGGAAACGTGAGGAGAGCACTCTCTCATCTGCTATGAAGCTTATCTCTAATGTTTGAGTCACACACTTACCTCAGATAATGTTCTTTCTCGCATGCTGTACGTGTGAGTATTTTTTCCTCAGAGTTCTTTAATGGATCTCATGTTTTTACCTTTCAGACATTGACGAATGTGAACGTAACCCTCTCCTTTGTAGGGGTGGCACCTGTGTGAACACTGAGGGCAGCTTTCAGTGTGACTGCCCACTGGGACACGAGCTGTCAGCGTCCCGTGAGGACTGTGTAGGTGAGTCTGTCCCCTCAGCACATCAGCCCGCAGAGACAACTGGTAGAGACGAGGGATCAGTTCTTACAAACGTGGTGTTTGGGGGCACATGAAATATAGTTTATTAAAAGTGAGAAATTTAGATTACCTACATCTGGATGCAGGCTGTCTCGTTAGAGGATGCTTCAGTGACACATTCAGATGCACTGACGTTATTCTGGTTGGCCTCGTTTTCATTACAAGCACATGTGACTGGCTCCTGTGTGCGGGACCCTAGGCAAGGCCTGCAGCCCCAGCCCCGCAGGAGGACGGGACGGAAAAGCTGCCCCTGCGCCTATGCATCCATCTTGGGCTCTTCCCCGTCCGCAGGCAGAGCGACTCCGTCTCTCACGCGGTGAGCGCCTGCATGCCCTCACCTGTCCCCAGAGACGCCACCGTCTCTGCGCTGGCCCTGGCCAGTGGGATGGCAAAGGGGACGCGAGGAGACGGATGGCTGGCCTGTGAGCTTCCAGCCTGTGGCGGCCTCTGGGCCTCCCCCGCTCTGGTACGCCGGCTTTCAAACTTTGATGGAGCCACAAAACATTTTTCTCACTTGAATTCTTTCTTGAAACTGTAGGCAAATAAAACAGCTTAAAATAGAGCAGATCACACACCACGTTTTAAAAAATAATTTGAACATACCTTCCCAATACACACATATTTATTTGTAAGGCATATGTTTTGCTGTGCTAGTGTATGAGGTGAATCTTAAGTCATAGACTAAACAGATGTTTTAAAAAGATGAATGAAGAAGTTTTAAATGTTTTTTTATCTCATTTTAACAGTGGTACAAAAAGCTTTTCCACACTGTTAATTAGAGAATGTTTATTCATGGTTGAACATATTGAGATACAGTGATTCAGAGATCTGTTTCTAAGTTCATTTTATTTTGTTACTTAGTTTTTATGGATCTTATAGCTAAAAAAATATACCCTTCAAAGGTATAATGCACAATATAAAATATACATGTAATGATCATGAGCATAAATCCATATAGTCTTCTCAGTCATTTTGAGAATTTGCAATGAACTTCTAGTTATATCTCATATTACCGTCATTGTTTTTACCTGAGATTGTGTCTGCCAAGTAGCTTGCATAAGGAAATATGTTTTCTTGCTGCTTTCTTATGATTACATTATTAGTCCTAAGTTTATTCTGTAAATCTTTGATTGGTTTTTTTTCAAGCCATTTGTCTATCTTAGAAGGGTTAGTTTATTTTAAAACAGACAGTAGAATCTGTAGATCCACCTATCCAGGCACACTGAACACAGTACGACAAAAACAAGCGAGGGCCCTGTTGTCATGCCTCTGTTTTGTGGAACCAGCCCTCTTCCTTCGGGAGACTTCAAGTTACGTAGGCAGCCCTTGGCCATCTAACAAAGGCCAGGTGAGCATGCCAAGTAGAGTCATATATTAAATAGTAGGAAACTTCATTTCTGGCACATGCCAAATCTGTGGGCTAACATAGTAGTCACTACTGGTGACATGTGGCTATGTAAATTTAATTAGAATTAAATAACACTGAAAATTCCTTAGTCATACTATCCACATGCAGTTATGTATTGGACAGCATAGATACATAACAGTTGCATCATTGTTCAAAGTTCTACTGGACAGCACTGTTGTGGACAGAAATAATAGAACTTCCAGCATTTTCTTTGAACACCCCAGGAGATCATTTTACCTCCCCCTGAAGTACACAAATCTCTCTGGAGACCACTGCTCCAGTGAAGCATATTCTTAATGGTTTTAAGATTTGCCTATTGCATAAAACATTAATTCTGTATATCTTTTATAGATGTTAATGAATGCTCCCTGAGCGACAATCTCTGTAGAAATGGAAAATGTGTGAACATGATTGGAACCTATCAGTGCTCTTGCAATCCTGGGTACCAGGCCACGCCGGACCGCCAGGGCTGTACAGGTAAGGAGAGGCCAGGTCTGAAACTCGTGTGTCTCAAGTCAGTCTAGGGAAACTTTTGGCACTAAATATATAATGAAGCCTATGTGAGTCTTTTGTCTAAGAATGAATCTAAGAATAGGGGCAAATCTCAGATGCTTTGTTGATTTTGCAGAGCACTTACTAGTCTTATTGCAGGAAATGCTCTAAATTCCATAGTTATTATATTCCTGAGTTCCTTAATCTTACAGTACTGGAGTTAAATGTGGAATGCTATCTAAAAAACAGTAAAAAGGACTAAGAAAGACTAATGATATAGTACTAAATCAACACAAATAGTGGGGAGAAAAATCCAAACCATATGAGCAGTATCTGTTTAAAAACAAGAAAAACTCCTTATGTTTTGTTTTTAAGGAAGTAGGCCTCACAGGTAATGCAGTTGCAATGTTGTTTTCGTAGACATTGATGAATGTATGATCATGAACGGAGGCTGCGACACCCAGTGCACGAATTCAGAAGGAAGCTACGAATGCAGCTGCAGCGAGGGCTATGCCCTGATGCCAGATGGGAGGTCGTGTGCAGGTATAGAAGGGAAAACACAGACTGTGCCTCTAATTAATTATACCTTACGAATGTGGCTCCAGACATTATTGAGTGGAACTGGATGGAAAAAACATTTGATATTGATGAAAGGCATCCTTGTTTTCATTTGATGTTAATTTTGTATCATCAGATATTGATGAATGTGAAAACAATCCTGATATCTGTGATGGTGGCCAGTGTACCAACATTCCTGGCGAGTATCGCTGTCTCTGTTATGACGGCTTCATGGCTTCGATGGACATGAAAACGTGCATTGGTGCGTATCATAAGAGGAGGGCAGATATTTATGCACATACGTATACACACAAAAACGTGAGAAGAGGAAGGCTTTTTCAGTTGTTATTTTAAAATTTTAAACCATTTTACTAGAACTATAAAACCTGAAAAGGAAGAATAATTATTTGGAAAAAAGTCTTTAAAGATAGATGATTCATTTATTTGCAGTAGTATGTCTTGCAAATGGATTATATTTTAGATTTTACCTGTGTATTTCAGTATTATGCTGTTCAGTTTAAAAGATAGCTTTTTAATTGCTATGGTGAGCAAATACTAACCAGATATTGAAAATAATTTTTCTAGATGTGAATGAGTGTGACCTAAATTCAAACATCTGCATGTTTGGGGAATGTGAGAACACAAAGGGATCCTTCATTTGCCACTGTCAGCTGGGTTATTCAGTGAAGAAGGGGACCACAGGATGCACAGGTAGGTTTCAAGCTTGTATCCTGTATGCTTCAGCTTCTTAGATTTCAAAGGCCAACCTTCAGTATCATCTGTCCTTTTGCATCTCTAGACCAGTTACCCACACCCAGGCCACGACCACGTGTGCGATGAGAGGCTGACCCGTAGCGTGTGCGATGTGTTTGGCCGGTCTCTGTGGCAGCACACTGTCTGAGCACCCACCGCAGGCTGGCTGTGGGTCCTGACACGGAGCGGGTGGGAGTGGAGTCTGGTTCCCATGGCTCTGAGTTGCTGCTGGTGGCTCTTGGAGCAGCATTTGCTGTCTGAGAGTGCCTGCTGCCCAGAGGGAAGACACGTAAAGAAGGAGCACTGAAAGACCTAGGGGTCCCAGTTTTTGTTTGTCTTTGCAGTTCTTCTAAACTAAAAATTCATCTCAAGTTCTGTGTAGACTTTTTCCTTCCTTCCTGTCCCCCATATTTTCCTCCCTTCTTTTCTATTCTCTCTCCAATTGCTTTTCTCTTCTCTTCTCTCTGCCCAAATTGCCTCTCTCTTTCTTCTCTCTTTCTTTCTGTGCTCATCCTATCCACTTTGTCTCTTGTTCCCTTTTCCTACTAAATAGTTTTAGCTTTTTGCGTACATGCGGGTCTAGGAAGTACGAAGGTCAAGGTTTTGGACCAGGTGTTTCTCAGTACTCAGTTCAAAGCCCCTGTATGGTATTTTGTTCAGGGCAAAAGGTGCGTGGCTCAGGCTGCAACCCAGCCCTTACGCTGACCCCTCCAGGGAAGGGCAAGTAATGAAAGAAGGTATAGTCCTCTCATGTTCACCACTAGCAGTGTTCGTGCAAAGGCAGTAGTGTGTGTATGATTTCAGCATCTACAGTATGTAATCATTGAACTAGATAGGACAGATTATTCTTATATTCTAGAAAACTGTGGGGAACCATATCTACATAGTTCATACATACATATGTATGTGGGAGGGTGTGTATATATGTGTGTGTGTGTATTATATATGTTATATACACACACACATATACACACTGGTAAAAGCATCTAGTCACTTTCCAGATAAAATTTCCAGTATGTTTTTATATTCTCAAACAAATAGAAGAAATAAAAATACAGACCTAAATGATAGTTTTCAAAAACTCTATAAAATATATTGATTTTAAAAACAACTGTATAATTTTAAAAAGAGAATGGACTTCAAAAAAAAGTTAGGCTTATTTGTATCTTCATGAAAATATGTAATAAATATTAAGAGGAAGAAGTAGCACAGGTTCTTTTTGGAAATAAGATTTCTCTTGACATCTGTGATCTGATGTCCTCTACATAGAGTTTACCCTAGCTCTGGGCAGGGAGGAAGGCCCCTGGGCTGGGCAAGGGTGGCACACATGCCTGCCCGGGGCCGCAGCTGCTGCGTCTCACTCCTACTGGTAAGTCGCTAACAATTTCTTCTAGGGAAGGACTTGTTGTATTTAGATCATGAACTTCCAAATCTTGTTGAAGCCTACAAAAATTAAAAATAAAACTGATGTTAATATTTTCTCTGTATGTTTTCATATTTACTTTAAAATTTTACCTATACAGAAATATATTTGGAAGTAGAATAAATTGGCTTGTATTTCTATCTTTTTCATATTAACTGTGATTTCTCAGATGTGGATGAGTGTGAAATTGGTGCTCACAACTGTGACGTGCATGCTGCTTGTCTGAATGTCCCAGGAAGCTTCAAGTGTAGCTGCAGAGAAGGCTGGGTTGGCAATGGCATCAAATGTATTGGTGAGTTTGCGAATGTAATCTTTTGCTAAGGTGTGACATTTTTAAAGGCTCTTTGCACAGTTGTAGGAATATACTCTTCACTTTCATTTATTCTCTTGTAAATCAAAGTCTCTCTCAGTGGTAAGATAATTTCTGTGTAAGAGTTTCCTTTAGCCTTAGTATAAATGATCAAATTACAACGGTATGCCTTGGCATCTGCTTTTTAATGTGTTGTTGTTCAGTAAAAAATATTTGATATGCAGCTGGTGATCCAAACAGCTGTATGATGAAAAATGACTAATATGTTTTTCCAGTCTTTTCATAGAGTGATCAGTGAGATTTAAAATCCAGTACAATAAATGGAAGAAACAAAAAGGTTTTTTTTCAGATAGCCTAAGTCTATAGTAAATGATCAATATCAGTGTCTTATTAGAAAATAGAATTCTTCTTACAGGAAAATCTAAATATTTTGTTGGATTCTAAGAAGTCTGATTTGAAGAACAGAGAATGGGAAGACAGTTTCTCTGGGTTTCATAGTTCTTGAGCCAGAGTCTAGTAATAAGCTGTCTGTATAGCTGAGAGGAGGGACTAGAGTAGACTCTTGGTATCACTCACAGTGCTGTTTAATATGCGCAGTGTTTTACATGCCTTAAAGTAAGGAATTTTTCCAACTGGTGAGAATTATCCAGGGCAATTTAAAGTGAAAAAGAAAGCAAGCTGAACGTCCTGCCATGGCTTTGTTAAGCTTACTAGCGACCTACGTCTAGTCCAGCCATCTTTCTATGGTTAATCTCACAACTTTTCAGCTATATCCTTGTTCGTAATTTTCTAATCCCATAGGTCTCCCTTTTTCTCCCTTATAGCCTCCTTTTTTTGTACTTCTTGTCCGTCTGTCACTCTGGTTAGCTATCTCAAGACAGCCTGCCTCTGATAGAAGAAATTCCGCCGTGTCCAGAGTCCTGTGTCCAGCGGGGCGTCCGGCTCCGTCCTTCTCTTTCCCTCTCCATGCCCTACTCTGGTCTCAGCCAGTCTGTCTCTTTCAGTCTCTCTCTCTCTCTGCAGGACACTAAAAAAGCCCCCTCTTATGTTTGCTCAAGCCCTCTCTGGCCCTCATGCAATCCATTCTCCACATAGCAGCAGGAGGAAACTTTCAAACCATAGATTTGATCTTTTCGTCATTCTAACCCATCGCACTCGGGATAGAATCCAGGTTCCTCCCCATTCCTGCCTGGTTTCACTGTCTCTTTGGCTCTTCCACCCGCCTCTGTCTACTGCAATGTGCTTTGCCACTCTAGCCTCTTTTAATTTTCTTGTCACATCAAACTCTTTTCCTCCTTGGTGTCTATACATGCACTGTTCCCTCTGCAAGGATCACCCTTTCCTACTTCTGCTCAGCGAGCTGATGCTTCCTCATCTTTGAGGTCTGAAGTTAGCTAAAACTTACTTCCTCGGTGGGGTCTTCCTTGTTCCTGCAGTCCAAATTAGAAGCCCCTTTTATTCTCTGATTGCACCTTGTAACTTCTTTCACGGTGCCTCTATCAGTATTTAATTTTTTTTCTGTGTTTAACATCTGTCTTTTCCAATGGACTGTGGGCTTCATGAGATCAAGAATCGTATCTTGATTTCCTCATCTATAAAATAAACTTGAAAACTCTATGCTAAAATTCAGTATTACCTTCAGAATTGATCCTTTTCTACTGATAAAGGAACCAGCAATAGAATTTACCTTCAGAAGTCAGAATGAAATATAACACTGGTTTTCTTTTAACCATTAAAATTCTAGTTAATTAGATACCTCATAAAATGCTTGAATTCATAATCTTGGCCCTTGTTTGTGGCATGGACATTGGATTATGGGTCTGAGATCTTAGAATACTGGAGCTGTGACCCTACCAACTAAAACACACACAAACTAAAACACATTTGGCTAGTTTATATTTAAATTAAGACAAATGAAAATCTTTCTGGGTGTTTAAATGTTGCATTGTTATTTCTGAACTTTACTGCTCTGTTCTCCTGGCATGCAGACCTGGACGAATGTTCTAATGGAACCCACCAGTGCAGCATAAACGCTCAGTGTGTGAATGCCCCAGGCTCGTACCGATGTGCCTGCTCTGAAGGCTTCACTGGCGATGGCTTTACCTGCTCAGGTGGGTGACAGTTGAGAGGTGTGCGTGGACATGGTTGGCATGGAACATTTTGTGTGCTTTCCTTATTTGAAGAAAACTCTACTTACAGGAGGCTAAAATAACTACCCCTATTTTTAC
The DNA here is from genome assembly GCA_028533085.1 of Varecia variegata. Lineage (NCBI taxonomy): Eukaryota > Metazoa > Chordata > Mammalia > Primates > Lemuridae > Varecia > Varecia variegata. The sequence goes on from CM052439.1 coordinate 93,567,867, forward strand.
GCTTGGCTCACAGGGCATATGTATTTCACTTACATTAAACACAAAAACTTGAATGATCTTTCAAATATATTGGTAGACATTTTAAAATGTTGACATTTATTACTAGTACATACTGTTAACAACTATCATTTTCTCTATTCATTTATAACATAATGGTTTAAAAACACAGGCTTTGTCTGGAAAAGACCACCTGGATTCACATCTTGCCTATGCAGCATCTACCTGACTAAACTTAAGTAAATTACTTAACTTATCTGGCCTTATTTTCCCCATTTTAAAATGGCCATAGTAATAATACCATTTCTTTTTTCTTTTTTTTTAATCACTAAATGAATGACATGGAAAAACTATTTGGCTTTTTTTTTTTTTTTTTTTTTTGAGACAGAGTCTCGCTCTGTTGCCTGGGCTAGAGTGCCGTGGCATCAGCCTAGCTCACAGCAAACTCCAATTCCTGGGCTCAAGCGATCCTTCTGCCTCAGCCTCCCGAGTAGCTGGGACTACAGGCATGCGCCACCATGCCCGGCTAATTTTTTCTATATATATATTTTTAGTTGTCCATATAATTTCTTTCTATTTTTTAGTAGAGATGGGGTCTCGCTCTTGCTCAGGCTGGTCTCGAATTACTGAGGTCAAACGATCCACCCACCTCAGCCTCCCAGAGTGGTAGGATTACAGGCATGAGCCACCACGCCTGGCCTATTCGACTTTTTAAAATAGACTACATCACCTACACAATGACTGCTATTAAATCTATTTATCAGTCTCAGTAGCTCACCACATGGTATTGAAAGGATTAAATGGAGTAATACAAGTAAAGAACTTAGGAAAACACTTCACAAAAGCTCAGTAAATATTAGCTTCCATTTAGCTTCTAGTCATTCCACATTCCTTGAGGTAAAGCATCCTCTCATCATATGCATATATAAAACTAGATTGTCTTGCTGTTTGTAAAGTTGAATGCCTTTCAGTTTGTAAGATAGGTGTTTCCCTGTTGATTTGCAGTACACACTTTAAACCCACAATTAAATGATAGACTCTAAATTTGTTTTCTAATTATTGAGATAAAAAAATGCAGACTTGTCATTTTTGAATGCCTCTTTAAGAAAACATACTTACTCAATATTAAAGCTTTATTACTTTTAAGCTTTGGATATTGCATCTTTTCTTGCATTTCTTTGCACCATGGTATCAAGGAAAGAGCATGGCTTTGGTGTCAGACACACCTGCAGTCAGATCCTGGCTCCGCTCCTTGTGGCCCTCACAGCTCCCTGCTGCTCTTTGCTTCAGGTTCTTCCTCTTCTGAACCTCAGGGAACTGGTGACTCAAGGAGAAAACAGGCCAGGCAACCAGCACACCGCTTAGCAAATGTCAGGCCCTCAGCAGACATCGGTTTCTGCCCTCCTTGCCATTTTCTGCTTGATAGACTTAAGTAAATGATCTTTAAGGTCTATGAGTGATGCCCGTTTGTATAGTTAAGATAGTAGTTTGTTTTCCATTCTTGAAATACTTCACTCAGAAGTCTCCAGTTCGTTCCATCCAGGTTATAACCTTGACTCAAACCGTACAAAAGCAATTCATGTAACCAAAATGTTTGTATCCCCCTAGTATTCTAAAATTTGAAAAAAGATAGGAGTATTTTTATAAGATTGTAATGGCCTGAAAGAACCTCTCTCCATTCTCATGGTGTCTCTAATTTGCTTTAAAATACTTGGACTAGTGAAAAAGTGAGTTGTGTATTCTAATACTATAACATTTTCAAATGCATGGACACCATTTTTAGATTAATTCCCATGTTCTTGGTCATGGCCAGATGATGTTGGTATGATACTATACATAAATTGGCATTAAAAAGAACCAAGACAGATGTGGGAGACATCTGCATTTCTCCTGTTAATTGCATTACAATTGAATGTTAGGGTGCAGGTTAAATAGCTTTTCTATCAGTCTTATACCCTTATTTCAGCGAATGTGATGTACTGTTGTTTCATGCTAATGAGCACTAAGTCAAGCCAGTAAAACTGATTTAGTTACAGAGCAAGGAGAAAATGTGTCATGAAATTTGGAACTTAATAGAGATGTAATTTACTTCTTCCACAGATGTTGATGAGTGCGCAGAAAACATAAATCTCTGTGAGAACGGACAGTGCCTCAATGTCCCGGGTGCATATCGCTGCGAGTGCGAGATGGGCTTCACTCCAGCCTCAGACAGCAGGTCCTGCCAAGGTGGGTCACTAGGATTCCAACTCATTTTCAAGTTGGATCGCCTATAGTAAATGAAACCACAAAAAGATCTGGAACAGTCTCCACCTGGAAGCTGAACACATAGCACATGCTGCACACATAAAAGTCATTCATTTAAGCGTGGATTATTTTGCCGAATGAATAATGATGAAGGCGGCTTTCATCTCTTATGAAGTTTTCCTGGCCAAGAGCCAATAGTTGGAAGTTTGGCTCATTCTTTCTTTCCCTTTTTAACGATTTCTTTTTTCCTTTTCCTTTTTTTTATCACTAAATGAATGACATGTGGAAAACTATTCAGCTTTTAAAATATGATCTATTACCTGCCCCAATCACTGCTACTTATTGTGTTTATCAAGACCTGAACAGTTCGATATTGGCATCTGTCTTCATGTTGGAGTCTGCTGTGTGTCCGTCTGGGACTGGAAATCCTGTTCAGGGATTCATCATTTGCTTAATAGTGATGTCTCCTCTTCTAAGTTATGGCATTATCCCTCTTTCTTAGCAATGGGACTTTGTGCCTAGTATGGTCTCTTTCCAAAAAAAGAATTTGGATTTGCTTTTAAATTAGAGACTCACTTCACATAGCATATAGAATGGGCCATGATTGTGTGATGAATAGGGAATACATGAAAATGTGAAGGAAGAAAGAAAAGAGATGAAAAATAATTCCTATGCCAAAGGGCTTCAACAAAATTTGTTATTCACAGAACACCTTAAAAAAAAAAAAACTCAAGCTAACTGCTAGGTAAAGATGATAAATTGGAAACAGATATTTCCCCAACATTAGTGTCTAATCAAATGAGCAGAAATGGTAAGTCCCAGCGCTCACACACACACACATAATTCATTAGCCTTAACCAAACAAAACAAATTATACAATCTGGGGTAGCTCAGAGTAGAGCCTAACTCTGTTCCACCACCAGATGTGGCACTGGAGAGAGTGTGCCAAAAGATCGTTAAATTTTCCATAAAGAGCCACCAATTTGAACAAGGGGATGGAGAGTTGGCCCTGGGAAAGATGACATTAAAGACTGAAAGCGTTCATGCTTCTCCACTGACCCACCAGATTGGGCAGAATCTAATCCATTTTATACAAGGCAACTGTAAAGTAAACATTTTTTTTTTCTCAATCCTGGTTTCTTCTAAGCACTGAAGTTAATTAGTAGAAAATGTGAGTCAATGTGGATATGGAATTATTATGCATGATTTAGTGTCTACATCAGCTTGACAAGAGTTAGTAGGAGAAGGAACAAGTCAGCAGTAGCCAGACACTTTTGCCAACATGAATTCTTTATACCTAGATAGGATTTTTTCTTTATAAATTTATTGCTTTTGGATGGCATAGGCCCTTCCAGAACTTCTCCCCAGACTCTCCCCCTAAGGTGGGGCTAAATAAGTTACTGTTTACTGTCCTCTCTTCACATTTAGTTTTCTCATATGTCATTACCACAAAGAGAAATCCCTACTGACAAGGCAGCTCAGGGTGGCACACAGGTAGTTCATCCTCAGTTCAACCCTCTGCCCCATTCATCTGAACACTGACTTTTGAGATCTCAGAAATGTAATCCATGCTTCTGCCTGTTCTCCTTGTTTTTCTCTTCTTTCTTCCCATAAGGACTGGCTCACCTGGACAGTTTCTCCTGATTTTACTAATTTAATTCCTTGCTGTCTTCCCATATTATTATAAATATATCCCCCTCTGATCAACATTTTTTTACTCTGAATCTACTTCTCACCACAAATTCTCAGAATTTCTATAGCATCCAAATAATTACTGGAGTTGGCCATTTCCCAATATTCCCCACCAAAATGGGGGAATACAAAACCCAGAGGAACTGCCAGGGATGAGATCCAGGGCTCTGTCAGACAGAGGGAACCTTGCTACAGCCCATTCTGTGTGCGGTCTGGAGAGAGAGCAAAGGCCAGACCCATCCTGGGAGCACGGGCCCCGGGGAGCTCTGCCCAGCTTCCTTTCCCTCTCGCTCCACCCTAGGAATCTCTGGGCTACTGAAGAGCAGTTTTAACAAGACCCAGACCCCAAGCTGTCTTCCAGATAAAGCTCTGATGAAGAAGGAAAGATGTCAGATTCCATCTGAACTGTATGAAAGTAAATACAAGCTCTTGAAAGAGAAGACCAAGTAGTGTGTGGACAAGCAGAAAATAAACAGTAACGACTTCTGCAGGCATCCTACGGAAACAAAAGAAAAGAGTATACAAAAAAACAGCCAACCTAACCAGAGTAGAAGAAAACTACCCCAGAAACAAAAGCAAATTTCCCATAAGTTCTTTGTGGCATACATGACCTTAATATAAATATGATTGAAAAAGTTCAATGAGAAGATTATAAATACAATCGAGTATTTAATAAAAGGGAGATTGCAGAGTCAAGACAAATAAGAAATGGGGACTAATACAGTAAAACTGAAGAACTATTAACTAGAAACAGCAAAAATCAGAAAAGATACAGTCGAAAATGTAATTACTAGCATAGAGAAAGGGCTTGAGATAATCACAGAGAACAAAAAAGGGGGGAAGAGAAATTAACACTGTAAAAGAAAAGATAAAAACCATAAACATCAGTATAACTAGTGTCTCTGTAGCGAAAAGCCAAAAAAATCACATAGAAGAAAGTATCAAACAACCAAACGTTTTCCAGAACTAGAAGAAAGGATTGAAGTACAGGAAAAGGCCAAATTATAAGAGAAAAACTTAGCCTCGTTACACTTGTCAACTTTAGTCATAGAGGATTCAAGACTTCAGATAGATTAGACAAGTCATGAGCTAAACAAACATTCAATACCAGAGACATTAAATCAATGCCCACAAAATTCTGAGGAAACATATGACTAGTTGGTTAATTATAAACACAATAGGGATATTCTTACAAGTAAAATAATTCAGAAAAAAAACCTTATATTTACATAGAAGTTCCTCCATTCTTGGGGAAAAAAATTAATCAACAATGAAACACAGCCAATTGAGAAATAAATGGAGAAGTTGTAGCAAAGCCATATAGATCCCCTTAAGTAAAGAATTAGTACTAAATACCATGGAGATTATGGTAAACTGCCATCAACATTTGAAAAGTGAAAATAACATAGCTAACAAAAATAAGGAGTTAGAAGGATATATGAGTGCTAATTTTCTTATCATTCATTGTATAGAATCTATTAATACTATCTAAAAATTATATTTGAATTTTAGCATAAAGCCAAAAGATGATAAAATTTTAGTGTTTTTCCTTCTTTTTTGACATTAAAAAAGTATTTTAGAAGCTGTTAAGATAATGAAAATTGATCTGATTAATGGAAGTTGTTTCAGCTTCACTGTCTGTAAATATGCATGTAGAAACACCTGGAATAATATTCATCAGTGATAATGATGTCAATCAATGATGTTCATCAATGATTATTTCTGGGTGGAAACAGTTTTGAGCGAATTTTGGTTTTGGTTTCTTATTTTCTGTATTGCTTGCTATCTTTTCTGTTTTCCCATCAATACTTTTTGGTATTGTTTATATTTTTTAGTATGCATCAGTTTTATAAAGTCAAGACAGTATTCTTTTAAAATACCTTATTTTATACAACTGTTACATTATTTAAATGGAAGATATTTCTAATAAAGGTAATTTTAAAGTAAAATACATATTCAGAGGGCTGATAATACAATTTGATTTTCACTTATAGATTAACAGAATTCAATTATAATTTAGCCTAATGAGTCTTTGCTCATTTATATAAAGAGAATAACTTTATTCCCCTTGACACAAGAAAAGACGCCTTTGCACATCAGTTGAACTTTTAAACATGTTTGGAACCTTAAATCTAAAGTACCTGAAACCAGTCATTTTAACTATCATGAATGAACAAAAACCCTTTTAAACTTAAGATATAACTGTCTCAAGACAGCAGTTTAGGATGGCTTGTCTAGTCTAGCCTAAAATGACATGCCTGGTCTGCACTCTCAGAATATTAGGCAATTTATGTACAAAAAGGTGCATCCCCCTTTTGTGAGGAGAAATACAGATTATTTCCACAGTTAAACTACATGTGTGCCTTCATTTTCATGAGTCAGGACACGTGTATTGACCTTGAGTTAAAGCCTCCTGGAAGACCTTCATGAACTGAATTTCTTAATTCAATGCAATAGAGATATTTTAATGAAATTTATTAGAATGTGGAGCAATTCTAATACCATCTTACTACATGGTATTAGGAAAAACATTTCCCTCCCTGTGTATAACTGATTTTATAATGACAGATAAAATTACAGAATAAAAGAGGAGTAAAAACTAAAAAGTTAAATAATTTTAAAGGTAATATTTAAAAATTTTTGTATGTTTTTGTTTTAATTTACCAATTGTAAAACGTCTGCTATTTGTACTAATTACTTAGAAGCTTTTGTTACCTTTAATTTTTTGTAATTTCATTCCTTTAACATGTTTATATTTAATTTTTGTATTCTTTTTTATGTCATAAGCCAATCCTTTTTTATTTAAGTATATTATAATCCAAAACAGTTAAAATACTAGGCACACATTTTACCAAGAAAACAATATATCTTTTATGTCTCAGTTTCATAGATAGACATTATTTGCTTGTCATTTTCAATACCTACCTAGCCAAAGAAAAAATTTTTTACTGCATAGAAACATCTGAGAACTTAGAAAAGCCCATTAATGTTATGCATTAAATCAAAAATTTTAAATGCCTTTGTAAACAAGAGATTGCTTTTTTTTAATCTTCAGATATTGATGAATGCTCCTTCCAAAATATTTGTGTCTTTGGAACATGTAATAATTTGCCTGGAATGTTTCATTGTATCTGCGACGATGGCTATGAACTGGACAGAACGGGAGGGAACTGCACAGGTAGGGCTAGTTAAGGGCTCAGATGTGTTCCAGTTCGTTGAAATGAATGTTCTATGCTAAGTATAAAAATACCTCAAATTTCTGCTTAGCTAATATGTGCATTGGGTTATGCATTTTTCTCAAACATAAAATTACATCCCAGTACATTTATTTTTGACTATGGAATTGATCCATTTTATGTAAACAACTTAATATTAAATATATAACATGAAACTACTGAAGTTTCTCTTTGTCTATATGCATGTTCATGTATATGTATATGTATACATGTATAAATATATATAATTTAGTTGAGCAAATAGTGACATAATTTTTTTCCTCAGAATAGCAACATTTAATTACATCTGTCTATTAAGAATATTAAATGACATTGTCATAAATATCATGTGCTTGATCTTTGGAACCTGTTTTAGGCATATACAAGGATTTAATATTGTTATTTCATTGTGCTGAGTCCTTCATAATGATCTTGAATCTACTGACTTGCAAAAAATCCACCAAATTCTTTGGAACAGCGGCATGCATACGGAAAGTAAAGATGGTAACGTGGGCATTTTAAATACTTCTCCTAGATATTGATGAGTGTGCGGATCCCATAAACTGTGTAAACGGCTTATGTGTCAACACGCCTGGTCGCTATGAGTGTAACTGCCCACCCGATTTTCAGCTGAACCCCACTGGTGTGGGTTGTGTGGGTAAGTAAAGCTATATGAAATAAACTAATAGAATTATGTTGAGTTGAATATTCAGACTCTTTTGGTAGTAAACTGTGATGAATGTCTGCTATAGTTAATTTAAAAACAAAATAATCGCTTCCCTTAAGAAACTCTGTATTACCAAATAATGCGTAGTCACCTTTATTGTGTTTATCTTCCAAATTGTATTTAGAAACAAGAATTTTCAAGACATCTTCTCCAACCTCCTCCTCTCGCAGACTTGGGAACCAAGGTGCAGACAGGTGCATTCATTTGCTTAAGGTGTCAGAGCCTGCAGGCAGCAGAGCTGAGGCAGTGTCCCAGGCTGCTGCCTGGCTCCTTGGCCAGGACTTGGCCATATGGCTATATATCAATAGCCATTTCTCTTGCCTACAGGAAGCGTCATGTAGGAGTAAAACAAATGAAGCGATGAGAAGAAAGGAATTAGGGGCATGGGTTTCATAAGCCAAACCATTGATTGGAGTAAAAGAAGGTGGGAGATGAGGGGGAGGAGGAGGAGGAGATAATGAAGGCTCAGAATCTGTCATTGACATCGCTGATCTTTGAAAAATAATTGCCCATCTTTTGCCATCAGCCCTATTCCTGTGTCTTAGTGAGTGTTTGCCTAGAGGAGTAAATGGCCTGGGGAATTTCCTGAGCCAGCACAGAAAATTTTAAAGAGGGAAATAAGGGGATATTCCTTGCTTCAGTAGAAATCTGCCTACTGTCTTCCGTGTCAGTTCTATGGGCCTGCAGCAAATGGAGGGGATATTTGCTGCTGTGATTTTCACGCAATTTATATATTGTGTTCAAGTTTTGAAGAATGCATTTAGTTATGATTTATGGCTACGCCAAGTTCTGCCTTTTCCATTCAAAATCATTCATTTAGTAAATATTGACCACCTTCTATCTGAGGGCTAATGCTCCAACAGTGAAGAAAACAAGCAAATTCTCTGCTTTTGTGTTTACATTCTGGTGGCTGGGAGAAAAATAAAAGCAAGAACGGATCATGGCACTCGAGGTGGTTGGAGGAGAAGTGCTATGTTACATTGGGGAAGGGGGAACAAGCCAACTGGGCCTCTGGGAGAAGCCCCCAGGTACAAGGAGCAGCCAGTGCAAAGGGCCTGTGGTAGGAGAATGCTGGTGTCAGAGACACAGCCCACGGCTGCATAGCAAGAAGTAGGAGCAGGGGGCGGGGCAGAGTATGAGGAGAGGAGTCAGAGAAGGAACAGTTGCCCAGATCACGGAGTGATGCCCAACCCTGGCTGCACAGCAAAATCCCATTTAGAACCTTAAAAATACACTGATGTCTGCCCTACCCCCAGGAATTCTGATTTTGGGGGGCCTCGGTATTTCTTAAAAGCTTCCTTAGAGCTAAGGCTGTGAACAGGCAGCTAATAAAAGAGAATAGTCCAAAAGTTAACAAATGAAAGTAAACAAATGCCCAAAATCATTAGTAAGAGGAAACACTGAATATCACTTTACACCTCATGTACTGGCAACATGAGAAAACCTGGAAATGTGCGGTGTGGGTCGTGAAGCACTGTCCTGCGGGAGAAGTGTGGCCAGGCAGCCCTGCACAGAGTACTCTTGCAGATTAGCTGTCAGCAATCAGTCTTAGTTTGGGGGTTTCTTTTTGGGGCAGTTCCATTTGTATGGATTGACACTTGATGGGTTTCATTCTTTCTTAGTCGTTTCCAGAAAACAAAGACTCATTCTATCTTACAGATACCATAAGGGTCCATTGGGCCCTTTTGTAAGTCTAAGATACGTTATAAGATGTTAGTGACTTTAATATTTCCTTTATCTTGAAAGATTTTGCTATTTTATTGTCTTAAGTTTTAATTCATCAGTATTCATCATTTGTGACCAATAACATTAAAACAGAGCTTAAAATAATAAGAAAGGCCAGTTACAGTGGCTCACACCTGTAATCCCAACACTTTGGGAGATTGAGGCAGGAAAATCACTTGAGGTCAGGAGTTCAAGACCAGCCTGTGCAACATAGCAAGACACCATCTCTACAGAAAAATTTAAAAATTAGCCAGGCATGGTGGCACATGCCCATAGTCCTAGCAATCCAGGAGGCTGAGGTGGGAGGATCCCTCGAGCCCAGGAATTTGAGATTACAATGAGCTATGATTGTGCCACCATACTCCAGTCTGGGTGACAGAGCACGACCTTGTCACTAAAAAAATAAAATAAAATAATTAGAAGGTGGAAAATTATGGCATCACCTAGAAGGAAGAGGCAATGGTGAAATGAAATGTTACTGTGGTCTCATCCTTCAGTTTTCTTATTATATTGCCCAAAGAATTTATCATCTTTCAAGAAAATACAAAAGAGGACTGGAGACACCTCATTTGAAATCTTCTTTCAGCATTTATTAAACACAGTTGAGAATTTCAGAAGTCATTGCTTTCTGGCCATCATGGCAAAGAGGAAAAAAAATTGGCAGTGGAAACAATTTCACAGTTGTTAGATGAATCAGAAGATGACTGCAAAGAGACAGAATAGCTTTCTTGTCTAGATTTAAAGATGATGGAAATTGATCATCTAAGCACTATCCCAGGCCAGGACTTGTCAGAGACCAATTTTCTACATGAAATTTTTCAAACTCGAGAATCAATGAATAAGTGAACGGTATATTTCTGTACACAGAGGAAATATGGTGTTCTCATTCACTTAGTCAACAGAAAGAACTTCAACACACAGCATTTGGCAGTAAGAACCTGGACCATCTCAGATTCATGTATTCTTTCAAATTCTATGATGTCTCTGTACCAAAATTTAATCGATGTGGTTAACAGGTGGACAAACCATAAAGGCAGGTATGTATAAAAGGTTCTTAGAAAGAAATATGTGATGTAGAAATAGAAGAAAATCATAGCACTGATGATTCTTATTGGTGTTGATAAATCTAAACCTGCAAATGCTCTCCCTGTGTGGAGCAAAGAAGGTGACTGTCCTCTCATCAGCAAACCAATGAGCTACTGCTGTTTAAAAAGATTTCTTTCTTATGATGCAAAAGCAAGAAGAAGAACCAGAGTAATGATAAGCTAGAACCTATTAGAGATGTGTTTGAAATCTGCAGTCAGTTTTACAAAATGAATGAGCCCCTGGAAGCCACTAGTTGCATTCAGAGGACCATTTGGGTACAATATCTTCAAAACCAAGAAAATATAAAATAAAAATTTTAGTTAGCCATGACGAAATTCTTATTAAAATTACTAGTAAAGTTGTTTCCACTATGCCTTTTTTCTTGTGTAAATTTTTTTTAGAATGACTTAAAAATACAAAAAATTTAAAGGGTTTATTGGATGCAGATGGCAAATGATGATGACTCTTTTCCTGATACTGCAGGCTAAGTATATGCAAACTCTGTGAACTAGCAGTTCCTCTCTGGGCTCTACATACCAAAGAAATTAACTCACAGGCCCCTACCGAGACAGGTATAGGATGTTCACTGCAGCATTCTTTGTGGTGACAGAGGTTAAGAAATCATTTTTGGAGAGTAGATAGATGTTTTTTAACAAAAAACAGGCATGTAGACCATGGAGTTGACAGACTGGATGTTTACAAAGCAGACATGTCTGGAAAAGTTGTAAAATGAAATAATATTTATGACAACAATTTATGTAAATGCAAAATGAACACATTAAAACAAAAATATTTATTTTGCAAGAATACATGTAAAAAATTAATAGCATTAAATACATTCGGATGGTCTAGTAGAGAAAGGGGAACGGGAGTGGAGAATAGGGATAAAAGAGAGAGGAAGGGAAGAGGAAGGAGGTGTGAATCAGTGCAACCCTGATGAGGAGAGGGACCCTGAGTTAACTCACTGCTCTGCGTCCAAGAGTCAGCAACAAGAACAAGATGGAAAATAAAATAATCAAAAGCTGCCCAAATGATTCTAGTGTTGGCAGCCAGGGATGAAAATTACTTTGTAGATTGGTAATGACTTTGGCTTTTACTCTGATTGAGATGTGACTGTATCGGAGGTGGCCCGGCCTAAGGCAGTGCTTCTGAAGGATTACTCCGGCTGTGGCGGGAAACAGTGCACTACAGCTGGGTCGAGGGTGGAAGCTAGGAGATGAGTTAGGAAACTGTTGCAATAGTCCAGGCAGTGATGGTGGCTGGAACTGAGGATAGAGTGTTAGAGGCAGTGCTAAGCAGTCAGATTCCAGATACATTTTGAAGGTAGAGTTGACAGGATTGAATAAGGAATGACAGTAAGGAGCTAAAAATGACGCCAAAGCTTAGGGCCTATGCAACTGAAAAAGACTGAGTGCCCTTTGTTGAAAATGCAGTAGACTGGGCGAGTAGAGTAGATTTTGGAGGTGGAGGAAAGAACATCAAGAGTTTGATTTTAGACATGTTAACTTTGAGTTAACTGTTTGATATGTAAGAGAAAAAACAAATTGGCAGTTGGCAGAAGGTCTAGAGTTCAGGGGAGGAATGAGAGATGGAACCATCAATTTGAGTTCTCAGCAGAAAAGTAATATTTTAACCCATGGAATCAATGAAAGTGCTCTAGATGGTAACTATAGAAAGAAACAAGAAAACGTCTTAAATTCATTGATCTCTCAAATATCCTCTCTAAATTTGTTACAGACTGTCTTTTCCAAAACCTGCAAAGCTAGCTGCGCAAATTGAAACTAAACCATTGGAAAATGGAGATCATGGAGAGGAGAGAAAAGAGATGGGGTTACCAATATTTCTTTGATATAATACATAGTTTTAAATTAAATTTCCCTAGATTTATTTCCATTATTCATAAACTCATGATATAGATTGTTTATACCAAAAATTTCTTGCATTCATAACACTGAAGGTCCAGAATGTACCAAAGGAGAAACTTCTGACTGTTTTGTCTGTTCCGTGAGTAGATGGAAATGTGATGTATACAAATTTCTAAACACAGGAAAGTCTGTCGTAATTTGCTTTGCATGACTCAGTGTTAAAAAGGTTTAAAGGAAAAGATTGATTTTTACTAAGGATTAAAATGAACCTTTCATGTTAACGTACAACATTCGAATGTCATCCTTTGAGTGACTTTTCCCTGAAAAGGAATTCTTAGTACAGCAAGGGCGATCCAAGCTCCCCTTTCACTCTGCAGACAACCGTGTGGGCAATTGCTACCTGAAGTTCGGGCCTCGAGGAGACGGGAGTCTCTCCTGCAACACCGAGATCGGGGTGGGCGTCAGCCGCTCTTCCTGCTGCTGCTCTCTGGGAAAGGCCTGGGGGACCCCGTGCGAGACGTGCCCGCCGGTCAACAGCAGTGAGTGTGGACACAGACTGCGTCTGAGACTAGTTGCCGTTTTATTCTTGGGCTGGGGAGGGACCAAAAAACATTGAATTTGGACTACTTCCAGTGGATATGCTGAAGCCAGCCAAGAGTGTTTTATATGAAAGGAATTCAGATTCCTCTCTTCCTAATGTTTTTCATGATATGTTTAAAAGAACAATTTTTAACCACAATCCAGTATGAATGGTCGTAATATCAGTTCTCCATGGTATCACAGATAAAGGCCATTCCTGATTCCTCTCAAAGGTTCTTTAGTTTCAGGCCCATAGGTGTGTTGTATTCCTGAAGTCAATCATAGAAGGCCTTCACAACTGAAGCATGTGTTCTGGTAATGGACATGAGCAGAAACCTGTATACTGTAGAGGCTTTTAGTTTTTGTTTAATAGCCAAACGAGTTGTGGGGGAGTTTTTTCTTTAATTAAAAACATGGCTTTTGTTATTCTACTGTGCACATGATTTGTGGAGTAATTATCTTTTTCACATAAAATGTAATATATAATACTTTAAATATATTTGAAAGGACACTAAGAAAAAAAATCCTAAGTACCCCTTAGGATGGGTACTTCGAGCCTGGCAATTGCTGACTGCTTGCTCATTGTCTCAGCCCCTGGGATAAGGTATCACATCTCTTATTTTCCATTGTTTTGTAGCTGAATATTACACCCTGTGTCCTGGAGGTGAAGGCTTCAGACCTAACCCCATCACAATCATCTTAGAAGGTGAGCTAATCTCTTATTGCCACCCAGATTTAAGCAAGGTAAAGAGTTAATTTTAGAGAAAAGCTGGTAGAAAAATTAGGGTGGAGCAATCCCTACAAAATTATTTAGTAAAATTACAGATGGACAGTCACGAGGATGTCAAAGAACTACTTTGATTAAGAAGTAAGGATCCGATCCATTGTACTGATCTGATGTCTGATTGTTCTGCAGAGAAACTTTCTTTATTGCTATCTCCAAAATTGACATAGCAATAAACTTGCTTTTATTACTCTTCTCAGGTAATTGCAAAATCTCATGACAAAGCCAAGAAAATGCATGTCTGGTATGAACCCACCACCTAAGTGTGCGTTCATTTGGATGCATGGAGCTCTGCTGGTCCTACAGGATCACCCTGCTGAAAGCTCTGGTATTAACTCTTCACGTTGGTGTTTATGGTAAATGAAATGTTTCCCTTTTTGTAGACATTGATGAATGCCAGGAGTTACCAGGTCTCTGTCAGGGTGGAAATTGCATCAACACTTTTGGGAGCTTCCAGTGTGAGTGCCCACAAGGCTACTACCTCAGCGAGGAAACGCGCATCTGTGAAGGTGAGGTGAATCGATCCCTAAAAATGGTTAGGCTGTTTAAAATAAAGTGACTGCTGGGGCCAGGGCACAGGCCCCATCCTCACATCCTGTCAAAGGCTCTATCGACGGGCTCTTCACTCTTTACCTATCAGTGTTGCTAAGTTGTGTGATGATAATTTATAGCTCATTTGCTATAATTTACCATTATTTTTATAGGAAGATTAATTAAATATAAATGGGGGAAATGGAGTAGTGTGAAACATACAATATCAAATAAGTTATTAGTTCAAATATTGATAAGAATTCTATTTTATATAGGAAAAATAGGCAAGCTTAAATGATAATATTAAGTTAATATTTTTCATTAACTTTTAAATGCTGCACTACATGATGTGCAGATGTTGAAAAGTTGTGCAGAGGCCTTTCTCATTTCCACCCCCCCACTCCGCACGTGGCATTACAGTCACCTTGTGGGGCTGTCTCACCACCGCACTGGGTGCTTCTGGGGGCAGGATCCACGTCTTAGTCACGTTTATAGCTCCAAGTTCTAGCTTGCAGTAAGATCTCAATATTTATTTGTGGAATGAATGAATGCTTCTAAAAAAGAATACTAAACATATAATTATTTCCATTATGGCCTTTCGTTTGGAACATGTTAGTTAAATGCATCTGGAAGAAATATGATTCAATAAGGAGAACAAGCAGCAGCTGCTTCTAGACTCTCTGAATGGTACTAATTTCAAAGGAGCTACAAAGATAAAGGCTTTCCTAACCCGCATTCAGTGTAAAGTTGGCATTAAAATGTAGTGTAAGTGACATAAGGCAAAAAGCAAGTTCTAAAGAAATTCCATTTGAAGAATGTGAATTTTAATAAAAATATGCATATAGGTGCCATGTAAATTATTTGGGGCACTTTAGAATAATTTCTTCAGATGATTTATATTGTTTTAATGTTGGAAATTTTTTTCTTTTGAAGAAAGATGTACCTATGTCATGTAAGTGCATATTTTGGACTATTTTCTGTATTTCTACATTTTATGTAAATGGAGACTTGGGCAATCAACTATACTATGTTCAGTAGCCTAAGTAATATAAATTAATTGAAAAATATCTTTATTAATTAATGGATATTCTCATGCACTCTAGATATTGATGAGTGTTTTGCACACCCTGGTGTGTGTGGGCCTGGCACCTGCTACAATACCCTGGGAAATTACACCTGCATTTGCCCACCTGAATACATGCAAGTCAATGGGGGCCACAACTGCATGGGTAGGTAAAGATCTCTAGAAGAAAATTCGTCCCAGTTGTTGACGTCACACAGAAAGCACTTATGTCTCAGAATCATTGTTCAGAATGTTTGAAAATTAAGTCTTTAGGAATGATGAAGTATTTCAGAGTCTTATAAACTGCTGGCTCAATATTACATTTTTGACCTTTGGCTATATAGTTACATTTTAGAAAGCATGAGTCTAAGGTAGAAAATTTCATCAAATGTTAGCAGTATATATTTAATTTTTCTTCTCCATTCATGCAAAGTGAACGTTATACAAATAAAAGAACACATGAAATTTAATGCTCAATACTTTTTCAATTAAATAAATGCTTTTGAGTGGAGAAACAAGTATGTACTAACATTTTCTCCCAAGAAAATTATAAATGAAATCTCTTATCTAAAAACAGGAGAGATGTTAATCTAAAAATGATTTACGTTCAACTTAAAGAGTTATTTTTAAAGATAGCTGCAAGTAACTGAGAAATTTTTCAGAACTGTGTTGTCTGCAGTTGTGTGGGCTCCATTACCTGCTACTTGCTGATGTGACTAACTGGATTGTTGTTCTCTTTGTAGACATGAGAAAAAGCTTTTGCTACCGAAGCTATAATGGAACCACTTGCGAGAATGAGCTGCCTTTTAATGTGACAAAGAGGATGTGCTGCTGCACATATAATGTGGGTAAAGCCTGGAACAAGCCCTGTGAGCCGTGCCCAACACCGGGAACTGGTAAGCGCGCAGCTCGCTCCTCCACCAAAGGCCACATCAGCGACACACACGTGTGTGTGACAGCAGAGCCAAAGTCAGTGTGTACTAAAACTGGAGATGCTCAGCTCTGAAACTGTCCAAGAGCACCATACGGTTCAGCTTCCCAAGTGGCCTTCTTGGGGATTCAAACACCAATTTCTGAGACATGTGTTGAATATGTCTTCTGAATCCTGAAAGTAGAATCCATTGCTGAAGAGTTAGAGTTCATGGCACTGATCCATTTAAACTCATTATCTTAAACCATGCATCACTGTGCTAGACCTGGAGACTGTAATATTTTGAGAAAAACTGAGTTCAATAAGGATCTTTTTTTTAGTTCAATCTTGAAAAATATGCAAAAAATGTATTTGATGAGCAAACCTTACATAAAAGCAACTTGTTGTCAAAGTGTACCTTATACATCTTCTCCCTCAGACTTACATGAAATTTTTAGGCAGAAAATAGAAATTGTCTTTACATGGTAATATTTTTCTCACAAGACATTCTTTTGAAAGAAAAAATGAAAGATAATAAGGAGAGACAAGCAAAAGATGCTTGTCTTAAAATTGTTGCCCACTCAGGTTCTTTTATGACCTTGAGAGTGATCATTTTAATAGCTACAGATACTAAGAGTTGGACCAATAGGACAAATAAGAAACACTGTGCATTTGTTTTTAAGTACTACTTAGGGTGTATGTATTTAAATGTTTCATGTAATGTGGTGATGAAGTTAAGGAGAGAGGTATGAAACGGGACACATAGACCTTTCTCAGTGGCTCAAATTCAATGGTCCAGTGGATTTTCCTAGCCCTATCTTACCACAGTTATGTCCATAAAATTAAAAATAAACATTCTCACAATTGTCAACTTAAAAACTCCATCATTAGAAATTGAAGATCACTGGTTTGGGAAATTAAAATATCACTTTCTTTCTGAGAAATGAAGGGCTTAAGTTTGAGAGACAAGTCTGTGTTTAAATCAAAGCTCTGCCACTTATTGTGTGACCTCATGTAGGGTATTTACCCTTTCTGAAACTGATTCCTCATATATAAAATAAGCATAATTAATAAATAATTATGGTGACTAATTCATATGGTTGTAATGATTAATGAGATGATGTATGTAAATTATAATTTGCACACTGTCTGACACTTAGAAATCATTAAATTGAGCATCTATTATGTGCCTCTATCTATTCTGGATGCTCAGTGTATATTGGTGGATTAAATACACAAGATCCTTGCTCTGATAGTACTTGGAGTATAGCATGTAGTACAAGTTTTATCTAATACTGTTCTCAGGAGTTTGACTCACTCATGTAGCTATGGGCATGAGAAGTATTTTGCTTCTTAAAAATCAGAATTCTTCTACATTTCTATTAATTTGGTGAATTATGTATAACTCTTATTGTCAATTTTATTTCATGATGTATTGCTTTTGATGACCCAAATTTCACATCCCAACAAATAATACACTTAGGTGAAAAAAAATGACAAAATTCACATCTCATTCATCATTCATTATTAACCTGTTTCTCCACTACAAAATTATTTTTGTGTGTCTATGCCATTGTGCAACCCATATTCCCTTTTAAAATTTGTACTCTAATATGTTTTTTCAATCTGTATAAATTGGATCATTTTTATAGCTCTGAATATCAAAAGAAAAAAAGAATTTAATTATGTAAGTAGGTGTTTTGAGTCTTGTAATGACTTCTTACCTTCTAATATCAGAGCAATAAAAAGTTAATGATAGTATTAATTATAACATTAATAATAATGGTAAAGGATGCCTGGATCCAGACCTTGCAGAAGTTGGCATTGTTACTAAATAAATATGATAGAAATTAAAACATCTGGTTGTGAATACTATAAAATATATTTTGTGAAAGTCATATATGAAATGTTACTTTGAAGAAGTTTGAGAACTTTAAGAGTGCCTTGCTTTGTTTATATTTTAAAGCTGACTTCAAAACCATATGTGGAAATATTCCTGGGTTCACCTTTGATATTCACACAGGAAAAGCTGTTGGTAAGTCTTTCCAGATTATGTTTATTTTAATATGTGTATATATAGAGCATTTTGTAAAAATCTATAAAATGTTTTTAAAATTCAAGAGTACCCCAAAACATAATAATCTGGATTTGATTCTAATACAGTTAGACAAGAGAGAAATAACACAATTAAAGGCTCTAACCAAGTATTGATAAAGATATTCCATCAGCATAGTGTAGTGATTGAGTTATGATAGTTACGTGACTATCTCAAGATTTCCTACATACCAAGCTAAAACTTTAGTTTTCCTTGTCATGCATGGTGTATTACATGACTCTAAATAATCTACCTTATTTAATCTTTAGTTGATATTTTCATAAGTACATGTTTAAGTTTCTGGTGTATTTTTGTAGTATCTGTTTCTACTGGTCTAATTACAAATTTGCAGAATTATTATTCATATAAATTAATTCCTTCTGAATGTACTTTGTGTTGCTCACTCTACTTTTCTTCCTCAAAGATCTAGTAAGCAATATAATTTTAAGTCTCCATTATGAATATATATATAACAAAATACACACAATGAAAAAACAAAGCTTTCTTTATCGGAAGAACAGACACAGTTAGGGTAACCTGACATGTACCTTGAAGAAGAGGCTTGTCCGTAGGAAGTTCATTTGCCATTTTGACACTAAAATTATTTGGTACATTTTATCAGCTAATGAAATTCTTCCATCAGTGGTTAGAGGAACTAATCTATGTTATGGTTTATATGTTTTCATAAACCACAAAATCATCTATGCCAGTATATAATTGATTTTTGTGACACTGAATATGTTCTCATTCCAGAGTACACATAGCATTATTTGAGGTTATAAGGTAAATACATTAAGCAGAACCACATATATTTGACCAAATCTATTCAATTTCAGACATTGATGAATGTAAAGAGATTCCAGGCATCTGTGCAAATGGTGTGTGCATTAACCAAATTGGCAGCTTCCGCTGTGAGTGCCCTACGGGATTCAGTTACAATGACCTGCTTTTGGTCTGCGAAGGTAATCTGAATAATACATGTCCTTGGTCCAAAAAAAACTTGGTATACATAAATGGCTTTTAGACAGTTTTCTGATTTTTACTATTTCTTCGGTAATTATTCAAGAGTTGATCATCACAGTGATAAAGTGAATGTAGCCCTAATGCAATAATGAAAGACTAAAATGGAGTCGTTGCTCTTTCAGATATTGACGAGTGCAGCAACGGCGACAATCTCTGCCAGCGAAACGCGGACTGCACCAACAGTCCTGGCAGCTACCGCTGTGAATGTGCTGCCGGGTTCAAGCTGTCACCCAACGGGGCCTGTGTAGGTAAGCGAGAGGCTGACTTATTCTTCGGCACTGAACACAAGATGTTTTCGATTTCCTACACTAAAAAGGTATCCCGAGCTTTCCGATCAAAAAATACTTCAAAAATAATTTTGAAAAGATTTTCTAACTCAACCTACTTATTTATAGTGAACCTGTTTGACCATAGCTTTCAGATTACTATGTTAAGAAAAGAAATCTCTAAATTAGTATCCTTGAGATACCAATAAACATTAAAAAAAATTACATGATTAAAAAAGGAGGCTTGGGTACTTTAAAGCCTTGCTTAGTTTGATTCATCTGTTGTTATGATTCATTTTCAGCCTGTCTGTAATAATTAATAGCAGGTTAGAGAAACACATCTGTGAAAAATGAAGAAGTCTTAATAAAAATCAGATACATGTAACATGTGTTTTAATTTTTTGTTTTAGATCGCAACGAATGTTTAGAAATTCCTAATGTCTGCAGTCATGGCCTGTGTGTTGATTTGCAAGGAAGTTACCAGTGCATCTGCCACAACGGTTTTAAGGCTTCTCAGGACCAGACCATGTGCATGGGTAAGGACACGTAGCTGCAGGGAGTGCAGTGGGACTGAGACTCCAGAATAGATTATAATCCCATCACGTGCCACAAGTAGCTACCATGTCTCTGGCAGAAACAGTCTTGCAAAAAGTTAACTATGTCAAACTGTTTAAAAGACATTCAATGTAAAATTTGCAAGAAAGAACATACTCTACAGTATGTTCTTGAGTTCAGTGATTCTCAACCTTTTTCCCCAGAAGACATTTGCACGGCTTGACATGCACTCTGGGTTATGTGGAATTTACCGCTGTACCAGCTGCCCTGTACCCCTCTAATTTCCCACTCAAGAAAGCATTTTGGAATGCAAGGGAGTAGTAAGAGTGACAGTATTAAAATGAATAAAATGAATATGTTTATACACATATATACTTTTTTGCACAAATAATTTAATACACTGGATTTATCTGCATATTTTATGTTTTATCTATTAAAAATTCTTTTAGGAGAAATATGACCAAACTCTTTAAAAATTCCCAGTAGCTAATATAATGGTTAGTTAAGTAATACTAGTGCTCAGTAAGTACTTGCTGAGCTGATGATTAATAAGTTTCCAAAGGCAGACGGGCTGGATGCCTTGAGAATGGGCCTGAGTGTGACTCCTTAACTCTGATGTCAGCAGCTGGCTCTGCCTCTGCCAGAGTCCTCTCACTGTGCTGTGCACTTGAAGGAGGAAAATTAAATTTAAAACTTGGGTATTTATTATTAGCATGTTCTCAGTGCAGAACAAGCTAGGGTTGTGCATCTACTCTTTTGGTATTCAAGATACTATCTAGGTGAATTGTAAAATCAGATTTCAGTACTGCAGAGCCAACTTCCTTTATGGCACACACAGCACAAGGAACACCTGGAGAACATCTCACTTCGTCCATTGCCTCCTAAGAGCCCCCCGCTTGGACTTCTCCCATGATGACAGGAAAAATTCTCTAGGTGATATTTTTGCAAAGGAAAATACAGGATCTGGTCCTATGTGCATGAACTTTCTGAGAATGCTTGCTTACGCATGGTTCTCCTTGCTGTACTCCCTGAGAGAGTATGATTTGCCAGAAAATATGTGAGATTTATGATTCAGAAATTCAAATGGGGAAAGTCTGCCCCCACTCATAACAGTTCTTCCATGATTCCATGATAAAAATCAGTCAGACTCCTCGGTAAGACCTCCCTTACATAGAGCTTCCTTCCTAAAGAGCAATACCTTTTTCTTTTTTCTTTTTTTGCACGATAGAGTTTCAGCAGCCTGGAATTTGTAGTCTAGGGAGTTTGCCTTCTCATATGATAAATGACTTTGTAATATTTTCTTAATTCAGTTTTTTTGGAAGGCTGACAATGAATTCTAATAGACTCTAATTTGGATTCCACTATTTCATAAAAGTAAGGAAACTAAAATTTATCTTTGTTTTCCTGATCAAATTAAGGGATGTAAATTTCCAAGTAAGTGTTTGTAATGCTTAATGGAACAAATTATTTTAACATTTCAAAAGTTCAGTTTACTTACAGTTGATAAGCAAACCTTCTCATTAGAACATCTCCGCTGAGGAGGTGCTTGCTTAGGCTGCCTGTGGGTTGGTCTGTGCCTGTAAGGAATTAAACTGTACTTTTTTTCTTATAATTTTATTATTTTTATTTTTCTCTACCTCATAGTCATGTTCTTCAAATAAATATGAGTTCCTAGTACTGAATGAGGAAAATCTAAGTTAAAATGTAAAAGAGTTAATAGCTTATTTTTTTCCTGGTTAAAAATCAAATTCCTTTGAGCCAATGTTTCTCTGTAGATGTTGATGAGTGTGAGCGGCATCCATGTGGAAATGGAACTTGTAAAAACACTGTTGGATCCTATAACTGTCTGTGCTACCCAGGGTTTGAACTCACTCACAATAATGATTGCCTGGGTAAGTACTTCAGCCAGTCCTTTATTGCTTCTGTTTCATTTTCATACAATATACCAAAATAAAAAATGAAACCAAAGAACAAAAAATTTTTTATTATTTAAATTACAAATGTGTGCCAAAAGATGTATAATACCATTGACTACTTTCTAGTTAACTAAAACCATAGTATTGGCCTAAATAATAACAAGACAGTATACTATTTTAAGCACTCTTGTCAATAAAACAATCAATTCAGAGGAAAAGATTATTCAGATGATAGTAAACATATTGGGACTGACATATGGTTTGGGGTATTCTTACCCCTTAGATGGGATCAAAGATAGATTTTTCATTGTTTCAGTGTGATTACAAATAATTTATATAAATCCATTGTAGATTTACATTCAGATACCAGTAGCTTCCTACTTATAAAGAAGTCATGTCTTGAAATTTCATTTTCTGTGAGCTTTTGAAGCCTGGATGCCTTTCTCCACAAAAAAAAAATAGTGCATGGTGATAGTTTTCCAGATCAGCCCTCAGGAACTTCTCTTATGCATAGTAGAGGATTTTAGCCCTTGGCCCCACTAACACACAAATGTGAAATGAGAACTGATAGTTAGTGCGAGAGAGTCATGAAGTAGGTGGAGAGAGAATGAGAGAAACGGCAGTAACCGTTTATTCCTTGTTTACCACATGCCAGGCACAGCACGGGTGCTTTGCAGCGTAACGTGCTGTCATTCACGTGACCCTGCAAGGCATGCCAGCGTATCCTAGGTTTTCTACCATTATGGGACCATGACAGCTCAATCCCACCTCCTAATTTAACCCAACATGGGTTCCTCTTGGTTTTCTTTATTTTTCAAAATTCTGCAATTATGAAAAAAAATTTAGAGCTTAGTGGACATTTTACTCAACTATCGCCTTCTTGACTGTAGTTTCTTAGACCCTTTGTACAGTCAGGGAGAACTAAAAGGTACAGACATGGCTCTGATCAAAGTACACCCTTCACCCAAGCCAGGAAGTTACTCAAATATAATCAACCCTAAGCTTAACTGAAAACCTAAGACTTAATGCTCTTTTTTCTTTTGAATTCTATACTCTGTCTGTGATTCTAGAGTGTTTTAAATATAATTGATTTTGCTGTATTCAATATGCTCATTTATTTGTCCTTTTTAAATATGGTCAGCTTATCTCCAGGTAAAGTATCTACAAATTAGGCAATCAAGTTAAATCCCATAAGGCCCCTTGCCTGTGGGAAAAATATTTTTCACTTGGAAAGTATGGAAAGCTTCACCTTCAATCTTAACTTTTATCTGTTTCTAAATTCATGAGCTATATTAATACCAAAAATGAATCCTTTGGTTGACACACCACAGTGATCCATGTGATCCTATTAGTTGCATGATCATTATATGTGTCATTTTCCCTGTGTTAATGAGGAATTATAATGTAGGGTCTTTGTAAATGTATGCCAGTAAAGATTTTTAAGTTGCAACTTGTGAAACAATAAACATACAGGAGCTCTTTCTGAAATGCTAACTCCTGTTTGCTTGCAGACATAGATGAGTGCAGTTCCTTTTTCGGTCAGGTGTGCAGAAATGGACGGTGCTTTAATGAAATTGGCTCCTTCAAGTGTTTATGTAATGAAGGTTATGAACTGATTCCAGATGGCAAAAACTGTATAGGTAAGTATCCAAACAATAAGCAGTCCTTATGGTGTTTTTGGAAAATGACGATGTGAATCTCCTCTTTCCTGCCATTTAGGCACTCATTCACATTTCATTTGATCATCAGATCACATGCCCGAGATAAGCTATAATGGGAAATTTTGGTATAAGGTATAAACCAACAATTGGGAATGTCTCGTAGGCAATGTTTTTATTGGGGACAAGGCTTGAGGTTGTCCATGTCTTAATAAAATTAGACAAAGGAAACAAATCAAGAAAATTAGCCACTTGCTAAATAAGAAATACTCAAGATGTCAAAAGAGTATCTCGGGGAATATTTGTCCATGGTGACCCAGCAGATCAGAGGCCCCCGTTGAGTTCATGCTAATCTCAGTTGGCAGAAAGCTAAATCTATGCAACAAGTATCTCATGTTTAAATTATTTTTTCTCTTCTTTCTCTCTAAAGATACGAATGAGTGTGTCGCCCTTCCCGGCTCTTGTTCTCCTGGCACCTGTCAGAATTTGGAGGGATCGTTCAGATGCATTTGCCCCCCAGGGTACGAAGTAAAAAGCGAGAACTGCATTGGTAAGACTGACACTGATTCTGAGGTCCACGAGCTGCTCAGTTTAGTAAGATTTGGTACAGACGCTGTGGAAATGTACTAAGTCCCAGTCACTGCAAGCACACTGACCTGAGGACTTAAACATACAGCCGCGTACATCTGTTTTATTGAACCATCAGAAATGATTTGACGGTGGAATGGTAGGAATGAAAAACTAGGGATGTGGGATTTTTCATTAACGGAAATCTTACGCTAGTCAGAGAATTTTCAGCATACTCTAATCTTTTTTCCAAATGTCAACAGAGACTTTCTACTGAATTTAAAGTGTGTCTACAAAAATTGTAATCTTTGGCACCCAATTTTAAAACAGCTATTAAAGGTGTCTGGGGTCTTAGAAATGTGAAGCAGAAAATCTTGACAATGCTGTTGAGACATTTTTTTCCTTGGGAAGGCCTCATGTCAAAGCAGAAAATATTAATCCATTTGTCATAACAGATGTTTTTCTGTTGAAACTCCTCCAGCTCACAAGAGCCCTGTAACCACATCAAGGACAGGTCCCAGAATTGCCTGGTGGACACAGTGAAGGCCGACCTTTTTACAGTTCGATTTATTTCACTTTTATACAAATTATTTTTTACAGCCTTGTTGAAATTCAGAAGCACCAGCATCTTAGAGTGGTTTTTCTAATGTGAAAGGATTGTGAGGGATATTTTTGCCTTTAAGTTATCCATTTTTAAAAAAATTCTGTCTCCCTTGGCAAGATTTCATCTGAAGGCACGCAGCTCCGCTGCTCACATTCCAGGGCTGTATAGACAGAGCGGAGGAAGCAGCCTGCCTCACAGACGTTCCTCCTGTCTCAGACCGTGGGGCCGGACGTCGTGGCACCCCTAGTCATCCTGATTTTCTGTCTCATTTGTATAGTCTATTGCAAGATTTTCTAGTATTTTTAAAACTTAAAAATAATAAATAATAATACTAGAATCCTCTTAGAAGTTTCTTAAAAAGTTGAAGATCTTGTCTTCCTTCCATTTTCTTTTTTCATATTTAATTTTGATTCTCTATTGTCTCCATGATCCATCTCTTTGTGGACCAATAATAGCAGTAGTACGTTAGCCGCGAGGAGGGGAAGGGAAATACGTATGCTTCTTTGTGTGAGACAGTCTTGGCTACCTTTTCTCTTAGTGAAAGTATCTATATCTATGATTTAGTTACATTTTATTAAGTTTCAGAAATATTTTCTTTATCCATTGTTAGCGATGACACTATTTTGCATCTCTGAAAAATTGGTTTTTAATTAACTTACTTCACAATAAGAATATTCTCTTCAGACTAGTATCTCTTTTACCAGTTTTTCTCATGTGAAATTCTTTACACGTGACCATACACACACACATAGATATGTGTATACACATACCCCACACACGAGTCCATTCCTACATTCAGTGGGTATTACGATGAATACCTGGCACCTTTCTAGTTGCTAGAAATACAAAAATACAGTCTTTGCCTTTAGGTAGCTTACTGCCTACTGAGAGGGACAGATTTTGTAAGTAAACCTGTGTTATGAAGACATCCTTGGAACACCATGCGACAAACACTGTCCCCGAAGGCTTGTTGAGGGTGTGGGAGCACAGCAGGAGCTGATGGAGAATTGTGGTCATTGCGAGAGGGTGGCGTGTTGAGGAAGCCTGTCACAAAGGATTGGGGACATTCTAGGTCACTCTTAAATGTTGGATAGGAATTTACTAATCAGAAGGAAGGAGCACAGAAGAGGCTATTAAAACCCAAGGAGCACAAGCGTGGTAAGGGCCATCAGACGACTGGCTCAGACAGTTGAACTTAGTCCTTTGGTCACTGTGGAACCATTGCAGGCTTTTTGGATTTTTTTGTTTTTTTAAGAAAAGAGATGTGATATGACTCATTCCTTAAACCTCTGCAAATATGAGTCGAGAACTTAGTATGTGCCAGGCACTATGCTGGGAGCTGAGGGTGCACCAGCGAGCCGGACAGACGTGCCGTGTCTTCACCGAGCTACATGCCCATGTGCCTGACGTCACGTGTAATATTTATTCATTTAGTTAAAATAACCCATTAAATAGGAACTCCCCATGCAAAATGGCCAAGAATCACTGGTAAGGTATGCTTATATATTTTCAGGAGCCATTCTGGGGTCAAGGGGAAATGATAACATTCTCAAAATAATGTCTCAGTCTTCCTGATTTCATACAGCGCAGATTTTCAAATATGATCAGATGTTTTAGCAAGACAACCCCAGTGGTAACGTGAAGAGAAGAGAAGGAGTGAGGAGGTCACTTAAGAGACTCACAGTGATGCAGGTGGCAAACGACGATGGGTTTGGAAGTGCTGAGGAGGTAGAACGGGCAGGGTGCATTCTACTTACAAAAGGTTGGGGCGAGAAATCAGAGTGACTCGGATTCCAGTTGGGACTACTGAGAGGAGTATCAGGGAAGGGACCAGTCAGTAAAACATACTTGGCCACGTCAAATCTGTGATGCATGTGAAATGTTGAGTTGGTCTTGTTGGGTAGGCAGGTAGACATGTGCACATACACCCCTAGGGGTCGAGGGCAGGGAGCTGGAAATGGACTTGAGATTCTCTGGTGTATGATTGGTTGAAACTGGATATAATCTTTGACTTTTGAAGCAATAATAGTTCATTTAAGAATAAGTTAAACATATATATACTATAATCTCTTGTCTCATATTAAATATCCACTGGCTAATGGACAATTGTGATGTGAATAATTATTTTCAAATATCAAATGGTGTGTTTATTTAATTACATTAATAAATTCTCCCTCTGTTCTGCAGATATAAATGAATGTGATGAAGACCCCAACATTTGTCTTTTTGGTTCTTGCACCAATACTCCAGGGGGCTTCCAGTGCATCTGCCCACCTGGCTTCGTACTGTCTGACAATGGACGGAGATGCTTCGGTGAGCTTTGGGATGACCTCTCTGGCATAATTAGCCCTTAGAAACTGCAAAGCTAGATTGCAAGCCCTCGTGCTAGTGTTTGTCAGGACAAATTACGTGTCTGTGGTAAATACATATGAAAATTAAAAATACAGGTCTCAAAAGTATATGCAATGGATATTTTTTAAGGTTCTTTGAATTATTGGCACTGTTACTATATTTTTAAAAATTTTATACTAAAAGAAAAATTGTTATCCTGATTTGCCAGATTGACTATTTTCCTTTTGTTGTTGGCAAATATTTTTTGTGTGTATTTTGGTGTATGAGTTGCTTTCGATGTGACTTAACTTACTAAAAGTTACCTAGATTGCTTTTATTAGGTGATAATGTAACAGTAAAAAAAGAGATTCCTTGTGGTAGTCATTTTGGTATTGGGCATTATTTCTCAGATTTCCTAAGCACATTATAAAAATATTTTAAGCATTTTAAATAATTGAATAAAATTTTATAGACAGGTCAAGTTAAATTGGCAAATGAAATCAGCAGTGGAGGATTTCCAGACAATTCTTTTACTGCTAATCTAGTCTGCATCGTATGTTCTGCCCATGGGAAACGTTCAGTCAGAAACAGAGCTGCGCATAAATTTACACACAAAGATGTCTAGATGCCCAGTAAGGGGCTCTGTGTGTGCTTTCCTGACTAGATACTCGCCAGAGCTTCTGCTTCACAAATTTTGAAAACGGGAAGTGTTCTGTACCCAAAGCTTTCAACACCACAAAGGCAAAGTGCTGCTGTAGTAAGATGCCAGGGGAAGGCTGGGGGGACCCTTGTGAGCTGTGCCCCAAAGATGACGAAGGTAAGAGCGACAATATAAAACTCCACTTTTCACTGGTTTTTGAACGTTTGCCAGAGTCAGTTTGACCATGTAATTTATGAATATTTTGAGAGTGAAATCATCCCCTCATGTGTAAGTTTTGATGGTTCAGTGAGCAACCTAGTCTGAGGGACTTCTTTCAAGTTTTGAAGCAACATATATAAGCACAGGTGGAGTTAACCTTTAATTTCATGTTTCCTCTCAAGGTCAGTATTATTTGCTTTCAAAAGAATGAATCTGAGGGGTGCAGGGCAGGAGATGGACGAAGGGAATGGAAATTACACCCAGTTGCTGTGCGAATCCCATATGGGTATCGTATCCCACGGCTGTAGTTCCCAGAATAGTACACAGAGAAGCTGAGTCAGCTCGATAGCTGTTGGCAGGAAGAGACCGACAGCCTGGCCGGCCTCGTTAGCACTGGTGGATTATAGCGTAATTCCGAGCAAGCTCAAACAGGCTTGTCCTCTGGGTTAGGGGTGGCTTCCGTGAATGATGGGCAGGAAGGGCTCTTTGGTCACTCTGCTTCAAATGAGCAAATGGGAAGAACCAGGAGCCCTCAGTAGGTGGCAACCTAGAAGGACAAGCTCAGGTGGCCTTTACTAAATATGCTCAGAGTTGTTTTTGAAATAAATAACAAAAATAAAATAAAAGACTCGTGTCTTTTATTTGCAGTTTTGCAGAGGAAAGATAATTAAGTACAATTTCATGTATATTGTTAATCAGTTCTTAACTTCTCTGATAATTCAGACTCTTGAATAATGGAGAATTTGTATTTTTCTCTATAGTGGCATTCCAGGATTTGTGTCCATACGGCCACGGAACTGTCCCTAGTCTTCATGACACACGTGAAGGTGTGCTTTGATACATTTATTCCTGTATTCTTATTTCATACAAATATATTATTTTACCTTTATCATGCTAATTTTATGCTAAAATATGCTAATTAGGCTAAAATTGCGCTAATTTTGCTATAAAAGTAGTATATTATATTCAGTGTATTAATACATACATAATACTTCTGTACCCTATGCATTTTATATGTATCATAAGATCATGACATGATGTATGAAATACATTATATATTTCTCAGACAAAAGAAATATTTACATGCTTTATTAATTTTATGTCTGTGTTGAATAGATACATACAATCTTGGCATAATTTTTTATATGAGAAAGTTCACGGGGCAGTTCTGTATTTTAGATGTCAATGAGTGCCTTGAGAGCCCAGGCATTTGTTCAAATGGTCAGTGTATCAACACCGATGGATCTTTTCGCTGTGAATGTCCAATGGGCTACAACCTTGATTACACCGGAGTACGCTGTGTAGGTGAGTGTTGGTGCCACATTACACAGCTTTAAAGTTCTGCACTATTTCTCATATTCAGCAAAAGGTCTCTTAGGCACCCTCGGTGGTGGTGGGGTTTACAAAGCCAAGACAAGTAGCTAGTAATGGCTTTTTCTTCACCCATCCTACATTTTCCAGTCCAACCTTCTGCCCAACCTCCGTTTTCAACCAAATATACAAAATCTAATGTGTTTAGAGTCTTAGAATAGCCAAAACCCCTATCTGGGAGAGAGATCCATTTTACTTTATGACTTTCCATGCCTGCTCTTGAAGCAGAGGACCACATCCCTCTTCTGGATTTGTGACCTACGTAGGGCAAGCATTGCCACCTGTGGATCAGAGCACTGCACGCTGATCTTTGAGGGTCCTTTGCACTGCATGACAGCCAGCCAGCCAAGGCCAAAGGTGTGCAAGGGTCAGGTGTGCCCTCCTGTGATCCTGGAGATATGTGAGGGCAAGTGCGGCTGTTCACGGGCATGCTCTTGTTAGACTGAAACTTCTTTGTGGCACATTCTTATTCTTTTTCAGATACTGATGAGTGTTCAATCGGCAATCCATGTGGAAATGGTACATGCACCAATGTTATTGGGAGTTTTGAATGCAATTGCAATGAAGGCTTTGAGCCAGGGCCCATGATGAATTGTGAAGGCAAGTGAACTTTGCCTTAATCGTTATTACTTCTTCTTGATATATAAAGTATTTTTAACACCTCAATCTTCATTTATGTTGCTTCTGATATTTTTCTGATGATTATATATTTTTCTTTTATTTTTCTCTACCTTGGTGAGCATAGTTACAATAGCTGTTCTACAGCCCTTGTCCAACATCTGGGTCGTCTCAGGGTTGCATCTGTTGATTGTCTTTTCCCTTGACATTAGGTCACATTTTCCTGGCTCTTCAGCATATTGGTTAATTTTGGATTTATACCCTGGATATTATGAATGATATGTTCTAGAATCAGTTTTATTACTCTGAAGAATGTTGATGCTTCTAGCTTAGCAGACACTTAACTTGGGTCAACACAATAGCAGACTGCCAGGCCTGTGGAGGGTAATGGCTGGTATTTCAGTTCTGCTCTTTAAATCCTAGTGGCTGGCTTCCTTGATCCTGCACCACACATGCGTGGTACAGTCAACAACTTGGGCTGAATATATTGGAAAAAAGTGTTTCTCCTTCCCTGGCCCTCTCTTTCCAGGGTTCCCCTCTCTTCACCTCTCTTCCAGGGTTGCCCCAAGGCTCCCCTCCCCCACTTCCTCTGAACAGAATCTCAGAAAGTTTGTATTTGATTTAGCTACCAGGTACTGCCACTGCCAGGACAGTGATCATCAGCAAAGTAATTTCAGGAAAAAAAAAAATCAGTGTGGAGTTACTTCTTGCTGGTTGTTTGCTCTGAGTTTCAACTCACAGCTAAAACCTTCAGGTATTTTTTATATTTTTTTTCCAGAGTATGTAGCTATTATTTCTTGGAGGGTGAGTTTGCTACACACCAAATTCTACACACTAGAAGTGGAAGGTCTATTCTCCTGTTGCTTTCTGTATGAATACCAAGTAAATACATCCATGCTTGTTTAAACAAGTCATTAGAACTCTAGGCTGAGCACGTGCCTGTCCGTTTCTTTGATCAGATATCAATGAATGTGCCCAGAACCCGCTGCTATGTGCTTTCCGCTGCATGAACACGTTTGGGTCCTATGAATGCACGTGCCCGGTTGGCTATGCCCTCAGGGAAGATCAAAAGATGTGTAAAGGTAAGGCCACAGGCAAGGGAGTAGTTAGAACTTTATTTGCCGTGCTGGAGATATATTTTCATGATTTTATAGTTCTCAGCTAGCTGCTTCAAGAGCCTTTACAGAAGTGTGTGAGATAGCATTTTACTGGTAGATTTCCATACCTAGGTAAGAAGACCTGATTTTTTCTGTAAAATCAAATGAAAGAGAAGACGGTTGAGGAACC
Organism: Varecia variegata; assembly: GCA_028533085.1. Lineage (NCBI taxonomy): Eukaryota > Metazoa > Chordata > Mammalia > Primates > Lemuridae > Varecia > Varecia variegata. The sequence goes on from CM052439.1 coordinate 93,599,435, forward strand.
TGCTGTTCTCACACTGCTGGACTCATTAAAGCAAAGATTTCCCTTCCCTGGACTTCTTGTCACTGTGTCTCATGCTGGTAATGCGTCTGGAGTCACAGCCAGCAGCTGAAAAAGACTGGGCTGCTCGTTTCTCTGTGGCACTGTCAGATTACATGTTAAAAGCCAGAGGACCAAGCATATGACTTAAAAGTTCTAAGCAATAGCCTGCTCCTGAGATTTCTTGTTTCTGTTTTTCTCCTATTAAAAACATTTTGCAGATCTGGATGAATGTGCAGAAGGGCTGCACGACTGTGAATCCAGAGGCATGATGTGTAAGAACCTGATCGGCACCTTCATGTGCATCTGCCCCCCAGGAATGGCCCGAAGGCCCGACGGGGAAGGCTGTGTAGGTAAGCCTGTGTGATGCCCCGCCACCGGCCAAATTAATGGCACTCACTGTTCCCAAGTGGTCTTAGGTGCAAGCCAACTGTTTTTCCAGCTGCGTCAGGGCTGACTGTAGCTAGCTTTCCTCTGTCTCAAGGTCCACGCCAGTATAATAGGTGCTGGATTGTGGCAGTTATGCCGGCTCAAGAATATATGCTCTTTTTTTTTTTTCATAATCCTGTTGTGTCCTGTAAATCTAAAACACTAAATTGAGAAGTATAGAAAAACTCCTTGCCACAGCTCTCCTCATGTAGCAAAATAAAAATATGAGGTAATGGTCTTGTTTTTGTGTCATTTCATGAATGAGGAGAGTATCTAAAGAGGCAGATAATTTCCAGACCCCTATTTTAGGCTGGATATCTCTGTGACTTTGGCCATATATTTTTAACATATTTGGACCTCAGTTAATACATTTATAAAGGGAGGAGGTAGGGCTGGGATTTTTGTTGCATGCAAAAGTCTCATGCCCTGTGAGCTGCTTATGACCACAATATACATCATCTCAGCACTTCTCTCCAAAGTAGTGTCACCTGAGACACTGCAGCCCACTACACAGCCGTTCTCCTCCTTGCTTTAATTAAGAACCTGCAGCTCCCCTCCTAACCTCCAATCCTAGAGAAACATGGGTATTTTTAGAGGATTGTAAATCTGAAGATTACTAATTTTTTTTATTTTTGAAAGAAATATGAAAATAATATTTTTTAAAAATGAATCTATTAGTGATTGCCTGGTGCTAGGAACAGTCAGAATAGAGAGTGGCTGTAAATGGACACTAGGGATCCCTGTGGGAAATGGAAATGCTCCGAAACTGGATTGTGGCAATGGTTGCACAACCTTATAATTTTCTAAAAACCATTAAGTTGTACACTCAAAACACATGAATTTTATGGCATGTAAATTATACCTCAATAAATCTGTTTTGAAAAAATGAATCCACCACAGGAAAAAAATACAAGATGTTTACTACAATCCTCTTTGTAGTAACAAAAAGAAAAGAAAAGAAAGCCATCTAAATGTCCATCACAGGTAAATAAATTGCGGCATATTGACGCTGTGAAATATACAGCAGTTAAAAGGAATAAGGTATATGTGTGTGTGTGCTGATATAGAAAGAACAAGTGGTTACAGAACAATTTAATGCAATGTTTCGTATTTTAAAGAAAATTATAAATAACAGTATATGTTTTCTGTAGGCACATATGCAAGCAAGTAAATACATAGTAAAACATTTAAAAAGATAAACCCCTATTCATAGAAGGAATTACCTCCAGGGAAGATACTGAGATTAGAAGTTACTAGTCTGAAGTGATTTTAACTTTATCTTGTCAATTTTTGTTTTTTACAAAAGAGTAAATTCCTGAATTACAAGTGTAATATAAATTAATTTTAAAATGTATGCAACAGCTTATCAAATTATGATTGGATTTTATAGTTTCTTTTCATTTGTTAGATATTTCATTCAAATGTACTATTTAATAAAGTTAAAGATAGACCTACATCAGAGGTTTAGTTATGCAGTGGTTCTTTCAAAAACACCATTCTTTTAACATCTGTAAACCTGGAAGATTAACCTATAATCCTAAATCCTAATATATTCCTCAAAATCCAGCACAGGGCAAAATGCTAACATATATAGAAGGGGATAAATTGACATTGTTAACCATCCTGTCTTCTGACTGTACATGAAACTCATTTTCATTTATTTCTCTCTTTTTTGTTTATGTGTGCTCTAATTTCATCTGACTAGAATACTTAGAAATGTGCTTTACTTTTTACACATGGAAAATTTCTTATTTCTGTACCTAGCTGAATTTTACATTATACCCCATTACGTTTATAGGTATGTTTCCTGGGAAAAGGAGGTAAGCATTGTGATCAGGTTAAAAACCCAGGTTTTCAGTCCTGTATTTGCCATGAATGAGCTGGATGACTTCAAAGTGATTGGATTCTCTGTTCTTCCATTTCCTTGTCTGCACACAGTGAAAAGCTTAGTCTACATGGTTGGTAGGGGTTGGAGCTCTAATATTCCATGATCCTGTGAACTGACTTTTTCAAAGAAAAGACCCAGGGCACCATTCCACATCTGTATTTTTTCATTGTTAAAAAACAATACAAAAGATACAGGCTCTGGAACTTTTCTGATCCTCAAGCTTTTCATTATACCATGCTGATAGCTGAAATGTCTGCAAAATTTTTTTGATCATCAGAAAACTCTTTGTAGAAACGTTTCATGCAGACAATATATTTTTACAATTGAAATTCCATTTAAAATGCCAAAATACTCTTATTAATAAAAAAGTGTTTACAAAAGGCAGGATAAATGATAACGCCACAAAAAAATAATAAATTAAAATGCAGAGTACATGATATTGGAATCCAACGAAATTACCCAAAAAAGTCAATTGCAACAGAACCTAAAAATATTACAGGCCAGGGAATTAAAGTTATTCAGGAAATCTAAAACCTCTCTAAATAAAATTGTAAACTTAATCAGAGGTGGAAACTTGACTATGCTGTATAATATGCCCTCGTAATTATGTCTGAAACAAATAAATGAATTGAGAAATCTAATAAATAGAAAAATTTTACCAAGATCATTAAATTTTCTTTTTTAGACATTGGTAGTCTGTCCAAATTTTAAAAAGTTTACCCAGCAGTCTTTGTTAGAAGATCAGAGAGACAGGGGAATGAGAGAAGTATGGAGTGTTTTTATAGCGATCCAGTTCTACACTGCAGTGTCAAGAGAGGTAGGAGTGAAAGAGAAAACAGTGGCATTCTATTTAATTATCTAGAGACTAATCTCCTGGACATGGAGGCTGCCAAAGGTAAGGCAGAAAGAGGGGAAGAAGCAAGGTAAGAGTGTTAAATCACTTTGAAGTCATCCAGCTCATTTATGGCAGATCCAGGACCAGAAACCTGGGTTCTTAACCTGGTCACAATGCTTACCCCCTCTTCCCCGGGAAACACACCTATAAATGTATTGACAGTATACCATAAAATTCAGCTAGTTACAGAAATAAGAAATTTTCCATGTGTAAAAAGTAAAGCACATTTCTAAATTCTAAGGCTTAAAGATCTTTACTCAGAGCCACACTGACCTCCTAAACTACCTGAAAGCCTGCATGTAGTGCCCCAAGGGCAGAGAGCAGGACAGATTTGGTGAGAGAATGTTCATGCAACAAACATGAATTGAAATTGCAGACTATGCCAAGTTCAGCACCAGTGACCTGCTGCACTATTTTTTAGCAAGAACTAAAGAAAATTATTCAAAGATGAATAACTACACAAGTCTGCAACTAATATATACATACTGAGGCTGTGTGGAGAAGAAGAAAGGAAAATAAACCAGAAACAGATGCAAACAATTCAGGACACAGAAGAAAAATTTGGAAAAATAGTTTTAATAATCTGTAAGAGATAATAAATAAAAATTAAAATAGATAAAAAAGATTGAAAGAGAGAAGATAAGACAATATAAAGAAGCTCAGGAAAAAAATAAACCTGTCATAGAAATTAAAGTCACATAATAAGTAATAAAAAGTAGAAAGAGCTAAAACACAATCACAAATGTGGATATAGAAATGGTCAGTAAAAAGATAATAGAGGTGGAAGACAAATCCAATATGTGCATAAAGTCTCTAAAAAACAAAAACTAAATATTTAAATATATTTGAGTATTTGTGAAAGAAATTCTTGTAGAAAATATTTGAATCCACATCAAAAGAGCACATTGCCCCATGAAAAAGTGTTGCAGAACAGTCATTATTTAGGTATATTTGTTTAACATGTGATATGTTTGCAGTGCTTGACATATAGTAAAATTTCAAGTAAGTGTTAGATGTTGTTATTGTCTAATTTACATTTTTAAATATCTCTAGCTGCCTTGTAGGTAATGCATTTTAAGGACATGGGAGCAGAATCAAGGATTTCATTTAATGGCCGTTTTATTTATTTATTTATTTATTTATTTATTTATTTATTTATTTTAACCCTCAAATGGAAGCAGAGTAGGTGGCTGTTTTAATCATCCAGATAAGAGAAGGAGGCTCAGATTAGGGCCATACTAATGTGGAAAAGGAGTGGACAGATTCAGAAAATATGTTGGGAATAACAGATTGGATTGCTGATAGATTGATTGGTTATAGGAGATGAAGAAAGGTATAAAAGTCCTAGGAGTTTGACTTAACTGAAGTAAACTAGTTTATTAATTTTACTTGATGGTACTATTAACCAATATGGAAAAGATGTGGGGTGCAGAGGAATAAAAGCTCTGTTTTGACCCTGCTAAGTGTCAGATGCGTGTTAGCTTTCCGAGTGGTGTTAAAAAGTAGGCAGATGCATTTATGAGCCATAGGTATAAATTACTAGCAAATAGATAGTGTTTTAAAAAATCGTGGAGTTGGCTGAGAACGCCAAGAGACTGAAAATAGGAGACTGGAAAAGAGCAGCCAGCAAGGTAGGAAGTTGTCCAGGTCAATGAGGGGTCCTGAGAATCAACAGAATGGATTATTCAAGCAGTTAGGGCAGCAGCCCCCGACCTTTTTGGCTCCAAGGACCAGTTTCATGAAAGACAGTTTTTCCACAGACCCGGGGAGCGGTGGGGGAGGCGGGGAGGGCAGATGGTTTCCGGATGGTTCAAGCACATCACACTATTTGTGCAGTCACACCTCTCTGCTGCTGATACTCTGCATTTGCAGCCGCTCCCTCAGCCCACCTCAGACCACCGGGCGTGAGGTTCTCTCTCATAAGGAGGCGGCCCAGACCCCTGACTGGCGCAGCGTGCGGCGGGGCTCGCGCTCCCGGAGGATCCAGGGAGCCCTGGTCTGACTGGCCGCAGCGCCTCCGCGGCGACGCGAGCGCAGATGGCGCTTCTGCTCGCTGGCTCGTCCGCCGCACCCTCCTGCTGTGCGGCCCGGTTCCCAACAGGCCATGGCCCGGGGGTTGGGAACAGCGGAGTTAGGTAGTGGTCACTTTGTGTAATGTTACTGAGATGCAGGGTAACAGATAGAAACGCAGCAGTGCTGCCGTCCCCAGCTCCACCTCCTGTCTGGTCAGCAGCGGCGTTAGATTGTCACAGGAGTGCGGCCGCGCTGGGGAGCGGCTGCAAATGCAGAGGCTCATCCGCAGAGAGATTTGACTGCACAAGAAACGTGATGTGCTTGAACCATCCGGAAACCATCCCCCGGCCCCCAGTCCATGGAAAAATTATCTTCCATGAAACTGGTCCCTGGTGCCAAAAAAGTTGGGGACTGCTGTAGTATTAGATTTGGTGACTTCTTCAGGAAGTTTCAGTGGACAGGCAGAGCATGTGGGTTAAGGAAAGAATCAGAGATGAGAAAATGAAAATGATCACACATAGAAGATTCTTTCAAGAAATTTTGGCCTGAAAGGAAATATGAAATTTGGTAGTAGCTGGAGGGGTAATATATGATTAAGGGAGATGGAGTTTTTGAAGACAGAATTTACCAGAGAATGTATGCTGAGGTAGTGTAGTGATTCCTTGAAAAGGAAGCATTGTGAAAACTTGGAAGGCAATCCAGAGTACAAGCGAAAAGTTTGGCCTTTGAGAAAAAGCAAAGATACTTCAGCTGTTGAAAGAGGACAGAAGGTTGAAAATGAGGGCACAGCCTCGTGGCTCGTAGCCGGGAGACGCGTTATGTGTCTGGCTGTGCAGCAGTCATTTTAGAAAACGGGAGCGTGGACGTACTAGGAAGCGTAGCAGGACTGTCGAGGGAGGATCGCATACCCGTTTGAGATTTGAGTCGTGAATTAAAATGAGACCTGTTTTCCTCCAACCTATTGTGCCACCCTGGATCAGACACAGAGGAGGTAGAAGTGTGTCAGCACTGGGCGAGAGTGATAGACAATGAAAAGCTTAATAATTGGCCATCCTGATGCAGCCCACAAATTGTCCAAGGATAGAAAGTGCCGCGCTGGAAACAGAAATTTCACAGGTGGAGCAGCATCACACCAAGACAGATCCTAGCGAAGTTATAAATTTAGACAACAGGAAAAAAAAAAAAGCAGGCTATTTTTTTTCAACTTCTCTCTGTAATTCTCAATTCCAATGCCAGTAAAGCAAGAGTGAGGCACATTGTTATCATCCAAGTATAGAAGCTGTATCATACATCATCGACAGGGAGGAGCCCAGGCAGGACATCCAGCAAAAGCCCTCTTTTGAGAGAAATGATTCAGACAACTTGAATACAAATCAAAACAGAGGTGTATGACATTAGGGATAAGATTAGATTAAGATGGCAGATCTTGCACACAAAGGAGTAGTATCTCCAAAACATTTTAAGGGAAAATAATTTTGAACTAAAATTCAATACTCAAGCAAGTATGAAAATAAACAAAATAAGACATTGTCAGAAATCTGTTTTAGAATATTTGCCACCCACATACCCTCTCTGAAATAATTACCAAGCTATATACTCTGTGTTTTTAATTAATTCAAGAGGAAGTAATAGTATGTGAAGCCATGGTTAGCCAAGAAACCAGTAAGTCTCATTTAGTTTAAATAGATGCTGATGGCACATTAAAAATTTAACCAACCAGAATTTCTGGATCACATCAACATGGCAAGTGGTACAGAGAGGGCAGAGATAAGTAACTTCATGCCAAGTTGGTTGTTATGGCCAGAACCTCTTGAAACAGATAATTCTTAGCATTGATGGAAAACTGTTAGCTAAGAATGTGTTGACATTGTTTAATGGTTACCACTAGCAGAATAGAAAGAAGGATTATAATTTCCAAACGTGAGTTGGGAGCAAGAGGAAGGCATAGGAAACTGGATTAATGTAACGAATGTTGAGAGAAGGGGGCAATGGCACACGAATATAGAACAACGTAAAATGGCAGGTAAGAATCCAAACAGATCAGTAATCATGATAGATATAAATAGTTTACAGGTTCAGAGATAAATGTATTTTTTAAAATTCTCTTTAAATCCAGCTAGGTACTTTTTAATAGAAATGTACCTAAACCAAAATGTGAGACAGGTTGCAAATAAAGATATTCAAGGCAAATGCTAATAAAAGGAAAGCATATGCAAAACAAATGTCATTAAACTGAAGACTAAAAAATGTAAAACTATAAAGATGAAAGAAGCAATTTATCAAAAGGATATAATTGTCATGAGAACTCTTATGCTCCTAACAAAATAGCTTCGAAAAAAATCTAACAATTTACAAAGGTATCAAAAATGTACACTAAGGACATAGAGAATTTTAATAAAACACTTTTGTTTGAATAGTTTATTTATCACCAATCAAAAGAGCAGTGCTACCTAAATTTCCTCTCCCATTAACTGCCCTCACAGACCACAACTGTCCCTGTGATTTTACTCAGAGCCAGTGTAGGAGCTTGTCCTTTATCCTTGGCCTATGGCTCTTCCCCTACTCATCACCCCACCCAACACCCACCACCCCTCTGCCCCCAGCCTTTCTCCCATATCTGACATTTTTCTCTTAAACTGACATTTTTCCCCCAAAGTTATGCTCCTTGCCTAGTGTCCTAGGCCAATGTTATCCCTTATGGAGGCCAATTTCCAATTCTTTATTAAACACCATCTCTTCTCTGCAGGGAGGAGAGAAAAGAAAGAAAAAGAAAACACTTGAGAAAAAATCTGGCTGGGCGCGGTGGCACTCTGGGAGGCCAAGATGGGTGGATCGTTTGAGCTCAGGAGTTTGAGACCAGCCTGAGCAAGAGCGAGTCCCCGTCTCTACTGAAAAAATAGAAAGAAATTAGCTGGACAACTAAAAATATGTAGAAAAATTAGCTGGGCATGGTGGCGCGTGCCTGTAGTCCCAGCTACTCGGGAGGCTGAGGCAGGAGGATTGCTTGAGCCCAGGAGTTTGAGGTTGCTGTGAGCTAGGCTGACGCCACAGCACTCTAGCCCGGGCAACAGAGTGAGACTCTGTCTCAAAAAAAAAAAAAAAAAAAAAGAATCCACCTAAAAGGATGAAGTAAAGTTAAAAGTAAATTAATATTCACACATAACCTTTTAATTCCATCATATTAGTATTTGGTAAAGATGTTTTAAGTAAGATATAACCCATTAGAAAAGACTTTGTAAATAATAATTTTAAATTTTGTCATCGTCCATGCTATTTGTTTTCCTAAAGATGAAAATGAATGCAGGACCAAGCCAGGGATCTGTGAAAATGGACGTTGTCTTAACATTATTGGAAGCTACAGGTGTGAGTGTAATGAAGGATTCCAGTCAAGTTCTTCAGGCACTGAATGCCTTGGTAAGTTGATATACAAATACATTCTACTTGGTAGATAAAACATCTGTTGTATGATGTCATCACAGAAGAACTCCACATATATATACTTGTCTGCTAAAGACATGCTCCAATCTGAGTAATCCACATACCTCTTCCTAAAGGTACACATCCATTAAAATGACATATTTGTACATGTATCTTATGCACATCTATGTGTAATGTAAATAGCAATCTTAAATAGTCTTTCCAAAATTAAGATTAATTAAGCTCTATGGAAAATTTGACTTTAGTAAAACTTACATCAGGGGATGATTTAATTCCAAAAGAAAATATTTGCAATATGAGGTAAGCTCTGCCAAAATTAATGCAAAGTAAATGGCACATTTCAAAAATGCAGTGAAGGTTAATTTTTATATTATGATACAGAAAAATGTTTCACAAAATATTTTCTTGGGTAAAATATAAATCTCAGATCTTATGTTGTGTTTTAATGCTAAAATACATACATTATAAACCATTGTGGTTAATTATGGCAGCTGTAAATTATGGTGTAGTAAAATTTAAGGCAAACAGAGGAATAAGAGCAGTAAAGTGTTTGACTTATCACTTGATTTGGCATAAAAAGAGCATGTTTCAGCTATATCAGATTTTTCTCAGAATGATGTCATCTGCTTCAAATGCCAGGAAGTTTTTAGTCTAGAAAATATATTTTGTTTTTTCTTGTCTCCAATCTATACCTTTACCAACAATCAATCTTTTAGGAAGTAGGAAAGGTAACCTACATAGAAAGTGTAATTTTCTGTGTTCATTTTATTAACAGTTTTGCTAAGATGGTTTTTAAAACTGTGTTAAAGATTTCTTTGCCTTTTACATCAGAAAAATCCTTTTACTTACACTAAAAAAATCTACTCAGTCCAAATATTTGAATAGTCTTTTCGACACAGAAAATATGAGAGATTAGATTAAACAAGTACCAAGCTTATAACATAGGCTAGAATTTGCTTTCCAAAGACAAATCCTGTTCCTCATTTGCTTATTTGAAGGGAAATAATTTTATTTTCATTTCATTTTTATTCCATAGCAATAGTAGTTCGCTATCATATAGTAGCTAATGGATTGAAGGAAAAAATTAAAAAGTATATTATCACTTTTTGTCAAATTTAATAATCTGTAAGTCTATAGTGAAAGCACACTCTATGAACTTAACTGCCAACAAAACTTTATAATTGTTAAGCTGTCTTAACAGTGTGACTGTTCATATAAAAGAAGACCTGTTTTTTAAAAACTTATTCTTAAGAAGGAAAGCATTCATTGTGAAAACCAAGATAATGAAATGTCAGTTCCGTGACCATGACTCTCACTACTTTGCCCTTTCAGACAATCGCCAGGGACTCTGCTTTGCAGAGGTCTTGCAGACGATGTGTCAGATGGCATCCAGCAGCCGCAATCTCGTCACCAAGTCAGAATGCTGCTGCGATGGTGGGCGAGGCTGGGGCCACCAGTGTGAGCTTTGCCCACTTCCTGGAACTGCCCAGTACAAAAAGATATGTCCTCATGGCCCAGGATACACCACTGATGGAAGAGGTATGGAGTTGAGGAAATTCGTGCATATTATCAATACAGGGAATTTCATTAATTTAGATTAATTTGAAGGAAAAGGGAAAAATGATACAATAAAAATAATAGCTAAGATATTTATATTTGATATGTATTTCCATGTGTGTGTGTGTGTATGTATATGTATATATATATATATATAGAGAGAGAGAGAGAGAGAGAGAATTTCTTTGCTAATGCTTTAGAGATTTTAAAAGATTTACTCTTCCTATCAAACCTAAGAGGTAGAATTTATTATTCAAAGAAAGTGAAGCACAAAACTAAGATAATAATAAGTAATTTTCACAAGATCACACCCTTTTTAAGGGGTAGACCCAGGAATGGGACACATGCCTGACCCCAAAAGCCATGCTTGTAATGCCACTTGCTATATTTAAATATTGTTCATTTGAGTACAGGAACTCACTCTGTTTGAAACATCTTTACAAGCTAGCAAGTCTCATAACTGATTAGTGGTTTCCATTTTTTGTGCAACCAACTAATATATTAATGTCCTAAAAAATACCATTTCCTCCATTACTGTACAAACTCCAAAGCTGTGCATTACTACTTTGCTAGCAAAAACTTTTCTTCAGAGTCTAATGCAAATGTGAATTTGAGGCCAACCAAATGGGAAATTATCACAAATTCCAAATTAGTTGGATTTCAAAGAGGTAGCTTTATACATTCCCCCAAAATAATTCAGGCTTAAATTGCAAAATTATTACTCTTAAACAGGGCTTTCAACATAGCCTGCCCATCACTTCAGATCATTTTTCTGTCCCTTCCATGTTGCCATTTGCCTGAATGATGAAAAGATATTCACTATTATGAATGTTTGCTGTTAGTTATCTCATCTCAATTCCTTAATTCCTCTTAGTTTCTAACCAGTTTTACCCTCACGTATATATTAACTTGTATTTGTATTTGTTTTTGTTTTCTTGGTCCACAGATATTGATGAATGTAAGGTAATGCCAAACCTCTGCACCAATGGGCAGTGCATCAATACCATGGGCTCATTCCGATGCTTCTGCAAGGTCGGCTACACTACGGACATCAGCGGAACCTCTTGTGTCGGTAAGGCTAGGCACCTGTGTCTGGGGTCGTCAGCTGCTGTTTCCTGCAAATCACTTACTGCCAGTAGAGTATCCTTCTGATAGAGGTTTGGAATGTACCTTGTATTAAAATGATGCCATCCTCTCAACAATGTGGTTCTTAATAACACAGCACTTGCCCTTTGTTCAGTACTGTGGGATGTAGAATTGTTCTGTTCATCAAAAAAGCCTGTCCAATCAAGGAAATATAAAAATTACAAAAATATACTTTTACCATTTTATGTTTTAATTTAAAAGTTAGAAGTGCACATTTGTTTGTCATTCTTTTGATGAAGGGAAAGGGCCTTTATTGTGAACTTGAGCATGTGTGTGTATGTAAAAAAAATATGTTTTGCTTGTTTCTCATCACTGTTTTTTGCATAAATATACCAGTTAGACATCATCTAAAATGTCCAGCTGCAGAGCAGTCTCAGTGCAAAATCCTCCCACTATTTTACAATTTCTTTTTCATGTTTAATTTTTTATTGTTTCACCCACACCATTTTATGACAGTTGGGAGGAAGGAAATTTGCCAAAGAATTCAGCTTAACTTTGATTAAAGTTTCTCCTTCCTGTTTCATCAGCATATTCCATCAAATTACCTATTTCAATAACAAGTGTACTTGTCATAAAAAGGTTAAGAAAAAGCAAACTGATTCCCCATAAGCATTCAACTCATTTGGTAGAAGTAGAAGGGCAGGAGAGTAACAGAGAACAAGCTATTCTTTGAGCATCCTGTGGGCATGAGCCAGTGTGTTCTACAGAGGAAATGGAGACTGTCAGCTGTCAATCAGCATGCTGGCAGGAAAGAGGTGGCATATTCCAATGAGGATAGTTCAGGGAGGGTCTTATGAAGGGACTATCTACAAAGGTGTGGCCAGAGTGTTCAGATGTCAGGAGGGATAGTGCTGTGTGCTGGGGCTGTGCCACCCTGGGCCAGAAGTAAAGAGAGAGAGGTTATTGGAACCTGGAAGGAGAAAGTTGTGCTCAGAGGGCTGCCTTGAGAGGACCTGTGACCTCTGAACCAGTGACTCAGCCAGGTTGAGTGATCTTGCAGGAAGGAAATTGAGGAAATAAGGGCCAGACGGAAGACTGAGGGCAAGAGTCTGGAGAGGTCAGCCCCTCAGACTTGGAAGCAGGGTGGGCCAGGGTGAGGACTGGACCTGGAGGGGTGAGTGGAAGTTTTCCAGCACAATCTGCAATCCCACAGGACGCTCAAGGGAGCTGCAGCTAAGAGAGTTCAAGAGAGCTTCTGCCATATCCACACGTCCAAAAAGAAAGAAACTCTTACTTTTAAGTTTATGATCTCAGATTGTAAACCAAAGTATATTAATCTGAAGAATTTAGTAGGTTTTTTTGAACGCAGACAGTTGTCTAGACATTATCATATTTATTCAAGATCCATAGATTGATCTACAAAGTAAACCAGTACGTTACTTCAGAGAAAATTGTTGTGTTCAGTATTTCTCTCTGGCTGTATTCCATTTTAAGTTGAAGAGGAAGAACAAAAAGAACAAAGTAAGAATATGGAGGGCAGAACAAGGCTGGTTGTTGCTTTTAACCAAGAATTTAATCTTCGTGTCACTTTTACTTAGACCTTGATGAGTGCTCCCAGTCCCCGAAACCGTGCAACTTCATCTGCAAGAACACCGAGGGGAGTTACCAGTGCTCATGTCCAAGGGGATATGTCCTGCAAGAGGATGGAAAGACGTGCAAAGGTAAGTGAAGAGTCTCTGGCAGTTGCGACCCTTGTCTGTCTCTCTTCTTCCAGATTCCAATATTGGGTAATCCAGGACTGTGCCATGTGCATCTCCTTCATGACAATGCATCTTCCCAGTGGCCATCTTCTTACTTGTACCAAATTCTACCAACGGGCCCATTGTAGGAGGCAGAGAAAATTAAACCCGAGTTACAGCAGTTTCCTTCTTATAGCAAACCACATAAATTTTAAAAAATAAAATGAAACCAAAATTTTGGTGATATTTTAAAAGATTTAAACAAATCACTAAAATAAGATTTTTATTGCTTTTGCTTATCTAAGATTTCATTTCTGTAAGCTATCTTTATTACACATTTACTGTGAAAAAGTGAAGATGAATGAGTAAATTTAAATGTTTTGCTTAGGTAGTATTAAAAGTAATTATTTGTCAAGCTAACTTAGATCATTAAAATAGCTTCAATAAACATTCGAGTGCAGATGTCCTTTTTATAGAATGCCTTTTGTTCCTTTGGGTAGATGCCCAGTAATGGGATTGCTGGATCAAATGGTAGTTCTACTTGTAGCTCTTTGAAGTATCTCCGTATTACTTTCCACAGAGGTTGCACTAGTTTGCAGTCCCACCAGCAGTGTATGAGTGTTCCTGTCTCTCCACATCCACGTCAACATTTATTGTTTTGGGACTTTTTCATACAGGCCATTCTCACTGGAGATAAGTGATATCTCATTGTGATTTTGATTTGCATTTCCCTGATGATTAGAGATGCTGAGCATTTTTTCATCTGCACTTGAATGTTTATAGAAGGACAATTCACAATTGCAGAGATGTGGAAACAACCCAAGTGCCCATCAATACATGAGTGGATTAATAAAATGTTGTATATGTATACCATGGAGTTCTACTCAGCTATAAGAAACAATGGTGATCTAGCATCTCTTGTATTTTCCTGGATAGAGCTGGAGCCCATTCTACTAAGTGAAGTATCCCAAGAATGGAAAAACAAGCACCACATGTACTCAACCATCAAATTGCTTTCACTGATCAACACTTATGTGCACATATAGTAGTAACATTCATCAGGTGTGGGGAAGATGGGAGGGGGAGGAGAGGACAGGTATATTCACACCTGTTGAATGCAATGTGCACCGTCTGGGGGATGGACATGCTTGAAGCTCTGACTCAGGTGGGGCAGAGGCAATATGTGTAACCCAAACATTTGTACCCCCATAATCTGCTCAAAATAAAAAAAGAATAGTTTCAATAACTAGACTCATATTTGATTTTATAGTAAACCTCATCAGAATGAAGTTAATAGACTGAAGAAATTTTTAAAATATAGACTATTCTCAATAAAATATTGGTTTTATTTCTAAGACATATCAAAAAATAATATAAAATAGCAAGCACTGCTATTACCTTGGAACTGTTTAGTGAACCAGTATGGATCATTTTAACTTTATGCATTGTTTATAAATGAGTGCAACCAAGGTGTTTTCTTAAGCTATAAGATAATGAATTAGTCTTGCCTACATATTATGTGCTAAATTTATTTTAAATGTATTTTTCCAAATTAAGTTTCAATCTAGCCAAAATAAAATTTAGAGTTTTCTGTTAGTAGAGTCCAAATATCAATACTGTTAATGATTAGGATTACAGATACTATGTTTTGCTTCCTCTGATTTTTTTTTTTTTTTTTTGAGACAGAGTCTCACTCTGTTGCCCGGGCTAGAGTGAGTGCCGTGGCGTCAGCCTAGCTCACAGCAACCTCAAACTCCTGGGCTTAAGCGATCCTACTGCCTCAGCCTCCCAAGTAGCTGGGACTACAGGCATGCGCCACCATGCCCGGCTAATTTTTTCTATATATATATTTTAGTTGG
>CM052439.1:93614874-93673615 GCA_028533085.1 Varecia variegata
CAAACTCCTGGGCTTAAGCGATCCTACTGCCTCAGCCTCCCAAGTAGCTGGGACTACAGGCATGCGCCACCATGCCCGGCTAATTTTTTCTATATATATATTTTAGTTGGCCAGCTAATTTCTTTCTATTTTTTAGTAGAGACGGGGTCTCGCTCATTGCTCAGGCTGGTCTCGAACTCCTGACCTTGAGCGATCCACCGATCCACCCGCCTCGGCCTCCCAGAGAGCTAGGATTACAGGCGTGAGCCACCGCGCCCGGCCCCTCTGATATTAATGCTGGTGTCTTTATTTGGTTGTGGAAAATCTGACTTGATGTTTGTGTTAGGACCTTCATCAATTTCCAGATTCTGTTTTATTTTTATTAAATCCTTCCTTTAATGGGAACAAGTGACCAGCCACATACTCTACTGCATTAAACGCAAGAACTATGCCCTTTGGATATTAGCTCTGAGAACAGCTCCTGGAAACAGCTGTGGTTCGGCCAGTTTCATATTTTAAGAAAACTTTGTGTTTTGTATCACCTTAACAATCCTATCATAGTAGCCCATAATATTTATGCTGCTTAACTCTGTGAAAGGAAACTGCTTGCCGTGTCCACAAAGCTTCCAGCAAAAACGTAGACAAAACGTTCCCAGTGGAACATGTGGGTGTCCTTGCCCCATGAGCAGGGTGCACAGCCAGTAACTCTGCTCTGGTTTTCACTGGCTTCTCTCTCCTTCCAGACCTCGATGAGTGTCAAACCAAACAGCACAACTGCCAGTTCCTCTGTGTCAACACCCTGGGAGGGTTTACCTGTAAATGTCCACCTGGTTTCACACAGCATCATACTGCTTGCATCGGTAAGACAAAATTACAAATGGGAAATTTTACAAATTTTGGTAGATGCATAAAAATTGTATTTAAAATGATACATACAATGATGTCTCAGTGCTTATATTTAGAACCAGTACCTCATAATTACTGGTCTAAATAAGTTGCTAATAGTGTAGGTATTTTTCATAAGAACAGCACCCAAAGGGAAAAAGCCCTGTGTCACCCAAGCGCCAGCACGGTGGCCGTACTCCAAGCAATGCCTTTCTAGCACACTGTAAATATGACTATGGTGTTCAGATAAAATGTGATTAAAGGCTCACTGTAGTTTAGATCATGCTATCAAACACTCTGGATTTTTCTTATGCTTAGAGACTTTTCAGTCCATATTATCTAAAACCGTGCCTTTAGTCACCCCAAGATATGTTCTAATTTCAAACCTCTTGAAATACACTTTTTCTTACCATTTTTGCCTCTGAATATGACAGTGAATTCTGGCATAAATGTCCCTAAAATGTTGTTTTCACATCACAAAACTTAGACTTTCATACTTTGCTTCTTACATCGTGTGAAACTTAGATCGTGTAGTAACTGAAAGTTTGACACTCCTGCCCGGTGCTTTCCTAGACAACAACGAATGTGGGTCTCAGCCTTCGCTCTGCGGCGCGAAGGGAATCTGCCAGAACACCCCTGGGAGCTTCAGCTGCGAGTGCCAGAGAGGGTTTTCCCTCGACGCCACCGGCCTGAACTGCGAAGGTGAGCGGGTTTGCTCAAAAATTCTTCATCTAATAACACTAAACTATATATATATATATATATATATATATATTTTTTAACTTTCAAGACACTGAATGAGAAATTGAGATAATCTCAATAAAGAAAAAAGTATTTAACAAAATAGGACTCCGTGAATGATTTTTGTTCATAAATCTTTGTATATCATTTTGAGGGCAGAGGGAAACTTTACTGTGATAAAACAAAAATTTAGTGATTACAAATGAACTTTTAAAATAACTGAACTATTTACCTAATCATTGATCTGAAAAAGAATTGAATTGAAAAAGAATTCTGTGCCAAATATGGTTTACAGTTGTGTACAAGCATACCAGAAAAAATAAAAATAATTGGACGTTTGTTCCACGATGATTAAATGTGTAAAAGGTAAGTGTAAAAAGAAAACCTACCAACACAGATAATTGGAGCCATGTACTGAACGTGCTGGGGAAGCCTGGTGACTATTCTGTTTTCTATGGACTGAGATGCCCACTTCACCGTCTTTCCTATAGTGGGCATTTCCCATAGAGCCTCTTCTGCAGCAAGTATTTCCTATGAAGTCCAAGGGAACATTTAAGTGGGAACAAAATAAGAATATGCCTGCAGTCAGTAAAATACCACTTTTTAATAATTCTTCCATGTTTACATTTCAAGTACTAGTGTATGATAAGATAAATGTATTAGGATTGGTATCTTTTATAAAATACTCGTGCCAGAGATTACGTGACTATATATATCTCCTTTACAGCCTTATATAGTTCAGTATGGCAATGCATATTTTTATTGATGTTAGTCTCCCTTTTAAAATTAACCATTCTTAGAAATATATGATTTTGAATTCTAGAAATATATTCAAAGTATTTCATTTGCTCTCTGTAAGAATCATGGGATTTTTATATGTATCTCATTTTCAGCAAAGAAAAATTCAGTTTTAAAAATTTCAATTTTAATATTTTATATTTGAAATCATTGAGACATTGAAACTATTCTGGACCCACAGCTGCTCGGCACGTGTGAGTTCAGCTCGTGACTATCAGCAGGAGACACCGTTTTTTAATTATCCATGTAAATTTGTTATACATACATCAGAAAGGCCAATTTTATTTCACTCTTTATGGGTAGATTTCAGTTGTCATTACAAAAGAGTATGCATATATAAACAAAGAAATTATTCCATATGTATGATAATACCACATCCTGTCTAAAAATAATGTATTCAGATACTTAAAAGGAATTTGCATCTAGTTAATCTTAAATGGTAATGAACATTTTTGTGTGCAAAACAGATGTATTCTTTAGGTATCTCTGTAGTGCTTGTGTCTTCCTGAAAATGATGACTACATCTCATTCGCTGTTGAATCTACTGGAATATGTAATGCAAATACACTCACACATGCATACATGTATACACACACATCACTTACCAAATAAATCATACCATGCGAAATTAATCAGTCCAAAATGCACATTTGTGGTTGCTATGGTCGATTTGCTGAAATGAAGCTGTTATTCGGAGCACTGGTGTGCCCTGGTCTGGTGGGTAGCAGAAGAGTAAGGTGGTCTCTTATCTCAGAACTGTTCTTGCATCACCACTAAAAACCATGCGACTTGGAAAAATCACAGCCTCTCTGTGTGCCGTGTCTTGTTTGTTTGTTCCCCTGATGATAGTTACCTTAAGTTGTGTTTGGAGTGCGTTTAAGAATAGTAGAAGAAAGGCGACATAAACCTTCTGCCGGGACTGTTTTGCAGATGTTGACGAGTGCGACGGAAACCACAGGTGCCAGCACGGCTGCCAGAACATCCTGGGTGGCTACCGCTGTGGCTGCCCCCACGGCTACATCCAGCACCACCAGTGGAACCAGTGCGTCGGTGAGAGCTCCCGCCTTGCGCAGCGCCTGCTTTTCTCGCCGGAAATTACCTCTGCATAAAATGAACCAATTACAAGGGTTAAGGTTTCAAGATAGTCTTTGAATCCTAGAACTTAAAAACCAGTCCTTAATATTGAGGCATGGGGGTTCATGTTACTAGTTGTGTAGGTTTGATAATATACTTACATATGTTTGAAAATATCCATAATAAAAATGTTGTTTTTTAAGTACCTGAAAGGTGAATCAACTAGAGATTTCATCATTTTAAATTTCCACTAGATGTACTTTTAAGTTTCTGAAGATGTTGTCAAGAATCAACATCTTCATTTGCCAAGGTCAGCTGCTTTTTTATCAGTGATTTGATGTCTTCAGATTTGGAATTAGAGTATTGCCCATCCATTACCTACATACAAATCTAAAGGAATTCAGATCAACTTCATGAGGACAGGCTGTCTGTGCACTCATGGCACTTAGATTAAATGAAGGATGTGAAGTATTTGAAAATCAAAAAAGGACCTAGTTACAACAGATACTGTTGACAACTCGAGACAGAAGTGTTTGTAAAATAAAATACATGGGCAGTCAGCTCTGTTCCTTGCATTGATAATAGTCACGGAAATTCTCCTTTTAAGGAGTGCTTGATCAAAGAGAACATTATTCTCAACTTGAATAGCCAGCTGACTTGCCTAGCATATGCCTGATTTCTTGGCTCCATCTGAATGGACTTGACAGACCCACCTTCCAGCACGTTCTGACATTCGGCACTGGCACAGCTGAGCAGAAAGGGGACAGTGTCCTGCGGAGAAAGGGCCCGACACTTCCTGTGTCTCTGCAGTTTCTCCACACATTATTCAAATACCGTCCTGTTGTGATTAAATAAATTAAACTGATTTTATCCATTGTAGTCTTCTTAAAAGAAATTTCTAATGACAGCTTAGTGAATTGAGAAAAAAAAAAATCAAGATAAATTTTAAAGGAGGGAAACTTATGCCAGCTCAGGGATAGAGGCCTTGCCGCACCGCGCGCGCACACACACACACGCATGGGAGGAAGTGGAGAAACCAGTAAGGATCAAGACGTTAGGAAAAAGCTTTAAAGGATTATCAAGATGATCAATTAGGCAGTCAATCTAAATAACTTCATAAATTTAGTTCACTTTTTTTCTCTTCACAGAAAAACAAAATGTTACAAAACTTCTTGTGCCCTGATTTATTGATTCATAGCCAGGCAAAGTGTGGGCACACTCTTTAGAATATAGGGAACACTATTTTTTAAGATAGCTATTAACATAATGTAAAATGCTTTATTATATTGCAGTATTTATAAAATATAAGGCCCACCACTTTATTTAGTAAGTACCATGGACTTCTTGGTTAATTCCATGGAACTTAAGGCAAAGGAATGATTCTCTAATATTTCACATTATGTCAGCTTAAATAAAACTCTTGTTTTTAAAGAGAACATAAGTAAAATAGAAACACGTATGGAGTATCAACTCAATTTCCAAGTTTTTAAGTTTTCTGAAATTTATGTCTATAAATATCTAGTGCAAAAGCTGCTGTACAGATTTTTACTAAATTTGGGGGCTCTGTTTGGAATGGTCTGACTTAAAATCAGGATGGTGTGGTATATCCCAGTCCCCCTTTGTGAGGTCCTTGAGTGGGCACTTGGACAAGGCAGTCACCCCAGAGCAGCTCACGCTGGAGTCTAGCCAGAAGTCTGTGTGCCTTCTAATCAGGGCAGATGCTATGAGCAGAGGAAAAAATGGTTTCCGAAACTAAAAGTACGTGAGCAGATAATCTCCCAATTGCAGGTATGAATTTGCAAGGTTATTCTTCTACAATGGGCACCTCTAGGCAGCAGGCCCCTGAGTAAGACACAGCAAGGATTTATTTCAAAGGAATATAGATTTTTCTGTACAGCATTGAAGAATCTAACTGGTCTTTAATAAAATTGCTGACTTTCTTGCCTTGAATCCACATAACACAGTTGGAATTTTAACTCAAATATATGGCAGAAATAGAGTGAAATAACCCATCAGGAAACTAATAAAGGCAACAAGTTAGCAAAAGAACAAGAATTATGACAAAATTCAAATTAAAAAGCCACAAACATTTTCATCTGTCACTGCTTATATGAATATCTTCAGTCATTCAGAAGGTTGATGGGAGAATATACAAGAAAGCGTTTCAAACAGATTTACCTGGGATCTCCTAGTAAAAAGTCAAAACTGTTAGTCAATGCATCAGGTAATTTAAATAGGTAAAATTGTAAACCTACAATGCTACCAATTTGTGAAAAATAAAAGTTCTTTAGAAGTGTTAATATTGAAAAAAGCTTTCAATTCAAATTAACCCTTTAAGTTTTCAGTTACCACACAGAATTTATAACATTCCAGTACATAGATTGTACAGATGTAGGCAACATTCTCAACTATTTGCAAGAATTATAATTATTCAAAATTGAAAATACGTAAATATTGTTAACATTTGCATATGAAGAAAAATTATATCTTAATATATGAAGCCTTTGTTATTTAATGTAACTTTCAGTTGCTTTTATCATCTTTTTGAAATAATTCAAACATGGCTTAGTGAGGCTTGAGTCAGTTCAAAGTGTATGTCAAACAAGAACATATTTAAGTCCATAAATTGTAACCATGATATACATTTATAGCATGTAAACATGTGGTATATCATGATTCTTCCAAAAATATTACATATTTTTAAATATTTTAAGTGCTATGTTTAAATGCAATTTATTCAATTAATTGGTTTTGCCTGGTAATTTTTCTACCTAACACAATGTCTGATACTATCCTCATGGCAGGATCACTTCATTAAATTTTAAGCAAATGCTGCACATGAATGTCAGCAGATGAGACTTTGTGGCAGAATTCCAAGTCTTTTATATATAGAAATAAGGTAGCAATTACACTTATGTCATATGTAGCCAAGTTATTGAGAATTTATTTACTGTCTGTACTTTCTTCCCTTGTAATAGAGGCTAAGAATTTCCACATACTAGATAATCACAACATATTTTATATTCAGTGATTAAGAAATCTACATTTAGTGGTCTCATTTAATTCTGAAACTATAATCATGGTACAAAAATGTGCATAATAACATTTACCCTTTCAATAACCTCTGTCTTGTACTTAATGAAATTTAATTTCCTGTCTGGGAGGCCTCTTCCCTGAGACCCATCTGCACCTTCCAAACCTCACTGGGCTGCTGCAGCCCCCACACTTCCTTCCCGCTGGCTGCTGTGTCCCCTCCTCGCAGATGGGCTGAAACGCGTCCTTGTCAGACATTCGGTAAACAGACACTCTGTGCTCCGTATGTAGTCACAAGAAGTGAAAGAATTCCATGGAACAGATGTGATTTGTGCCGGGGGTGAAATTTAGATTATAATAAAACCCAACGGAGTCAAGCCACATACTATATATCAACCAGACAGTTAAGAGCAAAATTATAATCTCCAAAGTTAAAAGCACAACCAGGCTTTAAATTTGTAAAAATGATAATAGCAACTGAAAGTATAACCTATAATTATCCTGCTGTCAGACATGTATAGTATAATGCTACTCACTGAATGAGCAAACATCGGCGTTGGCTGATGGCTGGATGCAAACCTGATGGCTGGATGCTGATGGCTGGATGCAAACCTATACAGCGTTGGCTGATGGCTGGATGCAAACCAGATGGGTTCTCAAGCGGTCAGAACTGTACTAGTTGTTAGTTCAGTAGATCCAATTAAGTAGTGTTTATTTCCATTGTTTCCATTTAGGGTTTTTTAATTTTTTATATACTTTTTCATCATATATAATGAAGGTTTGGGGAATTGCTGGGGGACTGGATACAAATACAGATAGAGAAACAGGACTTTTTAAATTGAGATATTTCACATACATTCACCCTGTCAAGGTGCACAGTTAGGTTGTTTTTAGTGTATTCTCCCAATCTGCAACCATCAATACTACAAGTTTCAGAACATTCTCATCACCTCAAAAAGAAACTATACCCAATGGCAGTCATTTCCTATTTCTCCGCAGGCAGCTAAATTCACCCTCTATCTCTGTGGATTTGCCTGAGATACGGCTTTTGAAGTAACCTTCTGTTAAGAGAATAGAAGAGTTATTCATTAGGCAAACTGCAGATGTCTGTTCCCAAGGGCCCCCAACATGTTGGGAAACATAGTACAAACAGAATATAAAAGGCCAAAGTAAGAGGTTTGTGAAGCCGTAATTGAGGGAATTTTTTTTTTAATTCATATGCTTTGTAAATCAGCCATCAGAGTAAAAGAAATGTAATATAGTTCTGGAGTTGTCTACCATAAAATCATAGGTGCTCTGAGACTCCAGCTCTTCTGCAGGTGATTGCCGGTACCGCCTTCCCCGTGTAAAGGTTTCTTACTTTGTCTAATAGATGAGAATGAATGCTCCAATCCGAACGCCTGCGGCTCTGCTTCCTGCTACAACACCCTGGGGAGTTACAAGTGCGCCTGCCCCTCGGGCTTCTCCTTCGACCACTTCTCCAGTGCCTGCCACGACGTGAATGAGTGCTCATCCTCCAAGAACCCGTGCAATTACGGCTGCGCCAACACGGAAGGGGGCTACCTTTGCGGCTGCCCGCCCGGGTACTACAGAGTGGGACAGGGGTAAGGCGAATGTCACCCTGCTGCACACGGGAACATGTGGCCCAAGAGGGCGGCCCTTCCTCCCTCAGTGAATTCAGGCCACCTAAAAGCACTGATGAGCCGTTTGGCAGGCCAGCAGGCACCCAGAGGCGCAGGGGCTGTGTCATGGGGTAGGCTCACTTCCTCCGTGGTGATCATAAAACTTGAACTCGTATGTGAGTATCACTCTTTGCACCTCGTAATGGCCTGAATTGATGCAAGCAGACCCAAGGCCAGAGACAAGCAGATGTTTAAAATACAGCTCACATGTTGCCATAGATACCTGGGCTGCAAGGTGCAAGTAGAAATGGT
Organism: Varecia variegata; assembly: GCA_028533085.1. Classification (NCBI taxonomy): domain Eukaryota; kingdom Metazoa; phylum Chordata; class Mammalia; order Primates; family Lemuridae; genus Varecia; species Varecia variegata. Next base: position 93,623,319 of record CM052439.1, read on the forward strand.
CTGCCCCAGATTCTTTTACAAATTCTGGCAGGTGCCAGCCCAGCAGACCCTGAGGAGGAGTTTGTCCCTCTCTTTGCTCATCTGGCTTTTATATTACACAGAGAGAGGATGGTGCCTGGTTGCTGTGGCCCACTCGGCAGCGCAGCGTGGGCCTGTCTCCCTGAGGCTGGCTTCCCTCAGACCAATCGCACTTTCTCAAGTCCTGTGGGCTGTGGCTGAGGGACTGGCCACTTGTGTCCTTCCAGCAAGGCACGGTGCTCCGTAGCACAGAAGATGGGAATTTATGAGTCAGTGTGAGTCACTGTCCTCAGAAGAAGCAGCGTGCAAGGCAGGGGCTAAGAGCATGGAGCAATCTGTCCAACACTGGTACATAGTAATACTAGACGAGGGTCAGTGAGAGCCAATTCAGTGACGCTTTCATTAACCGAGATACCAGTTGAGAAATCTGAACTGCTGCAGCGGGAGCCTTGTTGCAGCAGCAAACACAGGCGACGGGCTCATGAAGCAATGGCACCTGCCTTAGCGTTCTCTTTGCAGATTCGTATCCTGCTTTGACCTTCTCGAGTTAAATACACCCAAGTGCTTCTATCTAATTAAGATTGAAAATCAGGGATGCCCAGGGCTGACCCTCAGAAGAATTTTTCTGTTCCAAAATAAGGGGAAATCTCATGTATTGAGTGTTGAAGAAAAAAGTTACAAGGACTATTAAGTTTTTTATGTTTATGAGCTTAGAGTTTGCTTTGTTGGTTTCATATTTCTGAGATGTCTTTGCTCTACCACTGGAAAACTATGGTCAAAGTCAATGATAAAGTCTAACAACACTCTGCTTTTTGCAAATAGCCACTGTGTCTCAGGACTGGGATTTAACAAGGGGCAGTACCTGTCACTGGATACAGAGGTCGACGAGGAAAACGCCCTGTCCCCGGAAGCGTGCTATGAGTGCAAGATCAACGGCTACTCTAAGAAAGACAGCAGGCAGAAGAGAAGTGTTCACGAACCCCAGACCACTGCTGTGAGTAAATCTCACTTTGTTTTGCCACAAAATGTTATCCACATGGAGTCATGTGTATAATGCAGGGTATGTAGTTTACAGCCACAGTGGAGTTAAACCTCTCTTGAATTTTAATGGATAAATTAATGGACCCAATATGGTAAAAGCAAGTAAATTAAAATGAGTCGTGAATTATTAGCTCAAAACACAAAGACAGGGGGAAAAGACTAAGTCTCAGATTATTTTCTTTTGTTTTAGTTTTTGATTTGTGCCGGGGGGTATAAGATGTCCATCTAGGAAATAGTTTGAAATGATTCAAAAAAATGAAATTATTTTGAATTTGGCCAGTTCTGTTTTATACACGTATAGTACACGTGGCTGATTTTAATTTTCAGTAAGTCAGCCAACTAGGTCTCACACTCTGTGACTTATTCATAAGATAGTTGTTCCTGCCATAAAAAAATTTTGTCTTCAAATAATTTGTATTTTGTAAGGAACTCCAGATATGAATTGCCTGCCACTGGTGTTTGCTTTCCCTAATGACATTTTGGCAGAGTGGTTAAACGGGTGGGCCACAGTCTACCTGGTTTTAAATATAATTCCCTGGCCCTCCCCACTTACTACCTGTGTTACATGTTTACTTAACTTCTCTTGACCTCAATTTCTTCACCTGTAAAATGGGAATAAAAATACCTCTGAAAGTTGATGGGAAGATTAATTGAGCTGAAATATGTGGACGGCCTGGAACGGTGCCCGGCACCCACATCCCACTTGCTCCGTTTACGTCAGTGGTGACTGTCACGTACCTAGAGATGACGGTGACCCTCCCAAGGATCAGAGACAACATGAGGTCGTCATTTACCACTCCCTTCAGTTAATAGTACTGAGAAATTACCCCACCAAAAACCTCGTCCACAACTAGTCAGCCCTGTAAACTGGGTAACTTGCATCTGTTTTCAGGGCCTCAGAAATTCTCCTTATCTATACAGCCAGACTTCTCGAGCCAAAAAGTTTATGATTCTATTTTACAATAATGAATAAGCCAGTGTTACATTTACCTTAAGTAGACGAAGTATCCAACTGATGTTTAAGTATGACAGTTGAGAAACTTTTATCAAGTCCCAAAACTACAAATCCAGGAATTCTGCTTAGAAAACCTCCCCACTGTGGTACTTGGCCAGTAATTCTGCCTGGGCATTTCCGGGCGCTCTGGGGCCACTACAGCCAAGTTCTTACTTCACAGGCACCCTGTCAAAGCATTATGAATTTTAGCCTGTCTGATTGAAATATTTGTACACCTCCCGATCCTCTGAGCAAGTCAGACTTGGTTTATCTGGGCCTTGCCCCACCGGCTTTAGCTGGTTCAAAGTGGATCCCTGAGAATCTGCAGACCCCCACTCTGCATAGCACTGGTGGCTCCTAGTAAAATCCGACTCAACATTCATGGGCCTTCCCCATCAGAGCGGAGCCTTCAGGGTAAAGATTCCCTTTCGGGGCAGTCCCTGCTGTTGGACGACAGAAACACTTCTAATATTCACTTGAAAAAAATTACAATCATTTCCTAAATTCTCTTTTTTAAAATTATTAATAAATGTGATATTTCATAAACTCATCAAAAAAAAAAAACTTGCAATGTGAACACTTTCTGTAGGCTCAGTCCTGTAACTTTAATTACCTCGTTAAGGCTGAGTGAGAAGTCGTAAAGATTTACAGGGCGTGCTCTAGGGAATTGACCTTTTCTTCCAGCTGAGGGAAATTCACAACAGCCTCTTTCACAGCCGCCACTCAGACTGCGAGTGCAGAGAGGGGGAGCGGGAGGCCACACCTGTGCTTGTGGCCGTGCCCCAGCAGCAGAGCTCTTCCTAGTCCTCTGCTTGTGCTGGGGAAGCTTGTCCCAAATCTTTCCTGCCCTTTCTCCAGGGTGAACAGATCAGCCTGGAGAGTGTCGACATGGACAGCCCTATCAACATGAAGTTCAACCTCTCTGGCCTTGGTTCCAAGGGGCACATCCTGGAACTGAGGCCCGCCATCGAGCCCCTCAACAACCACATCCGCTACGTCATCTCCCAAGGGAATGACGACGGTGTCTTCCGCATCCACCAAAGGAACGGGCTCAGCTACTTGCACACAGCCAAGAAGAAGCTGGTGCCTGGCATGTACACACTGGAAATCACTAGCGTCCCTCTCTACAAGAAGAAGGAGCTTAAGAAACTGGAAGAGAGCAAAGAGGACGACTACCTCCTAGGGGAGCTCGGGGAGGCTCTCAGGATGAGGCTGCAGATCCAACTCTATTAACCCTTCACAGACTTGGGTTCCAGGCTCAAATCCAGCCCAGCCAGCCTTCAGAAGAGTCAATGACTAATTTTAAAGAGGAAAAAAAAAAAAAAGACTTTGTTTCTTTCCTCCCTGTCTCAGACTTTGAATGTTGACCCTCACAGGGAGGGATAATTTAGACTCTGGTGTGGCCAAAGATTTGAGTACAAAGGCAACCGTAGTTACTGTATTTTTTATATAACTTCATTTTAAAATATATTAAAAAAAACCTAAATGTTCAAGAGATCAGCATATGGCACTAAATGCACAAAAATAATGTGAGCTTTTTTTTTCCCTGTTAGCAGTCTGTAACACTTTGGGTATTTTGCTATAGTTGCTAATTAAAAAATATAGATGTTTATTTATTTTTAATGCAGTAATATATGGAGAAATGAACAAACTATGTAAACAAAAAGGGAAACTCACTTGTTTTTCTTTAGATTTATAAATTTGAACTATATCTTTTAGAGGTGCTTTTTAAAAATTGAGCAGATTCAAGAGATGTTTCCTTTGGTTTTCTGCCAGTCACCCAACTGGTACACACCTGATTATTTTAAAGAAAGCCTCAGAGAGCTGAATGGGCAGTGGAATCAATCATTTAAAAGACATGAGTGTCATTAGATCCTTTAGAAAGGAGATCAAAGCCAGAGCAGCTCATTGGGACAATATTTCACATCTCCAGACACACCAGGCAACGGAAGATGAAGCACAACCACTGTAGCAAAATACCTTGACTGCTTGTGAGACCGTTAGCATTGCAGGCCAAGCCGTACTGTATTTCCTTCTCATGACCTCAAGGAACCACATGTGCGACCCACAACACCTCATTCTCACCAGGGTGCGCTGCGTACTCGTGGTGCCGTAGGCAGCTGAAGAACCGCCATTCCTTTGCAAAGGAGCACCTGGCGTTCTGTAGTGTTTGGTGCTGTCTTAGATTAATGGTGCATTTACTATGTTCAAGCTATTTCAGGATTGCCATATGTGCAAACGAATCATGCAGTGCAGCCAAGGAATATATGTTGTTGTTTTTTTTATCCGTTTTTTTTTTTTTTTTTTTAGAATTTTCATTAATACTGTAGTTATACACCATATGCCTTGTTTTATCATAGCCTATTTGTGTATGAAAGATGTTTGTACAATGAATTGATGTTTTAGTTTGCTTTAGTCACTTAAAAAGATACTGTTCCGGGACGTGCTAGTAAGAGTACACATCCGTGTTCTCGGTCCAAGACCTGTCCCTGGGCCAGACCGAACCTCACCTGTGAAACGGCCGAAGCACACGCAGACTCCCAGCTGTTCCTCTCACACCTGTGCTGACCAAAGATTAGTAACCAGTTATATCCAGTGTTTTGGGGTTTTTTTGTTTTGTTTTTTTAAATAACTAAAAAAAAAAGAAACAATGTACATTTGTAATCAAGTGTTTGTGAGGAAAAACTTATGGTTTTTGGTTTTGTCTGTTTTTGTAGGTCTGTGTAACAAATATGACACTTTTCTTGCAATAAAGCTTATTTTGGGGTAGTTTTCTGGCTGCGAGTTTCATGGGACTGGAACCCCTGCCGCATGTGTGGGAGGGGCTGGGTTGCTGCAGGAGCGGGCGGAGAGCCGGGCGCATGCGCAGGGAGACACAGGCGCGCCGTCGCATGTGTGACGCGCACCCAGACGCACTCCATGGATGGTCACAACGTAAAGTGATGTTCAACTAGGAGAACGTAAGGCGGTTAGTTGTTCACTTCTGCGTAGATTCTAAGCTTCCTGGGACCCATCTCCACAGAGACTTCAAAGAATTTCTTCACTTCATGCTAAAGTACCCTAAAGCATCCATGAGAAAGCAAAACATTCATTTAGGGAGTCTTCCTTCTCTAAAGTAGAAATTTTCCTGAACCCGGGTTTTTCAACAAAAGCAAGAGCCGGCATACCCCAGACTAAATGGCATTTTCAAAATAATCCAAAGCTCATCTCTTACAATGCTATACATGTACTCAGTGGAGAAGCGGATGGATTTACCAAGTTATTTAACATGAGCTCTCCTTTGATACACTGCTAGAATGAGCATAGAAATGTTTCCATGAGTCTTACAAGTTAATTCAATACATGGTTTAAGAATTTATGTGCTTAAATTTTCATCCAAGGAATAAGAAAACAAGGAAATATTATGACTGATCTTAATGCTGTTCTTTGCCAATCAGAAATTAGCTGCATGGAATAAGAAAAGTATTTGCCTCTGGGCATCCTTTAAAACTTACCATGCACATTCAGTTTCATCTGGCATCTGTTACTGGCACAGCATGAGCCTTGCAATATGAAATGACCTGGAGCCACGTTTGACTCGAGCCTTCCATGTTGAGCAACAACACTTAGTTTACCTTTAACCTGCTCTTGAGGAAGTTTTGAGAATCTACCTCTTTAGATGCTTTACACAGAAGATAAAAGACATTGGGGCATTACATAGAAGAATGTACTAGAAGGAAATGACCACTTCAAGACGCTCCTTCCAGGAAGAACCTTCTCAGGTACCTCTGGTAGCTTTCTGTGATTCTCTTACTATGAACACTGACATAGCCATGATGAACTTACGCCCCTCTAATTAAAAAGTGCTCATGATATTTTCTGTACTAGTGTGTCATTCCCATTAATTTCCCATTTGCCTCAGAAATTACCTTGGCTAAGTTACAGAAAACCTTGCGGAAGAGTAAAGTGTCATGTAAGTCTAGACATAAACCAAATCCAGCTGGGACATGTATTAGCAACGGTAAACAATAATTTGGTGTTCAGCTGACATGAATTCTTTTTCCACTTGTATTTAGACTTGGAGCTTTTAGGAATGTAATTCTGTTTAGTACCTTTTGATTTTGCTGCTTACATGTGGTAGATGAAAGTTGGCCATGTTTGCACAGGAACACTGAAAGTGATTCAGAGTTAACACATTAGGGTTACACTAAATTCAAACAGCTGCCAGTTTTCATTATCTAGGAATATCAAACAAGATCATTCATACAGTCTTCCTTCTAAACGCTCTAACTTTTCATTTTGCATTAATTGCCTTCTTGGTTCACAGAATAAATGCTTGGGGTTGAGAGTGATGAATAAAAATAAAAATTGTAGAGCATCAGTCTATTTGAGTCCTACAAACCTTTAGGAAAACAAGTTGATTCATGTGTTAAACTGAAGCATGTGAAATTGCCGATATTTGGCCACGTCTGACCCACAATATGGCAATTTCATATGGTTCAATTTAATAGGTCAGAAATATACATGTTCCTCAAGACTGGAAATCTAAAAATCTCCCTTCTCTTCAAAAGACAGGAACTTCCATTCATTCCTTTCCATGAGGCCTGTGGCTCTTTTGTACTCTTGAATTACCGTAGTACATAAGAGAATATACATAATTTATTCAAACAACCACTTTCTTTCATGCTCCAAAGACATTAGAAAGAGTCCAAATCACTCTTTGGGACTTTGATGAGATGCCTGGAAGCTGTTTAAAAACAAAGACAAATCCATTGGGAATGGTTGGAAAATAGCACAGTGCTTTTTAAAAAATATATAAATGGAAAACTTTAGGAACTTTCATGTCTAGAGGGAAAGATGGAGATTCACTGCCACCCCACAGGAAGTGAGGGTGCCAGTCACGTCTGCCCTCTCAGCCTGACCTGCATTGGATATCAGACTCTGGTTCCATTTTTTTTAAAGCATGCTTGCTTTCTCAAATAAATATGAAACCATGGTTACAATACCTTGTATTTAACAAAATGGTTAAATGCAAAACCTTGCTTAAGAAGAAGTACATGATTCTGAACTAAATTCTCCTTGAAAATCCTTTCAGTGTACAGAGCAGTGTAGTCCTAAAATACAATGTAGAGCTCGTTCAAATCATCAGTTCAGCCACTGAGCAGCATTATCTTATGGTTAAAAGAAACACAGTTTAGAATCAGGCAGACCTGAATTTCAATTCCATCTCATTGCACAAGTTACATAACTTCTCTGAGCGCCTGAGAGAATTGAATGAGACAGTACAGGCAGTATTTTTAGCATAGGCCCAGCAGACAGCACTCACTCCCTAACTGCTCTTCCTCCTCCTCCTGCCACCGTTACTGCAACCACTGCTAGAAGAGTGAGCCCACATAGCCACACAAAGCCCTTCCTAAGCATGGCCCTGAAACTACCGCCTTCCCATGAAACTGTAGGAACGTACCCAGATAAAGAGCATCCAAGACAAGTATCTAAGTGGTCTGCACCGCTAGAGAAACTGTAGAATCCCGTTGTGGTCACCGCGTTTATGATCTCCACATCACTCTGCATCTACTGGAATCATGGGCAACAGCCCAGCAAAAATGGTCAGGGCCCTCACATCCACAAACCCCCAGGAAGCTGACACTAAGGAGAACACGGACATCTGATCATCCCTTTTGGGATGATTTAGTGTCAGGGAATGTCAGAAGTAGAAAGGCCTTTAGGAACCCACTCCTATTTCCAGGTGAGGAAACGGAGCCCTAGCACAGTTAATAGCAATGCTAGTTGCTATGGCAGTGAGAGCAGCACCCTGGTTTCCTGGTTGCAGTCCGGTGCTGCTCCTGTGTCCACTACGTGGTAAGCCTGCTTGGCTGTCTTTTAAACCCTAAGGATATAGGCCAGTTCCCATGGTTTTGGCTCATTCTGAATCCAAAAATGTTTTCCAAGCACAATTCAAGCACTGCTTTTTATTTTGTCCACCCCACCCTCTGTGTAACTACTCCCAACCTCTCGTGAACCAGAGGTCTGTGCGCGCACTGAAATGCCAAGATACTGGCTGCTACAGAGTAGGCCCCATCCCAATCCTGCACTTCTTAAAATACACACTAGGGCCCTGGCTTTCAAAGGGTTAAACATTTTATTTAAACCAGACCTTCAAAACTTTAAAAACACATACACATTTGTTTTACAAAGAATGCTTAAGGAAAGTACACTAGTTGCTTGTGTTGCTTAATTGTCATTTTTTCCCCCTTTTCCTGTGAGTCTAAAAAAGATATTACTAGATTAAGTTGGCTTATTTTCGAAATAGCCAAGAACCAACAGCTCCCATTAGTCACCCCCATTAGGGCTGCAGATTAAATCTCAGGAGGTAGTGTAGACATTTTCCAAAGGAAAACAGGAAAACACTTTACATGAGTTTCAGAGCAAACTGTAGGAAAAGTTAACAGTAACAGCCTTCCTCAGACAACTACTGCTACACGTGTGAGTTCCATTAATGAAATAACAGTAGAAGCTGTGAATGGCCAACTCCTAAAAATGTGTCAAAAAAGCAGCCTCTTGGTCTGCTTAGGCTGCCTAGTTCTCGGCCCCAGGGTCACCTCCTTCCTCCTGCACTACCTGACCCGGCTCCCCTGCACGGGGGAAGCTGCTCCTGTAAAGGCTGGATTTGGAGACTGGGGCCTGTGCATTTGTGCACAGCAGGCCTCAAGCAGGGTCTGAAGACCCATGACCATAGAGCAGCACCTGGGACCTCACCCTGTGTCTCAGTCATTTTGATCAACTTCCCAGAGCCAAGGCCAGAAAATGCTCACTTAATGAATGATGGGAGGGAGAGGATTCTGACTCTCCGCAAAGTCCAAATGTGTGGACCACCATGGGGGTTCGGACCTCATCCAAGGAGTGGATGGTTTCACAGTAATTATCTTACTGAAAACCCTCTGAACAGATTTCTGGGGGTCATTTTGGAGGTATCTTCCCATCTTTCAGGAGAATGTTCTTGATTTATGCTGCTTTTCTGTACCTTTCTAGGGAGCCCCATAGGTCTTACCCGGATAAGAGCAGACCGGAGAGGCTGTGGGGTGGGCCAGCTGCAGTCTGGACAAGTCCCAGGAGGATACCCCTCACCCAAACCTGGACTAAGGCTGCTGCTGCTTCTGTAGTGTCATAGTTAGGGGAAGAGGCACTGTAACCTCTCCTCCAAGAGGGACATTACACAGTTCTTATTTTGGGGAAAAAGCTGATTAAGTGAATATGTGTTAGGTATCTATTATCCAGATCTGAAAATATTTTCCCACCAAAACCTTACAAACAATTCAGAGGAACAAGATGACCACGTAATGTTGTAAGATGGTGTGTGCTTAAGGGCCATAGTGGACGTCCTAGACACACGGCCCAGATGCTTGGAAAAGGGAGTGGCAGTGCAATGCAGAACCACTGGAGAAGGCCACCTGGAAGTGATGGGAACTGAGCTGGACCTTGTAGAATGAGGTGGATTTGGTTACACTACAGGCAGTAAGAAGGAATTTTCTGGAAGACAGAAAAAACATGAACAAAATGTTGGAAGTCATAAATATGGATGCCATGTTGAAACATAAAGATGAGATAATCCCATGAGCCTTAAATGAGGGTACCATGAAGATAAGAAGATTAGGAAAGGGGAGGCCCAGGTATGAGGAACCCTGAAGGCCAGGCCGAGTCACGTGGACTGTATCCTGTAGTCCCCAGCTAGTGGTGGATCGTTGGTATACGATGAGAGTTAATAAAGAGAAGATGGCCTAGGACCAAGCCCTGGGAAGTTCCTACATCTAGAAGTAGAAAAAGAGGAACTGTCAAAGCATCTGAGAGAAAGAGAAAGTGTAGAAGAAGTAGTAAAACCAGAAGACAGGTGCGTCAAGGATGCCTGGATAGGAAGGCATTTGGGAAGAGTATCATGAGAATTTGTTGCCAGTAAAATCAAATCTGCTTTCTCATCCATATCTACTTCTCACCCCCTTCACTTTTCATCTCTTCCTTCAATTCGGTCACCTTCTTGCAAGCAGTGACAGAACAGTGTTTGTGATGCTTGGCTGTAAGTTGAAATGAGAGGCAGCAGGGAAGAGCTGAAAAAGGGTAGCCTTTGAGGCAAAAAAAAAAAAAAATTGAGTTTGTATCCTTGCTTTGCCACTCAATTGCTGTGTGATATTAGTCAAGTTATGCTAAGATTTCTAATTCTCAGTTTGGGAGAAATCTTATTTATTTATTTTCCATTTCCAGCATCCTGTCTCAGTTCTTTTTGTGACAACATACCAATTTTGTTTTGGATAACTACCAACCACTGTGACATACAGTCACACTAGGACTTCAAGGGGTTCTATTCACCTGAGTTGGATTCTGTCTCCTTGGAATTTGAATTTTGAGATCAACACAAGAGCAAATAACAGCTCTTGCATTCATCCAAACAGCACCCCAATCAAACTGGGAGTCAGTTCCTGAAATCTAGATGCCAGGAGCTGACCCATTCCACCTTCTTTTCTAAGCCTGGTTCTTCAGTTTTTCCAAAATTCTCTGAGCTGTCCCATATCTTCACTATCAAATGTTAGTGTTTTATTGTCAGAATAAGTTATGGCTTACATCCAAAGAATTCTGACCAATCTCTACTTTAAGATTGTTGTGAGGATGATAGCTATGGAATGCTCCGAGCACAGGGCCTAGAATATGGAGTCATATGACAGGCCGACAGCTTTACTGATGTTAAGAAGAAACCCTAAGCTATCCTCAGTCCTATGTACTGTGCCCTAAATAACCGAGCCAGAATGGGTCTGCAGTTCACAAGAGTTTTACCACTTTAATTATTTTTTCTTGCATCCTCCCCATCTCTAGTTTGGGCAGGATGGAATTGGGCAGGACTACGCTGAGTTCAGTCCCAGGAGAGGTAAACCACAGCCAGGCCTCTTTGTTTCTGGAGCACATGCTGGCGAAGGTGGTGTCTGCTCTGCCCGGGAGCTAGTTCTTTGCATTTTACAAAGGACCTAGGAAAAACTGCAAAGAGAGAAACCATTCATTAGCCTTGAGGGTTATGCCCAACAACCCCAAGAAAGGTGGAAAGAGCCCAGCTAAGTAGGAGAGAGAAATCAAACGCTGTAGCTTTATGTCAGCCACTTTAATTAATTAGGTTCTTTCCATGCTGTCATCCTTTGCTTTTCCTGCAAGATTCTGGTAAACTGTTCCATGGGCTGATGGAGTACATGCGTGTGAAGCTTTGCATAGAATAAATAATTACACAAGACGTTCTTGAAAAAATAAATTCATTTGGCCTAACAAAACCAATTCACATCTTAAAGAGCCAGCTTCTCCGCAGGCCAGTTCTGACAGCTAACTATTTCTCCTGCAGCCTGGCAGTGTCATTCTTCACCCTTGTCTCCTTGGCCGTGCTACACACAAATGCTTTGCAGAGCAGGAAAAAATATGCTTTCCGGTGTCTGTTTTAAATTTGTTTTTATCTACTTTATACTTTGTCCTCATACTTGTTTTACAGCAAAGACAAAATAGAGAAACGATATCGACCATGTCCATGAAAGTTTATACAAGTTCCTCTTTGCTGTTGATAATGAAAGCAATTCTGTTTTATAGCATAGATCTTGTCCATAAACGACAAACAGCCACTTCCCTCACTTCCTTCACGTGTCTTTCGAAGGCTGATGAAGGGAGAGTCAGGGACATGTCAGTCCCTTCGGGTTCTTCTAACAGCAGCCACTTCTATACAGTTTAGCTGTGGGGCCACAGAGACAAAAGAGGAAACTGGAAACACACTGGCATGAGGGCAAGCCAGAACGAATGTGTTCCCAGCTTCCAGTCGCGATTCCACCCTACAGCTGCTGCCTGGCAAGCCACACACGTCGTGTCTCCTAATACGACATGTGCCGGGACATGAGACAACCCCGAGTACATTCCCCATTGAGACTATTAAAAAGACAGAGTTAGTGTGAGGCCAAATTGAATCTAGACATTTCAGAAATTTTATAAAATAATAACTTATACTTTATGTTTACCAATGTAGTTATACACCTATTTAAAAATTACATAAAATTATATATTGATTTAAAATATTTTATTTTTCTACACTCATATTTTATAAACCAAGTTTATTTCAATTCCTTGCATGCATCTTGGACCTATATATGTTCTGCACTTTTTAAATCATTTAATACAGATTTCCAAACATGCTATCTCTACTGTAACCTACATCGCTTGAGATAGAGTACTTTTCAAGTGAAAGTATACTGTGAGTCTTTTTCCAAGCTACAAGTGTTCATATGCATAGCACTAGAACAGTTGATTATTTTCATTCACCCTATAGATTTATATTTAAGGTCTTCACAGAGAAACCACCAACTATATTTTTTTAAATGATCATTAAAAAGCTCTTTTAAAAGATGATCTGAGACTTCTAATTTTGACATCATACTATGGGAATGATTACTAAATCTGCAGTAAATTTATTTGCTTTTTTAAAAAAAACAAATCTATCAAGAAGACTTTTAAAATCCAAAGTTAGCATTGATTGACGTCATTTCAGGATAATGTGTCTTCTCCAAAACTGTACTTTATTCACAATGAAGTTACTGAGTGAGCACCCAATAAAATAAGAAACTTGCAAAATTAACACATAAAGCAACTTCCTGCAAAAATGCTTGGTCAAATACAGTAAGTATCATAAGCTTGACATTTATATACATTAACAAGTAAACCAAAGAATAGTACTTAAACTTAATGTTCATATATACTAACAAGTCATCAAAGAAATGCTAATTTCCTAATTGGACTTTATTAATATTATTTTATGTGTTTAATGAGTAGATGATTTTTTGGCTCATTTCTTTTACACAATCTGAGAATCTCTGATTTTTTTGGTTGTTTTCTTTTTTTTTCTTGAGACAGAATCTTGCTCTGTTGCCCTGGCTACAGTGCAGTGGTGTCATCATAGCTCACTGTAACCTTAAACTCCTGGGCTCAAGTGATCCTTCTGCCTTAGCCTCCCAAGTAGTGGGAACTACAGGCATGAGTTACCACGTCCAGCTAATTTTTCTATTTTTGTTTTTTGGGGGGTTTTCTTAGTAGAAACGGGGTCTCGCTCTTGCTCAGGCTGGTCTCAAACTCCTGTGCACAAGACATCCTCCCACTTCAGCCTCCCAGAGTGCTAGGATTACAGGCTTGAGCCACTGTGCCTGAACTTCTGATCATTTAAAATAACATTTGTTGTTGATTTTTTAATATATATAAATGATTAAAATATTCACTGTAGAAGATTTCAAAAAAATAAGTTGTAATAGGTAAACTAATAGCCACCCCTTCAAAAATGTCCATACCAAAATCCCCAGAACCTATAAATATGTTACTTTACATGGCAAAACAGACTTTGCAGATGTGATTACGTTAAGGATTTTGAAATGGGGAGAGTATCCTGTATTAACAGGTGGGCCCAGTGGAATCACATGAATACTTAAAAGCAGAGAAGCTTTCGTTTGGCTGCAGTCAGGGAGAAGAATGAGGGCAGAATAAGGATCAGAGAGAAAAGGACTCAACCCATCACTGCTGGCTTTGAAGATGGAGAAAGGGGTCTATGCAAGTTTCCTGTGGCTGCCGTAACAAAGCATTACAGATTGAGTAACTTAAAAATAATGAAAATTTAGAAGTCTGAAGTCAAGGTGTGGGTGGGCCTCTGCACCCTCTGAAACCTAGAAGGGAGAATTTTTCGTTGCCTATTCCTGGCCTCTGGCACTTTGCCAGAAACCCTTTGCATCCCTTGGCTTGCAGCTGCAGCACTTCAGTCTCTGACTCCAGGGTCACATGGCAGCCTTCCCTCGTGTGTCTGTCTCTGTGTCTCTTCTCTTCTTACAAGGACTCCAGCCATGTTAGACTACAGGTCCACCCTACTCTGGTATGACTTCATCTTAACTTACATCTTAATTACATCTGCAAAGATTCTATGTCCAAATTAAGGTCACTTTCATAGGTACCAGGATTATGACTTCAACATATCTTTTGGGGGGACACAATTAAACCCACAAAAGGGGCCATGAGCCAAGGAATGTGGTGGTCTCTAGAATGGAAAAGGCAAGAAAACACATTCTCTACTAGAATCTCCACAGACAAACACAGCCCTGCGGACACCTTGATTTAGTCCAGTGAGACCCATGTCAGATTTTTGACTTACAGAACTATAGGATAATAAATTTGTGTCGTTTAAGCCACTAACATTGTGGAAATTTGTTACAGCAGCAATAGAAAAACAAACGTACTCATCTGTAATTTTTTTATACAGAACGATTTTGAGAAAAATGCAATCTTTTCAGCAAAAAGTGCTGAAATCACCAGATCAACATATCAAAAACATAGACCTTGACCCCTGTCTCACATCATACACAAAAATTAATTCCAAATGAATCACAGATATAAATGTAAAAGCTAAAACAATGAAGCCAAACATAAAAAATTTAATAAATTAGGCTTTGCCAAAATTTGTAACTTCTGTTCATCAGAATATATTATTAGGAAGCCAGGCACAGTGGTACATGCCTATAATCCTAGCTACTCAAGAGGCTGAGCCAGGAGGAGAGACTGCGCCCAGGAGTTCAAAACCAGCCTGAATACACCAAGACCCCATTTCAAAAGAAGAAAGATATCGTTAATGAAATGAATAGGCATGCCACAGCCTGAAAGAAAATCGCAAAACATGTGTCTGACAATGTTTATTGCTCAGGATATATAAAGAACTCCTATAACTCAATAATAAAAAAGATAACCCAATTTAAAAAAAAATAAGAAGATTTGAACAGACACATCACAAACGAAAATATATGGATGGCCAATAAGCATATGAGAAAGTGTTCACCATAATTAGTCAAAAGTGAAATGAAAATTAAGACCATAATGTGATATAATTACACACTCACCTACATGACTGAAATTCAAAATACTGACAACACCAAATGTTGGAAAGGATACAGAACAATGGAATTCCTGTATCATTGGATGGAATATAAAATGTAAAACCACTTTGGAAAAGATCGGGCACTTTTAAATAAAACTAAACCCACACCTACCCTGTAACCCAGCAATTTCACTCCTAGGTATTTACTCAAGAAAAATGAAAACATGTCTACAAAAAGACTTGTGTAAGAATGTCCATCGCAGGAGGAGGAAAAAATACCGGACTGGGGGAGCCTGCCAGCTCACCGCGCCGAGGACAGAAGCGAAAGGCGCCCACCCCCGAAGCAGACTGTGAATTCACAGAGACGCAATGCGGGACATTCAGCGTGGAGAAAAGGTGACGGGGTGATACGTGTAACAAGAAGAGAAAAGGCGAGGGGACTGACAGACTAGAGCGCGGGAGGGCTGTGCTCGCCCTGCCGGACGGAACTGCAAGGCGTCGCCCACCACCCCCAGACCCCCTGCCTGCTCGGACGCAACGCGGATCTGCCAGGAGGCTACGCAGAGCTGTTGCACGGGACAACAGGCAACAGCTAAAGCCATCCTGAACTCTCGACGCACTGTGCCGGGTCTACACAGGGCTGGGGAGGGACTGGACTGATCTGTGGCTTCCCTAAGTCGTACCCTGGAACTTGAAACCGGGCCCTTGAAACTAGAGCGCAGTGGGACCTGGGCACGGGAAGTGACGTGCCAGCAGCAGGCTCAACACTGAGAGGATTTGGGCCACCTTGGCCAGGTCCCGGGTGGGGCATGGAGAGCTACGCCCTCTGCGTGTCTGACCTGGCACCCGCGGGACCCTCGTGCCTCAGCTGCGTGCTCAGCCCTGAACCTGTCCTCCAGGCTCCAGCTGCCTCCTGCCTGCTTGGCCCCGACCCTGCCCTCCAGGTCGGTGCGCCCGCCGTCTGCACGGCCCCCTTTCGGAAAAAGCAGATGACTAAATGTAGTAGAAATTAAAAAAAAAAAAAAAGAAAGAAAGAAAAAAGAAAAAAAAAGAATGTCCACTGCACTTTATTCATTATAGCCAAAAACTGGAAAAACTCAGGATGTTTGTCAACAAGAGAATGGATGAAAAAAATGGCATATTTATATAACGGAATATTACTCAGCAATAAAAAAGAACAAATCACTGATAAACACACAACTTAGATGAATCTCAAAAAATATTATGCTGAGTGAAAGAGCCTTACATAAAACGGCACTCACAGTATGATTTCATCAATAAAAATTCTAAAACAAGCAAAATTAATCTATAGTGGAGAAAGAAATCAGAACACTGATTATTTTGGGGTTAGAGGAGAACTGACCTGGAAGGAACATAAGGGAGCTTTCTGATTCTTCTCAGTACTTCAGTATCTTGATGGGGTTTTGGTTTAAAGAGATGTATAAATATGTCAAAACTTGGTAAATGTACACTTAAGATTTAGACATTTCATTGTATGTGAATTTCACATTTAACAAAATTGTAGATAAATTTTGAAGTGTTTAGGAGGAAGTGCGCTGAAGTCTATCATTTACTTTGAAATGCATTTTTTAAAAAAGATAACCCAAGGTCTTTTCTAACCTACCTAGAAGTCATGTAATATCACCTGTACTGCATGTAGTATCACTTTGGCTGCCACAAAGTTCTACCCAGGCTCAAGGAGAGGGGACATAGACTACATTTTTAAACAGGAGTGTCATAGAAATGTCAGGCATGTTTAAAACTGCCACATCTTGTAATAGATCTGAGCAAAGGCAGCATCTCCAAAGGCAGCATAGAAGATGGAAAATTTAAAAAACTTTGGGTCTGAGTTTCATCAGTGTGGGACAGAGGAAAGAGCATAGCAGCTCTGCTGCGTCTCAGCTGTGTAGACTTGGACCAGTCACAGAGCCTCTCTAATCCTCAGTTTCTTCCTCCATCCACCCATCCATCCATCCATCTTCCCATTGTTTTTACTGGACATTTGTTTTTACTGGTAGTTTTGGCTGTCCAAGCGTCTGAATTCTTTTCTCAATTGGGCAATTCCCCATCATATATGTCTGAGTGGGAGACAAAGAGTGTCATCTTCTACTAAAAAGCCCTGATGTTCACACAGACAATAAGCTCAGCCAATCAGACAGTGCAAAACCTATTCTGGTAGTGACTACGAGAGTCAGTTCTTCAAGCAGCAGTGGGTTCTACAAGCTGTAACGTGCTGGTGCCCGGGGAGCGGGGGCTCCTCATCCAGCAGTCCTTCGGTATGATTTGTCCTGCAATTCTTACTTCCTAGCCTCCCCTTCTTCCTAATTATTTTCCAAGCCTAGTCCCCATACATGCTGGTAACTGTAAACAACCCTATATCCTTTCAATGAAGTATTTTTTTAAAGAAAAATATAAAATAGTTTGATGGGTGAATATAAGGATAATAGAGTGATAGTTCATTAAATATGAAATGTCCAATTTCAGATCAAAAATGTAGTTTACTATATCTCAAACAAGAAGCAGTACAATTAATCAAAGTATGTGCCTAAACTATCAACACAGTTTTGCCATCTTATTGGTAGCTGGTTCATGCCAGCAGCAAAGAAGCCTAGAAAGAGAGCGGCAATGAAATCTCAAAAGGCGTTTTCCATGGCTTGTTGAGAATTGAGTATTTTTCCTTGCAAGAAGTGGTCCAAACCCTGGAAGGAAGTGGTAGTTGGTGCAAGGTCTGGTGAATACAGTGGTTGACAGAGGGTTTCCAAGTCCAGCTTCTGTAGTTTGAGCAGCGGTCGAGTGTTGTCTTGCAAGAGGATTGGCCTGTGTCTGTTGACCAATCTTGGCTGCTTAATAGCAAGCATCCTCATCATTTCTTGCAAATGGTTGCAGTAGACATCTGCTGTAATTGACTGACCAGGTTTGATGAAGCTGTAGTGAATAATACTAGCGCTGGACCACCAAACACACACCATTAGCTCTTTTTGATGAATATTCAGTTTTGGACTGTGTTTCAGCACTTCTTGTTTATCCAACCATTGTACTGAATGCTTGTAATTTTCAAAAAGAATCCATTTGCATCACAGGTAACAACATGGTGTAGAAATAGTTCACCTTGATGTTGTGACAGCAAAGAAAGGCAAGCTTCGCGACGATTTCTCTTCTGATGCTTGTTTAATTCATGCAGAACCCATCTATCCAGCTTCTTTACCTTGCTGATTTGTTTTAGATGATCCAATGTTGTTGCTAAAGTAGTCAAACCTTGCTGCTAATTCACACTCTTTGGCTTTCAAGCTTATTAAACCTCAATTAGATAGCCGTTTTCATTGCCCCAGGAACTCACTGTGAGCTACTCCAAACAAAAGTCTGTGCTGCAGATCAAAGGGAAACAAGGGAAGCAGGTTGTTCCCAATCCTCACTGTCCCTTTTTGTGCCCATGGATTGACCTACTCTGCTCTGATCCAAATCCTCCATTTTTTTATATGGTGAATTTTAAAAAATAAAAATATATTTCTTCTAGACATTTAGAGGAAGCACTTTTTTCCAGCAGCCCCCATGCCCAGAAAAGCCAACTGAGTAACTGGGCAACTGGTCTTCAACAACACAACAGCTCTCCTGGAATTTGGCTTGGTAGTTAGACATAAGGAAAAATAGTAAGAAATCCTCAAAGAAACCTGACCACGATAGATCATTTTCCAGCTGGTGAGGACATCAATGTTCATTCTTACAATTGGATCTGTTTCAATCTCCAACTACTTGGAAGAAGAAGCAGACCACAAACAAAGATCATGTTTCTTCTCAAATCCTCTAGAGTTTTTGTTTCTCTCCAATGAATGATTCTCAAAGTCCATCAATTTACAGAGATGAACTAGAATAGAGTGCTCCCATAGTGTATGTTGAGGCAATTCTTGTGGTTTGTCACTGTTACATGTTGGAACATCCTCTTTTCATTGAATGAAGATGAAAGAAGCCTATGGAGAGAGGACTAGCCAGACCCAGATGGGAAATATTAACTCCCTCAAATATCTGGTAACTAACTTTGAGTTCATATAAAGCTGTGAAGTCCTACAAAAACTCACACAAAGCTAAGGGCAAAGTATTCTAAAACAAAGTATCCCAGATATCAGGGTAAAAATTATATCACAAATTATACTATTATATGATAAATAACACTATTAAAGATAGTTTTGTAATGTGTATAAAGGACGGCAAGAGAACATAAATAACAAGTAGAGGGGAAAAGTGAAATAAAGTGCAAACAAGCATAAGCATGCACAAGGAAGTCAGGAGTGAGGCAAACACAAGATTTGTACGATCAATTCCTGTACACTCTCTCCAAACCACAAATTTGGCATGTGGTAGATTAAAAGTGGCCACAAATTCTTTGTAGCTCCTTTTATGAAAAAAAGCTTAACTGGCTGCCTTGTGACTTGCTTTGACCAATAGAACACAGCAAGTGTGACACTGTGCAACTTCTGAGGGTAGAACTGAAGATATTTTGCAGTTTCTGCTTGCTCCCTTTTGGGAGCAAGTGGAGCACATGGAGTCCAGCCTCCATGTGATGACCCCTGGGCTAGGCTGCTGAAGACACTTGGCCCAGCCAACAGACACTGCCAGTTGAGCCACCAGATGATTGTAGCCACATAAGTAAACTAGGCAAGGAAAACCACCCAGCTGAGCCCCGCACAAATTTCTGACCCACTAACCATTAATTATTGAAATGTTTGGTGTTTAAGATGCCAAATTTTATTTAATGCAATTCCCATCAAAATACCAATGTTGTATTTCTCAGATCTAGAAAATATAATTCTACACTTGGGGGGAACCAGAAAAGGGCCCAAATAGCCAAAGCAATCTTAAACAAAAGGAACAAATTAGGAGGCATCACATTACCAGACTTCAAACTATACTACAAGGCTGTAGTAACTAAATCAGTACGGCATTGGCACAAAAACAGAGACAGAGACCAATGGACCAGAACAGAAAACCCACATATAAAACCATCCACACAGAGCCAACTGATCTTTGACAAAGCAGACGACAATATACACTGGGGAAAAGAATTCCTATTCAATAAATGATGCTGGGAAATTTAGATAGCCACATGCAGAAGAATGAAACAGGATCCACGTCTCTCACCACTTACAAAAATTAATTCAAGATGGATAAAAGACTTAGATATTGCCCAGGCATGGAACCATAAGAATTCTAGAAGAAAATGTTGGAAAAACTCTTCCAGATATCAGGTTAGGCAAAGAATGTATGAAGAAGACCCCAATGGCAATCACAGCAACAACAAAAATAAATACAGGGGACTTGATTAAATTAAAAAGCTTCTTCACGGCCAAGGAAATAATTAACAGAGCAAATAGAGAACCTACAGAATGAGAGAAAAGATTTGCAAGCTATACATCGAATAAAGGACTAGTAACTAAAATCTACAAAGAACTCAAGCAAATCAGCAAGAAAAAATAAAACAACGCTATTAAAAAGTGGACAGAAGACATGAACAGAAGCTTTTCAAAAGAAGATAGACAAATGGCCAATAAACATATGAAAATTGCTCAACATCATTAATCATTAGAGAAATGCAAATTAAAACCACAATGAGATGTCACCTTACCCCATCAGAATGGTGTTTATTAAAAAGTCCAAAAACAATAGATTCTGGCATGGATGCAGAGAGAAAGGAATGCTTTTAGTACAATCTTTGTGGAAAAACAGTATGGAGATTCCTCAAAGAACTAAAAGTTGACCTACCGTTCGATCCAGCAATCCTACTACTGACTATTTACCCAAAGGAAAAGAAGTCATTTTATAAACAAGACACTTGCACTTGAATGTTTTTCGCAGCACAATTCACAATTGCAAAGATATGGAATCGACCCAAATGCCCATCAATTCATAAGTGGATTAACAAAATGTGGTACATGTACATCATGGAGTACTACTCAGCCATAGAGAAGGATGACTTAATGCCTTTTGCAACAATCTGGATGAAACTGGAGACCATTATCCTAAATGAAGTATCTAAAGAATGGAAAATCAAACACCACATGTTCTCACTACTAAATTGGAACTAACCGAAGAGCACACATGTGCACAGAGGGAAGTAAAACTCAAGAGAAATCAACCAGGGGGAAGGGGTAAGGAGGGAACGGGTAAAAACCATGACTCAAGTAAAGCAATTCATGAAACCAAAATTATTTGTACCCATAATACTTTGAAATTTAAAAAAAAAAGATGCTAAATTTTGGAGGGATTTGTTATGTAGCATAAGCTAACTAAATATACCATTAAGCTTTTCAGCAGCCAACCCAAAAAGGAAATCTAATCATTTACACAATCCAAAGCATCCATGTAATAAAACAAAGCAATTATTGAAGAGAATCCAATTGGGTGTGATTTCTTGTGTTTCTCAAGCTAAATCTTGTGGTCCAGATGAGTAAACTCATTTACAAATCCTGGTGCCCATTCCATTTTTCATGAATCTTTGCTATGTCTCAAATATGGAACAACAACCTGATGCTTATTTCTGTTGCCTATCAGATGCAAACGGGACCTTAGAGTTGATGAGGCCTCTAGGGCCATCCAGTCCAAAATCCAAGGAATCATCCCAACTGCTCTCCTGCCACACTCTACATCAAATCCTACAGGCACTAGCTTCATTATGTATGAGCAGATTACCACTTCTCACCTCTTCCATGGCCAGTGCGGTGGCTAAAACCACTGCCACCTCTCCCGCAAACTATTGTACTAGCCCCCCAACTGGCTTTCCTACTTCCACCCTTGCCCCCTCCCAAAGTCTGTTTCTCTCACAGTAGCCAAAATGATCCATTACAAATGTAAGTCTGATCACTTCCAACAGACTCTTTCCCATTTGTGGCGCTCCTACCAGGGTAACACAAAAGGGCACACTGCAATTGCCTGGGATTTTCATAATGTCATTGGTTAAATGACAGCAAGGGCTTTTCCCATAAAGCCTGTCCTGTTCCTGGCAGGGGACAACAATGGCAGTCTTCGGCAGCCTCAGTCACCATTCGGAAATATTTAATTGCTTACTATGTGTTAGGCACTTTATTAGGTCACAGCTGTAGAGCACAAACGGAATGAAGCAGTCTTCTCTGCTCCAGACGTTCTGGCAGTTTCCCGTGTTACACAGAGTGAAAACTGAAGTCCTACAGTGACCCCCAGGCCCTTTGTGATCTCTCCCCGTCCCGTCCCGACTCTCTAATCTCCCTGCTGGTACTCTTCTCCTCGCTCACTCCTCTGCTGCTGGTGCTGGCCTTTTGTTCCTGGAACATAATAGGCCTTTGGGACTGTGGATATGTGCCACCTGCAGCTCTCTTCCCAGGGGACAGCCATGTGTCTTGTTCGGTTCAAATGTGAGAAGCCTCTCCTGCTGGCCCTTCATTTTAAAACAGAAAATCCTCACACCTGGCACCACACTGCCTATTCTCTTAGTCTTTGCTGCACCTGTAACCATCTGACATCTTATATATTTCTTATCTGTAATATATCTTTACTCTAAAATCTCAAATCTGTGAGGCCAGAGGCCTTATTTGGTTTGTGTTCTACCGACATGACCTAGAAAAGTACCTAGCGCATGCATAGTAGGCAAATAAATATTTCTGAATGGTGACTGAGGCTGCCAAAGACTGCCATTGTTGTCCCCTGCCAGGAGCAGGCCAGCCTTTCTCCATGGGAAAAGCCCTTGCTGCCATTTAACTCTTGACATTGTGAAAATCCCAGGCAATTGCAGTGTGTCCCTTTTGTGTTACCCTGGTAGGAGCACCACAAATGGGAAAGAGGCTGTTGGAATGAGCTGCTCTAACCCACCACACATTCCTTACAAACTGGAGACTTAAATTGTCCCTTCCATAAGATTGCCGTGAGTGCCATTATGACATGTTTGCCCACCAGGAAACTGTTGCCTTAAAGTACAGTCTGGTTTAACAAAAACAATAGCTAATAAATGGACAGAAAAAATATTTTGTCCCAATTGCGATCTCCGATGATGATTTATAATATTTGGAATTCATATGGGCTTTATCAAGCCAAAAAAAAAAACAATTTAAATACAAGATCTATCCAGATGCCACTTTGCTCTCAGAGTGCTCTGTGATCTACACATCATTTCACAGGCAGAGCACATATCAGGCCCTTGGAAACAAAGTGCCACACCTCCCCTGAGTCCTCATGCGCTGTAAATACACACAAAGAAAAGAAAAAGAACATTCAGGAAATTTGGATCAGTAAAACATCACCATCATGTGGATATCCTTTCATAAAGGAAAAGGAAAAAGGCAAATAGAAAGACCTAGAAATATGCAAAATAAGTTACAGGAAATAGTACTATTGACTTATGGAAGAAAGAAAAGACGTGCATTGGAAAGCAAATCAATAATCCAGGAATTATCTTTGTACCCTGCAGTTCTCACTACGTATCTTTCTCCAATCCTGGTTTTTGAACCAGCAGCGAAGTAAATGGCTCCTCCAGTCTGCTCCCAACCAAAGAGGCATTTCTCCCAAAATAGGTGGTGAGAAATCCACTCCAGTTCTGATAGTCATGAATCAAACCTGCCACAAGGATGTTTCAAAAAACAAAGATATTCAAAAACTTTCCCCAGGGGAAATGTTGAGTGGAGCAAATGCTTCTCTGAAACTCTGCCTGGAAATGTCACACTCTGCAAACGCACGCTGTGAGCCAGACCCCGCCCACGCCAGGCAGCACTTAAACTCTGTCAGGTTAACCACCCAAACACCCCCCCCCTCCCGCCGTTAAAAGTACACTGCTTAGAATGTCCCTCAAGCCATAAGGACAAGAGTCTAAAAATAAAACTGCACCTATCAAAATGAAGGATGAGAAACAGATAAGAAAATAACGAGAAACAGATGACAAAGTTATTTTCCATTGTAGTGTTGCCTTTTTTTTTTTTTTTGAAGTTTTGAGTTTTTGTATTCCAAAAAGATTTTACATGGCGAGTGGGGGGCCTGAACATTCTGTACATTCTGCCTCTGCAAAAGAGAGTGGAAATCACTTGTGAAACTCTGAGGGAAGCGCTTGGATTATTACACGTTGTAGGAAACTCAGGCAATCTGACTATATTCGGAGCTCGGCAATGAACGATTGCAAAGGCACAGGACAGCGCTTTGGGGAAGGACCAGAGGGAGGCCCTTTTGCCAAAGCTTGATTAGAGATCAGATTTAGAAATTATGGTCCTTAAATAAAGAAGCAGAACACCTGCCACAGAACCCCTGAATGGCTTCATGTTTTCCTTCTCCTCCCAGAGTTAACCATTAAAACACTGGTGCACAAAGATATTAAATGCTTCCCAGTTCCAAGGAGAAGTCATTGTTATAACTAAAATAAAATAGAGCTCTCCTTTATAAGATCTAAAAGAATATTTTCTCCTGGTTGGCAGAGGAAAGTAAAATTTATTTTATGTGCTTTTGGGGGAGGGAGAGTATTTCCTTGTTATTTCTAAGTGTGGAAACTGGTTTTGAAACGGTATAAATTTTGAGGAAAAAAATTGATTTTCATGTGGCTTCCTTCTGGCCATTCTAGGAAACATGCGTTCTAAATGACTGTTATCAGTGAGTAAAGGATTACTATCAATTTATCAGTTGGCACAGAGAGACCTTTCCTAGTTCACATCTGGGCTAAGCGAGGCCATGTGAGGAAGCACAAAGACAGTGGCTTTACAGTGGGACAACGAGGGCTCGAGGTTTAGCTCTGATGTGTACACGTCCATGACCTTGGAAATGTCTTTCACTTCAGTAGCAAAGTAGGGATCATGCTATTTACCTCCCAAAAACTCACTGCAGGGATGGAATAAAGTAAGACATCTAGCCTCCTGTCACAGAGTCCAGTGGAAAGAAGGTGCTGGATGTGTGGCCACCTCCAGTCCCCACTCCTCCCTGCTGGTTTTCCTGCACGGAACCCTCTCCCACATTCAGGACACTCAAATGACGGATTATCTCCCTCCGTTCTCTCCATACGGAGAAAGTCTAGGTTACAAGATGTGGAACACATTCTTTTGGTGTGACCTCCATCTATTGTCAGTGTGATGTGTCAAAATGAATTTACTCAATGAATTTATTGGCTAATGTGTTTCCATACCTCAGTCATCAAGTCACTGCCAAACAGCACTTAATCCCACCAACCCAGAAATGTCAGCTCCCTTTTCTAATCCTACCAGCCCCTCCCTCCACAAGCTCTTCAGAAAAAGAAAAGTTCTCAGGGATACCTCCAAATTACACACAGAGCAGAAGAAAGAAAAATATGAGTCTTGGGAGCTGGAGGACGCTGCCTGACCAAGAGTGAGCTTGGGCTTCCTTCTTCAAAAGTTCATTTTGGGTAACATTTTCTTGGTATTGCCACCAAAAAAAGCCATATGCAAGAAGAAGCCGAAGTATAATACCTGAGCAGCATAACTGGCTTGGAAAGTGGGGTGTCACGGAATGAAGCCACCAGCAAAGAGAGTCTTGGTATTTACATATGAGCTGGAGTCAGAAAACAGCCTTGGTTAACAACAAAAACAAACAAACATAAAGAACAGGGGAGAACTGGCCTAAATGAGATTAGCTTTTAAAAGGCACATCCTATAAAGACATTGTGGCTACATCAATATTGAGAACTACGATAACACGTTCTCTGGGGGGTATAGAAAGTATTTTGCTGTGAGGCTCTAGCAAAACTGTGGGACAGCACGAAGTTTAAATAGCTGCATCTACAAGCATTTCTTGCAATATGTACTACAGCAGTGACCACAGCTGGTCCTGCCTGGGAGGTGCTGGCCGTGCCACCTGTGCAGCACATCCTTTGTGGCACGGGGGACGCTGCCCTCAGTGCACACCGGGAGACCACCATGCATGATTCAGAACACCCATTTTTGGTAGCATTAGTCACTATTCAGCTTTTACCAGATTGTGCTCTGGCCCAGAGGAAGCCAGAGCAGTTCAAAAAATTTTAGGGATGACTATTTGTTCCTGGGAAAGTTTAATTTGTTGATTAAGTGGGGTTGGAACCATGCCACCTACAACAGATGCTGTAGCAAAGAGGGACAGTAAAACAAATGACTGCTCGAATGTGTGGTGTCTGCAGAGAATCGGGATAGAAATTACTGGTGTTTAATGACCTAATACCGGCAAGGTCAGCCAGTAGCACAGTTTGGAAAGAATCAAATGCCAATTCCTTGGTGCAAATGAAGCATAATTAAGACTCAGCACAGCGAGGTTCTCCACATGTTAATTGTCCCAGGGTTGGCATTAATATCTCAAACAAATGTTCATAGCAGATTTTTAAAAATTATACTTTTAAAGAGTATAGGTAATTGGTGTTAACTAATAAGCTAATTTCACATCTTTCCCCACGGTGTCAGTCTATGGAGGTCAATAAGACCCTACAAGTGGTGCCAAATGAAGCCCACTGCTGCAATAAATTTGGTAGAGCCAAAGCAGGTCGGATGGACAACAGGGCTTCAGAAAAACACAGCCCTATTCAGAGCAAGGGTTTGCTCTGCTGCCACCCTCAAGAGCACAGATCCCAGGGCCCCAGTTGGGTGAGAATGGGTCCCTCCTACCAACCACCAAAGAGCCATAAATGTATTAAGTTAATGACGTCTTCCAGGGAAGTGAATCATTCCCCAAGCTAGCCGACAGCTTGAAGTCAGCGGGCTGCCTCTGCAGGGCAGCCAAAAGAGTGGACCTAGCTGTGCCTGTCTGTCACCACAGCCAGGCAGGGGGTATGTGTGTGCTACAAAGTCACACAGTCCACCAAGTGTGTCATTGCCAACGATCAGCGTAGATCACCCTAGAAACACGTACGCGGGTGTGCTGTGGCTCACAGGTACCCATCTCCACCTCTCACACGCACGCACGCACGCACGCGCGCACACACACACACACACACACACACACATGCATATACATGCACACACACACACGCACAGCTGCATGGCCCCAGTGTTCAAACGGCTTGGTGGAGAAGAAATTGTACTGAATTAACAATTACTAAGCACGGATACTTCTTCTGGTTCTCCTACTACTTTGGCTGTGACCCAGGCAAGACACGGATTGCTATAGTTCTGGGTTTTTTTTTCTTCCTGTGTAGAATAACAGTATTGTGTTCAGATCATTCCTTTGGTCCCTTCCAACTTGAGCTGAGTTTGTGAGTCTATTTCTTGTCCCAACTCGACTTATAATCCTTACCTTAGAAGATTACAGTTTCTTAGACGTTCCCTCCCCCGGAGGGATCTCGTACTGTGACATTCAGAGTGAACGTGGGAGAGGGGCTAGGAATACATGCGGTCTACGATTCTTCGAGGGGCTACCCCTCTTTCTCAGGGAAGCTTGTGTCCAGAGGTGGGAGCTCAGTGGAAGCACAGGCATGATCCAGGCCAAAGATCTGATCCCTGTCCCAGCTCCCTGGAATGCTTCCGTCCCTTCCGCCATGGCAGTCGGCCATATCCCTCCAGGTCTCAGCACATACGCGTGAGCTTGCCTGTCCCCTCCCGCACAATTCCCTCCCAGAAAAGCAGCCTTCAGCCCACCTCGTGAAAGGCTCAGGCACCCAGCACCACCACCTCCAGAAGCCTCCACCTGCCCTGTGCCACCCTCTCTCCTCCCGCTGCCACTACCAACAGGCCAAAGCAGGACACTGGACTGTGTCCTGTTCCCCTCGCCTCCTTCCGAGGACGTTTAGTAACGAGGACAGTGCCACAGCCAGCGGGCCACAGGAGAGAGGGTAGCAACGCCTTCCTTTCTTCTCACAGTCGAACACTCAGCTCACTCTTTGTGACCCTCCTGCCACTTCCTCTTGGTCTCACCCATCTATACCATTCTCTTCTATCAGTTAAAAAGCCAACAAGTTTCTCTCCCTAATTTCCAGACTCATTCCATCTACCCAGGTTACAGTGTTGCGCCCTTTAAAGTTGTTGGGAATCTCAGTCATTTGGGAAATCTGTCAAATCAACTCTCTTGGTCTGTTTTCTGTTGCTTATAACAGAATACCTGAAACCGGGTAATTTTTAAAGAAAAGGAATTTATTTCTTACAGGTAAGGAGGTTGAGAAGTCCAAGGTTGAGGGGCCACATCTGGTCAGAGCCTTACTGCTGGTGGGGACCCTCCGTAGTATCGCAGAGCAGCACAGCGGGTGCCACACGGCCAGGGGGCCCAGTGTGCTCATTCGGGTCTCTCTTCCTCCTCTTTAAAGCCACCAGTCCCATCCCTTGATAATCCATTGATCCATTAGCCCAGGAATAGGCGATCCATTCCTGAGGACAGAGCCCTCATGACCCAATCACTTTTTAAAGGCCCCACTTCTCAGTACTGCCACGCTGGGGATTCCGTGTCAACACGAGTTTTGGAAGGAACAAATACTCAAACCGCAGCAGCAGCTACAGGCCTGGGCCCAGAGGGAAGGTCGGGCCACAGCTGGACAATGACTCATCCCGGGCCTGCGGCTGCCTCTGCTAATGGCCTCCTTTCCTCACAGTGCTGGGAGCCCCAGGGCTTTTAAGAGGCTCAAATGTGTCCGTGACACACTGTCTGGAGAGTGCATGGAGATGCCAAAGTGAATAAAGACTTGTGGATTTTTTCAGTAACTAAAAGTAAAATATTGTAAGAATGTCAGGCAGCCTCTCATGGGGGCAGGAGCCAAAGGCATTCTGTGGTTGGACCTTGACCCTGACATGAGGGCTGGTGACGGATGCCGTCACTTGACTCTATGACATTCCCTCCCTTGGAGAATTACCAAGCCATTCTTGTGGCAAGAACTGGATTCAGAGTCCTGGAGGCAGCACACAGCTTCCCATGCAGGCCGAAGCTGTTGCACAGACTCCCACGTTGCCAGTGATTTGGCAACTGTTTCCTTCCTTTCCTTTCCTTCTCGGACAGAGCGGGAGAAGTCCCTATTCACTGAAAAAGGGCATTGTTTTTTTTGTAATGGAAGTACAATTAAAAGATGCATTCAGGTGAAACTCAGTATTGGAACTTTATAACAGTAACACTATTTTTGTTCTCTCTTTCATAAAATGAGACTTCAAAGCCACATTATGTCATATTGTGGATGAAAAGGGGCTGTGTTCAAAAAGGGAATTTCATTATTAACATTACCGTGGTTGACCCAAGTGCCAAGATTAACACACCAGCCTAACCCTCTGGCAATTCACTGTCATTTAACATATATTTAGAGCCCACCCTGTGTGAAGAAATGGGAGAACACACACATGGCCCCTTCCCCACTGGACTTTACAGCCCAGAAATGCAAGGCCCACATCTGGCTTGTCTTTTCTATAAGAACATAAAAAATGCCACACAGGCATGGACCAATCATTTCAGGATCCTGTAAACTTAATGTTTGATAAGGTGTGAGCTCTCTCGGTCTCTTTCTGCTCCACGGTGAAACGCTTTATGGAGATTTGGAAGGAAATAGCAGTATTCATCTTTCTGTTCCTCTGACATTCAATTGACTGCTACTCCCCAAAAGCTGCTGAGCTGGGAAAGGAACGTGGAGCTGAGCAATTTACGGAGCAAGATCTCAGAACTGCTCGGACCAGAAGGGGAGACGGGGTGTGGGGGAGGCAGGTGGGGCAGAAGTGGGTCAGATAAGGCTGCGGTGGGGGTGTGCATGAGCCAGATCCTGAAGGGAGCAACTAAAGAGCTTGTGTAGACAAAGAGGATGCTGTGTGCCGGGTGGGGGGAGCAGGGGAGGGTTTTGGCGGGGAGCTTGGTCAGCTAAGGAGGCAAGTGGTCAAGTTTGGCATTCGGAGGGAGATGTCTGATGGCTGGATAGAGGATGAATCAGAAAGGCTAAGACTGGGAGACCAGAGCTTAAAACTGCTGCGCCGGCCCAGGCGGAGATGGGGAACGCTGAGCTCCAGGCGCCCGGTGTCTGAGCCTGTGCCAGAGCCTCGCGGGCAGAGCTGCAGCCTCCTTAACTTCTCTTTCCCCACGCTGTCAGCTGAGCACCTGCCTCACGCGGTCACCCGCTTAGTGGAAAAAGACCTGCCTCTCACCCACCCAGAGCCACTGTGGGAAAACTTAGGGCGGGGGGAGATGCAAACAAAGGGATAATTCAAACTGTAAACATCTATCTCATCAAGAGATATACTTCCAAATTCTGTTCACTTTTTATCTACTGTTCTATAAATATCTTTTTTTGTAAATGTACATTTATTAATTACCAAAATTTGTATTTCTGCTGTTCAGGTTTATTTTGTACTGCTATTAATGGCAGAAATAATTCTCCCCAGCATTTTAAAATTGCATGTGGACTTACAGGTGTGAGGAAATTTTTAAAGTGTTTTAAATTTCAATTTATATATACTTTGTGAAAGAGAAGTATAATGGGATGATCAATGAAAGACTTTCAAGTATAGAAATAATTACATTAAGATAAAATTCTTGGGAGGGTAAAATAGAAATGGGAATTTAAAGAGAAAAATTAATAATGTAAAAATTTTCAGTTATCAAAGATGTAGTTGGTGTGTGTGTGTACATATATACATTTTTAACATTTTTAAAATTATCCATGCAGTAAAATTCTCTCCTTGTGGCTTACAGTCCTATGGGTTTTGGCAAATGAATTCACCACTACAATCAAGACACAGAACAGCTCCATCACCTTCTAAAACTTCCCGTATGCTGCCCAACTGTAGTCTGTCCTTCACCCCCGGTCACTGTAACCACTGATATGTACCGTATGCTCACAGTTTACCATTTCCAAAATGTCATTTAAATGGAATCATACAATCTTTGGGGTCTGGTTTCAACCATTTTATCGTGCTTATCAATAATTCATTCCTTTTTACTAATAAGTAGTATTCTATTATTTAGATGTATCAGTTTGTTTATTCATCCACTGGTTAAAGGACATTTGAGTTGTTTTCAGTTTTTGGTCATTATAAATAAAGCTGCTACAAACATTTGCAGCACAAGTCTTTGTGTGAATGTAAGTTTCTACTTCACTTTGGTAAATATCTAGGAATGGGATTGCTGAGTCTCGCAGCAAGTACGTGTTGAACTTTTAAAGAAACCGGAACTGTTTGTTGTATCATTTGTTGTATCATTTTACATGGCTGTGTGGTTTTACATTCCCACCAGCAATGCGTGGAAGTTCCAGTAGCTCATATCTTCACCAGCACTTAGGATTGTCAGTTTTTTTTTTTTTATTTTAGCCATTCTACTAGCTGCAAAATAGTATCTCATTGTAGTTTTAATTTTCATTTCATTAATGACATTGAATATCTTTTTATATGTTTATTTGTCATCCATACATCTTTTGTGAAGTGTTCAAATATTTTGGCAACATTTTATTGGGGGAGTTGTTTGTTTTCTTATTATAGAATTTTGAGAGATACAAGTCGTTAGCCATATAGGTGATTTACAAATATTTTCTCTCAGTTAATAGGTTGTCTTTTTATCCTCTTAACAGTGTCTTTGACAGAGCAAAATTTTTAATTTTAATAAAGTCTAATGTAGCAATGCTTTACGTTAGTGCTTTTGGTGTCACATCCAAAATCTCTGGATAGCCCAAGAGTACAGAGATTTTATTTTATGTTTTCTCCTAGAATATTTATAGTTTTAGGTTTTAAATTTAGATGTATAATAATTTTGAATTAATTCTTATGAAAAATACGAGGTGTGGGTCGAGTTTCAAATGTTTTCACAAGGACATCCAATCATGCCAATGCTTTGTGTTGAAACATGTATTTTTTTAAATGGATGATGATGAGTATCAACACTGGTATTTAGATTTTACTGGATTTTAAATTTTAAAATTAGATTTTATTTATTTTAAAGAGTAATGAAATGTTTTTCTTTTCAAATGTCAGCATTGATAATATGTTGGAAATTACATCCTTTGCAAATATTTGAAATTATGATGAAACATTTTAGAGGAAAATTTGATAATGTTTGAGAGTTACATACATAGTTTTTCATAAATATTTTAGGAGATATTTTAGCAAAAAAAAAAAAAAAACCTCTGAAAACCACTCTTAAGCATTGGCAGAAGAAATAGAAAGGAAAGGACTTACTGAGGAGTATTCATTCCAACTTCTAAAGCTAATAGTTTGGCACCAGTGGAGAGGAAGGTTAGCAAGAAATAAGTAAAAATATTACTCTCTGGTTCCTAATCTGGGGGGATAGTTGGGTGATATTACCACCAACAAAGTTCAGGAATACAGGAGGAAGAGCAGATTGGGGTGGGAGAAAGAAAGTGAGTTCAGTGTGGGTCATGCATTTGGGGTGTCTGTGGATAAAACATGGAAAGAGGCTGCTAGTATTTTATGGGGTTAGAGTTTTGTTTTGTTTGTAATTGAGTTGTGTTTTTTCCTTCTATTTTTTCTTTTCTTTGTGTGTGTGCACATGTGTGTGTGCACACGTGTATATGCATGTGTGTATGTGCTGAAAGGTTGCTTTATGTTGGCTTATTCCTTCAAGTTCAATTTAATGCTGGGCTCAGAATAGTGGTATAGAAGTTTCTGTGGTGCAATGGAAAAGCTTAGCCTTGGGACACGTGCAGCTTGGAGTGTGGATTCTACCTGTGCTACCCACTACTGTGTGGGCTTGGGCAAGGTAACTTACTTCTCTAAACCTCAGTTTCTTTGTTGCTAAAATGATGACAACAAGACTTACTTGAACAAACAGGATATCAAGTGGGACCTTTTCTCTCTTGAGATATCAACCAAGAACAAACAGTGACAGGTACCCACATTCACATTCTAGCCAGAGGGGCTAGACGGATCCAGACTGTTTATTTACTTATTTATGCATGCCAAGTGAGTTACTAAGTCTGGGAGATGGACTACAATGATGCTAAAGTATAATTTTCAAAAACCTCTAAAACAAAAAATGTCATAAAATGAACATAAATCAAAGGTCTTGTTTAATTCAGTAATTAATGAGGGAACCAGTAAGATGTTATGGTTGGTTCAAAAAACCCCTGAGAAGATAGGTATTTGTAGGTAATTCAGTAAAGGAACATTAGGATAAGATTGTTCATTCAGTACAAAACTAGTTAAAGTCCTGCAGGTCCATAAACTGAGATATTTGGCATTATCTTTTCTACCAGACAGAAACTATTTACATGTCTACCAGACAAAAATCTACATATTGGCCGGGGCAGAGTAGCTCACACCTGTAATCCCAGCACTTTGGGAGGCTGAGGCAGGAGGATCACTTGAGCCCAGGAGTTTGAGACCAGCCTGGGAAATATAGTGAGGCCCCATCTCTATAAAAAATTTAAAAATTAGCCAGGCTTGGTGGTGCGTCCTGTAGTCCCAGCTACTCGGAGGCTAAGGCAGGAGGATCGCATGAGCCCAGGAGTTTGAGGCTATAATGAACTATGATAGGGCCACTGCACTCCAGAGTGGGTGGTAGAGCGAGACCCTGTCTCTTAAAAAACCAAACAACAACAAAAAAACCCACAAAAAACTACAAGATAACCACTCGACAAAAAATCAAAATTGCAAACCCAGTACTACGCTAAAAGAACATCCTGTAATCTCTTTTTCCCTATTTCAAAATTTCAGATAATTTTTCTGACAAGGAGAAGAAGAAAAACAAACCCGTTAGATAGAAGTCAGAGGTGCTTTCTATGGTTAAAAGTACATTTTCCTGTAACTACACTTAATTTCTACCTTGAAGCACTATTTTGTGAGATGTGAAAAACTTCACCCACTCACTTCAAGGCCTAGTCAGCCACTTTTATGAATTTTTTTTTTTAAGTTTTAGGCTTATATTTCCTCGAACACAAGATTACGCACAAATTCAAGAACACTCACACATACTCAGCGCCAGCACCTGGGCCGAGAGGGAGAAGGGCAGGAGCGCACAGCCAAGGCCGGGGCGTGCAGGGGGAGAGCAGCCCGCCTCTCTGTCCTGAGCTGTGCTATTGTTTCCCAGCGACACCCACAACCCTCTGATCGTTTCCCAGGCAGCCACCATTCTAGTCAATAAATCACAGGGCCACGTGAGCGTCTCTGACAAGTGCAGGGCTCCACTGGTCAGGTCCAGGCAGGCTTCTCTGTGTCCTCACTGCCTGCCAACCACGGCCCCCAGGGGTGGCAGGCTCTTTCTGCTACCTTCTCCATGCTCATCAAAAGGCCACCAAAAGTCGGGGTGTCCTGTCTCAGCACTTGGGGGATGGGCTGGGCCTTCGGCACTTCCATGAACTTCCCTAGGCCTGTTCGCCTCGCAGAGCTCACACTGGACATGGAGTTTTTTCTCCAGGGCTGCACTATGTAAAAAAGTAGAGGGTCACTTTGCTCTGGGGCCACCAAACCCCTTGGGGATATGATTATTCCCTCTGCAGAAGGACGGGCTTGGGGTTCAGAGTTCCCCTGCCCCTCAGTGGCTACCACATGCACACTCAATGCCAGTTCTCTCATTTTCTCTCTCCCCTTAACACTCCTCCCACTAAAACCCCAGCCCAGGGCCCCTGTGCCCAGTGGGGTGGAGGACGCGGTGGGTGCTGGCTGTGGCTGACTGCCTCGGTCTCCTAGAACACCCGAACCCAAGGCTGTGAGAGTAAAAGTCAGACTTTGCTTTGTTCCCCAGCTCCTCCTTGACACCCCTCCCTACCCTGAGGACAATGGCCAGACTGTGGGCTCGGCCCAACTGGCCAGAATATGGCAGTGGAGGGAGGTGGGGAGCCCCTGTTAATACTCCACATGTCCTCCCACTGCACTAGTTGTATATGACACACTCGCTAGGTGTGACCTGCAATTTTCCAGCCTTCAGGAAGACCTGACCGGCCCACTGTCTAATTGCGTCTGGCCCTGAACCATCTCCCAGCCTTGGGTTTGTGGCACGAGCTCATCAATTAAAGCTGGCTCAGGCGGCAACAGGCACAGGCCACAAAGCCCTGCCCCAGGCACCCGCCCGGCTTCGCTGGGGGTCTCGGGACCCAGGCCTGTGCGCCGCAGGGGAGCGGGAACGGGGGAGAGCAGGGGAGGCCTACCCCTGCCCTGTCCTCAGGGGCGGGAACCCTGCCAGGGTCAACAGCGGCTCCTGGCAAAGCCCTGCCTGTTTCCCTCAACACTGTGGTCACCAAGGGCCTGTGTTTTTTCTGAGATGTGGGTTTTGAAAATGACCTCCTGGGGTCTGGCACACACTGAGTCCTTGGAGGAAAGAGGACAGGGAGGCGAGGCCTCTCTCTAAGGGGGCTATGAAAACGGAGCAGGCTGCTGCTCTGTGGGGTGGCGCCACGAAGGCCACCTCGACAAACAGCTCTTCAGCCCACGACGTGACATCACATCATGCAAATGCATAGCCTGGAAGGACCTGAGACCGTCTAGTCTAGACCTTTCCTTTCCCAGAGCAGGAAGCCCAGGCAGAAAGAGCCCTGCGTTGCAAACGCCCGGCCGCAGCGCTGCCTTCCCTCTGCCAGTCATTTCCTGGGTGCTTTGCCTTCTGCTGAGCTTTAAAAGACACTGTGGGCTGAGTTTGTCTTTTTTTAGAAAATCAGTGAAGCACTGCCCTTCGAGACTGACTGGTCTCAGGTCCGGACCAGCCCACATGGCCCTGTGGTAGCCAACTCCAGCGAAGGAGCTGGCCAGGAAGTCAGGTCAGGCACGAGTCGGGAGCCAGTCACCCTCCCTGGGCAAGGCGAATGCGGGTGCCCAGTGGCCCAGCGGGTGGCCGGCATCCGCACCAGGGTGCTAGGGGGCGCCTGGCAAAATTTTATGTCCCAGTAATGGATTTCACAGTGGGTGATGACAATCCAACCAGAGTCCCTCTTGGAAAGGTTTGCACATAAGCCACACTTAGGAGTAGAGGTAAAACGTGGTGGAGGAAAGATGCTGAGTCCAAAGGAAGGGGCAATGGCCACCAGATTACGAGTAGAAAAAAGACCAGCAGTGCCTTGGGTCCAGCTGGGTGACTGAGGCCAGGAAGCCTCACCATGGGGCCGCCAGGTACCTGCTGACTTTCTTCCCTCCATACGTAACTGAGGGACCCTCCCCCTCACCACAGAATGTCTCTGTCCCTCACGACCTGAAATAGCAGCACGA
Organism: Varecia variegata; assembly: GCA_028533085.1. NCBI lineage: Eukaryota > Metazoa > Chordata > Mammalia > Primates > Lemuridae > Varecia > Varecia variegata. The sequence continues at coordinate 93,659,275 of CM052439.1, forward strand.
TTACAATCCACATTTCCGACAACCAAAATGTTGGCTCTTGTGACACTGGGGTTTTATTTTATTCTAATGACATTCTTTCTAAAGAATGCACGTAACTTTCTACCTTCTAACACGCTGGGCCCACAGCTCGGGCGGTGCTCTCTGGGCCACTTGGTTCATCTCTGGTGTCCTTGGCCCCAGCTGTGCATTGCACTTACCTACCCTCCCCACCCCATTAAACATGTTCTCTTAACTCTTCTCCCTGACTTCTTTTCCTGTTCTTCTATCTACCTCCAACTGTGATCTCCTTTTCTACAGAGAAAGCTGAACTTTGTCATTATAGACACTTTTGACCAAGACAAACAGAGGTTCTTTCTCTTGGTACATTTTGATCCACATGGAGAGGACCCCAGCCAGGCCCCATGTTTTGTGTGCTCTGCCATGGCCTTCCAAAAGGTCAGGGAACATGGCAGCCCAGAGCCCTCACCCCACCCGCATCCCAAACATGATCCCCACAGTCCCTGACTCCCACGACCTGGCTGCCGGCGTCTAGGGCCCAGGCCACCTTCCTCCCTGGGTTCTTCCTGCAGGGGGAAAATCACAGCGCTGGTATGTGCATTCCAAGGCCCAGGGGGCTGGGGGCCGGGGCGGCTGTTTGTGAGAAGAACGGGCTGGGCATGGATACTTGGGCTGGGTGTACACACACAGGCGCGTGCAGCCTCTCAGGCAGCCAGGGTTAGCGCTTCCCACATGGCCACGTTCTGGGGTAGAACCTTGAGGCCTGAGAACCCAGAGTCCTCCCAGGTCATTAGGAAGATATATTTATCAACTTAGGAGGATGGAACATATTTTATTCAACAGTTTTCAGATTGATTTAGGACTTTAAAATGAGAAAATACACTACAAGGCCTCCATTTGTAACTCTTGTCCCAGACCTTGTAAATAGGAGGGGTAGGCCTGGACTCCTGTATCAATTTGGAGTTTTATTCACCTAGATTTGTCTTCTCTTTTCCCATAAAGACTCACAAACTCTCCTGAAATAAATTAAAGAAGACGTGGAGTGGTTTGGTTGGCCTGGACTCGAGAATAAAAGGCACAAGCAAACTTCCACCGGGAACCAGATTTGCAGACTTCCTCTGCCTCTCCAATTCATCAAACCTAACTTCTCAAAGTCAAGATATTTGCAGACTTTTTCTAAGTCTCAAATTCATCAAACCTAAGGTCTCAAAGTCAAGATATTCCAAAAGCAACTTTTAAAGGGCTTCTTTATACTTTGGTCGTTGAGCTTATCTGAAGTATGACTAACTCCACAAGTACATGCTCAGGGAATTTTTTCCTATCCTGTCGATGACTCAGAAGGACTTGATTTGCTCTAATGAGTTTTCTTGATCTCACAAAAGAGGTGCATGTATCCCATACTGCAGAGACTCTGAGTGAGTTTCTTTGCACTGGCTGTGAGTTTATCCACTGTAACCCTTACTCTCCCAGTGGAAGAGAAGCCTGCTAGTTTCTCATGCCATACATTATTAGGGACTCACAAGAAACAGCAATTTGCCAATTGGAAAAAGTTATTGCCTACTGTCACTCTGGGAAAAGTGTTCCTGTGACCTAAACTTACACTTAAGAGTAGAATGGCTAAGAAAAACTTTGATGGATATAGAAGTTTGCAAATACTGGTTTTTATGCCAGAGAGCTCTTTTGAATTTGCAATAACATCATTAAGAGATAAGTAGACAGACCTTTGCAATCCATGTGCCATATTTTTAAATTATATACACACATATATTTGGTGTGATTATTTTAGGTAGTATATAGGAGGCTCGGAAAAAAAAAGTATTTCCGCTGACTCCAGAAGGCTTCTTTCTTCCCCATTTCTGAAATGTATCTATTTCATGTCCAAATTTTGAAGGTTCATTCTGAAAACAGTGAGCATGCCTTTATCTTAACTGGCTTTAGAAAAGTGAAAGAAATTCTTTTATAGTTTGGGGGAGCCAGTAAAAAGTCAAGCAAGCCTGAAATTCAATTCTGTGCAGCCCACTGACTAACTGTAAGACCTCAGGAAAAGTACTTAAAATTTCTGTAAGTCAGTGGCCTCAGATATAAAATGGGGGTAGTTGTACCTACCTTATAAGTTTTTCTAAGAATTAAATAATAGAAGACATGTAGAGTTTGGCACAGTGCCTGGCTAACAGTAAACACTCAATAATATACCTGTAATATTGCTGTCATTGTTTTTTTAGTATTAGTTTCCGAAATTTGCTATTATTGAAGTTTATCAACTCTACCATTTGTCTACCATTTCTTTCAAACAAATAGCTTGAGTACTTTTTTCAAACTTAGTGGCCAGTCTCAGTGGCTCATGACTATAATCCCAGCACTTTGGGAGTCCGAGGAGGGAGGATCGCTTGAGCCTAGGAGTTTGAGGCTGTGGTGAACTATGATCACACCACTGTACTCCAGCCTGGGTGACAGAGAGAGACCCTGTCTCTAAAAACAAACAAACAAAAAACAACAACTGGTAATCTGGTAGATTTTTGTCAGCTCCTGCCTGCGTCCTCTGATGAGTGCATTTGGAGGTCAGAGCAAAAGGCGTTGAGTTAGTGTGAATTCCTTCCCCACACCTCCCCTCTGGTCAAACAGCCCGCCACGACAGAGGGAAGTTGAGGGAAATTCCTTAGCTTCTGGCAGAATACAATATGCACATTTCTAACACACCAAAACCAGTATTTTAACCCCAGATTTTAAATGTTGGCCTCGGATCAGCAAACAGCCGTCGCCTCAAAAACCGGGGCAACACCGCCATCTAGTGCTGCCATGCACAGTCACGGACGAGGAACTAGGAAAACCTTTCTTTTGTACATTATAAAACTAATAATGTCATTTTCATTTCAGCTTCCAGAATAAGCTCTGGGTTACAGAGGTTCACTGTTTGAAAACCTCTGATTGGGACCCAATGGTGGCTTGAGATGCAGTGTTGGCCCTGGCTACATTTTGTCAAATTTCTTCTCCCAAATTTTATACCATGTGTATCTTCAAACTTTCACCCTCAACTTAGTTCTACTTAAAAATGACTTCATAGGTGGCCATTTGTGTGTGATTTGGTGTCTCCGCCTGCAAATTGGGCTGGGAGTGGGCACAGAGAGGCGGGGGAAGAGCGAGGTGTGTGGAGAGGCCAATCTTGAGCAGGGTCACTGCTCAAAGAGGTCATCCTCGCTTGGCACAAGCAGTAAGAGCCTTTAAGAGCAAAGTCGATTCTCTGGATCAGCCCCCTGCGCCCCGCCACCCAATCTTCAACCTGTCCCCACCGCACAGTTGACAGCACTATCACCTCCTGGATGTCAGTTTTTCCGCTGCCTCTACTGTGATTTGTCACTGCGTGCTAACAAATGGCAATGCAGAGCTTTTTAGTGACTGTAAAGTGGTTTTGGAAGAAGTCTGTACGACAGGCACTCTGCAAAAGCAAGCCCTAAGCACGGCACCGAGTGGGGAGAGGTTCCCTTCGCGCGCCGTGCTCTGCGCGCTCCTGTCTGGCCGCCGCTCGGGCGCGCGCAGCCTCTGCCGGCAGTGCTGGCCCCGGGTGTCCCTCAGACGCGAGGTAAAGCTAAAAATGCCGTGTAACAATCTGGGAGGTGACAGTTCATCTTACACAGACAATAAGATGATATAAAGTGCGTTCACGTCATACCAAAATGAGCTGCACACCCCTCTCAAAGAACAAGGCCCCCTTGTCACGCCCCAGGCAGGAAGCAAAGTGACTTCGAACAAGTGGGATGTTTCCCATCTTTGGAAGTGTGTCTCCACCGCGGGACCAGATGCCAGCCCTTAGGTGTCGGCTCCTTTCGGGTCGTTTCCCTCCTGGGATCAGGACCGGACCGAGGGGCAGTGCCCACGGCCGGCCGTTTCACCGTGCCCTCAGGAGAGGCAGCACAAAGGCCTTTCCAAAGCCAGTTATTGGGAAAAGCAGAAAGAAGAACGTTTGGAAAAAATGCTGTTAGCTCCTTATATACACGCCCTTTCCTCCCCTTCTGCGGCCCCTAATCACTCATGGATGTCGAGGTGTGTAGGAACAGACAGGCAAGCTCCACTCCACAGTCCCCCAAGACACAGCCATGGAAGCCTCACTCAGATCCTCTATTTCTTGTTCAACTGTAATTACTCATTTATTTTTTTATTTTTATTTATATTCTTTTTTTCTTTTTGGAGACAGAGCCCCCCCCCCCCCACTACAGTACAGTGGAGTCATCTAGCTCACAGCAGCCTCAAACTCCTGGGCTCAAGCCATCCTTCTGTCTCAGCCTCCCGAGTAGCTGGGACTACAGGCCAGTACACCTGGCTAATTTTTCTATTTTTAGTAGAGACCAGGTCTCACTCTTGATCAGGCTGGTCTCGAACTCCTGACCTCAAGCAACCCTCCCACCTCAGCTTCCCCGAGTGCTAGGAGTACAGGAGCTAGCTACCATAGTTGGTCTATAATTATTTAAATTTGGGGGGCAATTTTTAAAAGAAAAAGCAAACCTAACCTCACTAGTGTTTCCTTCTTTGTGTGCTTTCTTGTAGAGTTCTGCTTTCTTCCAATTACAGAGAGAGGACTATTAAAATCGACTGCTATGATTTTGAACTTATCTACTTCTCTTGTTAGGTCTGTCAATTTTTACTATCCATATTTGGACACCATGTTATGAAATGCATGTACATTTTATTTTTTATTTTATTTTTATGGGAAGTAATATATTTTCCAGCTTCACTTAGGTATAATAGACAAGTAAGACTGTATCAATTCAAGATGTATAACATGATGACTTCATATCTGTATGTACTGTAAGATGATTATTGCAGTCAAGTTAGCTAACATATCTATTGCCTAGTTATCATTTGTGTGTGTGTGTGGTGAGAACATTTAAGAGCTACTCTTTTAGCAAAATTAAAGTGTACCATACAGTATTATAAGCTATAATAACTATGCTGTACATTATATCCCCAAACTTACTCATCTTATAACTGAAAGCCTGTACTTTTTGACCAATGTCTCCCCATTTCCTCCACCTCCCAGGCCCTGGCAATCTCTGTTCTATTCTCTGTTTCTATGAGTTCAGCATTTTTTTAGATTCCACATATAAGTGATATCATACAGTATTTGTCTCTCTCTGTATTATTTAGCCTAATGCCCTCTATGTTGTTGCAAATGACAGGATTTCCTCCTTTTTATGGATGAATAATATTCGATTATATATACATATACACCACATTTCTGTATCCATTCATCCATCAAAGGACACTTAGGTTGTTTTCATATGTTTGTTATTGTGAATAATAACCATTGCAGCATACTGTGAATAATGCTGCAGTGAACATGGGAGGGCAGGTATGATTTCATTTCTTGCAGATGTGCATGAGTGTTATTAAATGCATACAAATCTTAAGTTATTATATCTCCCTTGTAAAATGAACCTTTTATCATTCAAGAGAAATCTGCTTTATTTTTTGGCAATGCTTTATGGCTGGAAGTTTCTTCCTTCTGATATTAAAACAGCCACATCAGTCTTCTTTTCTTTTTATGCTTTCCTTTTCTTTTCTTTTCTTTTTTTTTTTTTTTCTTTTTAGAGACAGGGTCTTGCTCTAGAGTGCAGTAGCATAATTATAGCTCACTGCAGCCTCAAACTTCTGGGCTCAAGTAATCCTCCTGCCTCAGCCTTCGAAGTAGCCAGGACTACAGGTAAACACCCTCATACCCAGCTGATATTTTTTATTTTTGTAGAGACAGGGTCTTGCTATGTTGCCTAAGCAGATCCTGAACTCCTGGCCTCAAGCAATCTTCTTGCCTCAGCCTCCCAAAGTGCTGGGATTACACCCCGCCCAGCCTCTTGTTAAATAGTATATGGTTGGGTTGTTTATCCAAACAGGCATTCTTTTTTCTTTTAACTGGAGGATATGATCCCTTTAGTTTTCGCATAATTACAACTTGGTATTTTCTGTTTGTTCCTGCTATTCCATATAATATGTTTCTCTTTCTCTCCATTTTTGCCTTTTTGGAGATTGCTTGAGTAATTGTCACATTTTTTTTTTCTTTTTTAATTTGGAAGCTATGCAGATTTTTATTTTAGTTGTTTAGTTAAACTCTGTCTTACTTTTTTTAAAAATACACATGAGAAATTATTGCTATGTGGGGTCAACACTTACTAATATTTACCCACATAGTAGGCATTTTCTTTTCTTTCTATTTATTCTTATATCTAAGCCATTCTTTCTGGATTTATTTCCATATCAAAAACAGCCTTTAGAATTTCTTTTTTTAGGGATTGCTGGTTGCTGGTGAAGAACTCAATTTTTTTTTTTTTTTTTTTTTTTTTTTAGTGTGCCATGAATTTTGTCTCCTGTCCCATGTGCCCTGTGAGGTTCAGAAAAAAAAAAATCCCGGGAGCAAAGATTATTAGATAAAAACGCTTTTATCTAATAATTTTTGCTCCCGGGATTTTTTCACAGGGCTACCATTTTTTCACAGGGCTACCATTTATTAATACATTATGGAATTGTGCTCACTGAGACCCTGTTAGTAGATATTAATTAGTATTATCATATTGCTTCTCAACATAGCTGTATAAATAAATCAAATTCACTACAAACACATTAGTATATATTATTATCATGTTTCTTAACTTTAACTTAGTTATAAATGGCACCCCAAATTTGCTTAAATTTGTATTTCTTTCAATTTACACCAGGGAGAACATTTTTTCCGGGATACATATTTGCATTTGCTTTCTTGTATAAACTAGCATTTCAAATTTTTTGAGGGATCTTTATATTGACCCAGACTTTGGTGATCTCGTAAGAAAATAACCACGCTTCCTTCGGATGAACATTTCCCAATGGCCACATAAACTCTTACTCAACACTCAGGGCTTTTAGCTAGAGGAGGCAAGAAATAACCTTCTCCTCATCTTCAAAGGCAAAAACAGAGAGGCAGACACTTAAGTGGAAAGGAACCACAACACTACCCTGCATTGCTAGTATCACTGAGATGAAATAAGGAGAATCATAAGTGTATTAAAGTTGATTGCAGATTTAATTCATTTTAACAAAATTCATTGGGAATCAATTATGTGTAAGAAACTGTCCAAAGGCAGTAAGGAAACAAGGAGCTTACCCTCTTGGGTACATGGCAGGAGGAAGAGGAGGATCTCCTAAATACAATAAAAACAGAGCTGCTTTCTGGCTCTTCTCCCAGCCCTACAGTACAAAAGACAGAAATGGGAAGGGGGTGGATACAGCACAACACCGACTATTTGCTTTAACAAAGCTAATGGGGTCGAGTTGTTCTGGGCCTTTGAACCCACACCCAGCAGCAGGGCCACCCTGCACGGAACTCCCAGGTGAGAGTAGGCTATGAAAGCACAGGGGGGGCCTTGCTGGAAGCTTTTTACCTACTCAGTTGGGTGTCACTGTGACATGGGACAGTGATAGCAAGGTGTATGCACTCACCTAGCTTTTGGACCAAGCATGGGTATCTTTCCTACCTCACTCCTCTGCTCTGAACTCTGGACCTCCTCACTTAATAGATAGTCCCTCTTAATACTAATTATCCTCTCAACATCAGGTTAGCCTTCAGCTTGGGCTTAATATCTCTACCTATGCCCTCTCTGCCATCATCATAGATGGTTTATAGAGGTGAATATATATGCACATATTTCTAAACAATAAACAATCTTTATAATCTGCATGTGCAAAAATCCATAATCATGAACAGTATTTTTAGTTTTCAAAGAGTCCTGGAATCATTACAAATTGTTGTTAGTGGTATTAGGTAAGATCTCTAATGAATGATAAATTTTCTAACCTCTCTACTACAAATTTTTATAAAAGAGCATATGGCCCTCCACTTCCAGCGCTACCACTCCTCCTTTTGGTGCACTACAAGGAGACTAGCATTCCAGCTGTGACCCATGCCCTTCACAGGAGATCTGGAAGCCAAAAACCAGGTACTTATTGGTACTATCTACTTGCTCTCCATCGCTATCCACCATGGGCATATGAATAAGAATTAAAAGAAAATACATTCGTCTTTTAAGTGGAGCTATTTGAATTTGATTCAGTTAAAATCAAGATGGAGAATTTTGTAACCATTCTTCATTTTACATTAACAGACACCATTAATGCATACAATTATATGTCATAGCCCTACCGAAGTGTAAAAACATAGCTGAAACAGTTTTTAAATTAAGAAATGATGACCTACAGCAGAGAGCAATTATAAAGAAAGTTTTCAATACTCAAGCCACGTAACGGACCTCCCTCCCTGGTCTTAACTCCAGTGTTTAGAAATATGCCAAGTACAGCACACGCTGTACTAAATTTCCTTTGACTCAGCTTTCGTTATAATTATGTTTATTGAAAAAATGCAGTGCCAAATTAGGCTTCTTAGCTGTTAGCCTTGCAGTTTATAGAGTTCGTAAAGTTCCTAAGATAGTATAAATTATCTACCACAAATACTTATTTTGGGGCAAGGTTGGTGAGGTTTCATTTTTCATACCCTTTAGAATGAAGATTTTTTTAAAAAGGCTCTCCAGTTGATGGATATTCATTTTTCCTTAAGGTGGGCACTAGAATTTACTCCTTCGAGCTTCTACTTCAGTTATGATTCATTCTCTGAGACCCTGCTTCTCTAGTATCATCTGGGGCAATGTTTCCCTGCCCCGCGCTTGCTTCCTGGCAGGCACATCGGACAAGTACCTCCGTCAGTCCCTATGAGCTCTTCAGGAAGACACTACACAAAAGGTTTGGACAAGGGGTTGAAAGACCAAGGTTCTAGATTACTAAGTACCACTTACTAAGTTGAGGCTTGGGTTAGTCATTTAGCTTCTCGAGCCTCAGTTTCCTCATCTTTAAATAAATGCAGATAAAAATACGTTGCACACCTCGCAAAGTGATTGGGAATCAAATAAGATTTTGGGAAAGCTCTTTGTAATCACTGTTAGATATATTTTTATATCCCAAACTTTGGGGAAGTCAGTTATGGAATAATCTAGTATTAGTTAGCATTCTTTCAGTTCCAAGTACCAGAAATAGAATTCAAGGAGAATTAAGGTAAACAAAATATATTGGCTCAATATACAAAAATTAATTGTATTTCTATGCACTTGCAATGAACTATCCAAAAATAAAATTTTTAAAAATCCATTTACAATGGTATCAATGAGAACAAAATACTAGGAATAGATTTAACAAAAAAACTTGCCAAACTTATACTTCGAAAATAACATGTTGTTGAAATAAATTAAAGAAGAGCTAAAGAAATTGGAAAAAAATCCCATGTTCATGGATCAGAAAACTTAACATTAAAGTTAAGATGTAATAATCCCCAAACTGATCTACAGATTGAACACAATCCCCAACAGAATCCCACCTGACTTCTTTGTAGAAATTGACAAGCTGATTTCAAAATTCATACAGAATTGCAAGTCACTTGGAATAGTCAAAACAATCTTGAAAAAGAGGAACAAAGTAGAGCGCTCAAACTTTCTGATTTCAAAATGTACTACAAAGCAAAAATAATCAAGACAGTGTGGTTCTGGCACAAGGCTAGACATATAAATCAACGGAATATGCTTGAAAGTCAAGAAATAAACTCATGTGTTTATGGTCAACTCATTTTTATTTTTAACAAAGGTGCTAAGACCATTCAAAGGGGAAAAAATAATGTTTTCAACAAATGGTGCTGGAATGACTGGATAACCACATGCAAAAAGATGAAGCTAGACTCTTATCTCACATCATACACAAAAATTAATTCAAAATGGATCAAAGACCTAAATGTAAAAGCTAAAATTATAAAGCTATTAGAAGAAAATTTAGGGGTAAGTTTTCATGACCTCATATTTGGCAATGTATTCTCAAATTTTACATCAAAAACATAAGCAACAAAAGAAAAAGATAAATTGGTCTTCATCAACATTAAATATTTTGTGCATCAAGGACACTATCAAGAAAGTGAAAAGACAACCCACATAATGGGAGAGAAATATTTGTAAATTATATATCTGCCAAGGGACTTGTATCTAGAATATATAAAGCATTCTTACACCTCAATAATAAAAAGACAAATAACCCAATTTAAAAATGGACAAAAGATATGAAAAGATATTTCTCCAAAAAAGATGTAAAATGGCCAAAAAGCACATGAAAATATGCTTGCAGGGAAATGCAAATCAAACCACAGTGAAATGCCAGGATGTATAGAATAAAAAAGTCAGATAATAATAAGTGCTGACAAGGATGTGGAGAAATTAGAGACTGATGGGAATGTAAAATATTGTAGACACTTTGGAAAATAGTCTGGCTGTTCTTCAAGCAATTAAGCATAGTTATCATATGACCCAGCAATTCCACTCTTAAGTATATACTCAAGGGAAATTAAAACATATGTGTATGAAAAAACTTGTACACAAATGTTTATAGCAGCATTATTCGTAATAGACAAAAGGTGGAAATAATCCAAACATCTATGAATGGGTTAACAAAATGTCATATATCCATAGGATGAAGTATTATTTGGCCATAGAAAAGAATGAAGTACTGATACATGCTAAACACGAATGAACCTTGAAGACATTATGCTAAATGAAAGAAGCCAGATAAAAAAGACCATATATTATATGATTCTATTTATATGAAATATCTAGATAGGTAAAATTTTTTAAAACAGAAAGTAGATTTGTGGTTGCTTAGGGATAGGGAGGATGGGGAGACAGGGAGTGACGGCTAAAGGGGATGGCGTTTCTGAGGTGATGACAATATTCTAAAATTGACTTTCGTGATGGCTGCATGTAAATGTGACTATACCGACATCCACTGAGTTAGACTTTAAATGGGTGAATTGTATGGTCTCAATAAAGTCGTTCTAAAAAATATATTGGCTTACACAGTAACAGTCCAGGCATCCAGACCCACTATCTCTTGCCCACTCCCCACTCTTCCTCCCTCTGTGGCCTTCCTCACTTGGTGGCAGAGGTGATGACCGGGAGCTCCCAACTGACCTTTGCCACCTTATCGGTGAGTTCAGGCTGCTACAGCAACATGCCATAGACTGAGAGGCTTGCACCACAGAAGTGTATTTCTCATAGTTCTGAGGCTGAAAAGTTCAAGGTCAAGGTGCTGGCAGAGTTTGAATCCTGGTGAAGCCTTTCTTCCCGGCTTGCAGGTGGCTGCCTCCTCCGTGTGTCCTCACATGGCCTTTCCTCAGTGTGTGCACATGGAGAGAGACCTCTGGTTTGTCTTCCTCTTCTTATAAGGACACTATACGGGATCTGGGCCTCACCCTTAGGACCTCATTTAACCTTAATTACTTCTGTAAAGGCCCCATCTCCAAATACAGTTACACTGGGGATTAGGTCTTCAACATTTGAATACTGGGGGGACACAAACATTCAGTCCCTAATGGCCACCTTAGCAAACCCAGTTGACAGCACACTTCTCTCCTAAAGGGGCTAGCAAGACCTGAGGCTGCCTGCCATTGGCTCAGTGTAGACCACAATCTTGTTTATGGACCAATCACTTTGACTAGCCAGGCCAGAGTCATGTCAGCCCCACCAAATCAGAGGAAGTGCCTTGTCCCAAAGGGAAATTATGAGTCTCATCAAAGAAAACGGGCAAAGTGAGTCCAAACAGTAAATACCTAGCCCACAATGCCAGGGCTGCCGTCAGGGAACCTGCATCCCAGGCTTAGGTGTTGCAGAGACCGGCTGTGCGACCCAAGGTTGGTCATCAAGCCTCTCTGTGCCCCTGGCACCCCAGACCAGAGCACTGGGAAGACAAGGGGGGATGCAGATGGGAAAGCGCTCGAGAACCAGAACTCACAGAACTCAGGACCTAGAAGGGACCTTAGGGATCACCTGACCCTTTCATTTAACACAGTTTTTAAAAACTGGTCTATAATAGTAGATGTACGACAACTCCACGTGAGAATCAGGGTGCTAGCTGCCATAAATTTTAAGCATGTGACTTCATCTCACTTGGCCTCGTTTTATTTTATGAATAAATTATCTTCTGGTGTTTATGGTTTGGGTTGGCTTCTTAAAATTTGTATTAATAATTTGTGATTTCTTTTCAAATTCTAAATAAATATTTACTTCCAGGCTTTAAAAAAATTGTCAACAAAATAAAAATAATAATCTCATACAGTTGTTCTCAAAATGAAATGTGAAAATGTAGCATGCTTTATAATGCCGAGGTCAGAAGTGCCACACTCACATCACTCAGATGGGCCATACAGACACAAGGTTACTGGATTGAAACATACGCAACTTTCTCTGGACTGTGACATGTCCCAGGAGAGGAGGGAACTGCGTAGGAGACTCTCCCCTCACTATGGCTTGAATGTTTGTGTCCCTTCCAAAATTCATGTTGAAACTTAATCCCCAATGCAACACTGAGAGGTGGAGCCTTTAGGAGGCGATTAGTACCTTACAAAAGGGCTGGAGGGAGCAAGTTCTTCCCTTTTTGCCCTTTTTGCTTTTCTGCCATGTGAAGACACAGCGTTCAAGGTGCCATCTTAGAAACAGAGACTAAACCTGCCTCCAGAACTGTGGGAGATAGATTTCTGTCCTTTCCAGATTACAGTCTCAGGTAAATTGTTATAGCAGCACAAACAGACTAAGACACTCCTCTTGTACGAGGTCCTCGGTGCAAAGCCTACAGGCTTTGCAGTCAGCCAGGCGGTAGTTTGAACTCTGCGACATCATTTGAGACCTTGGGCTTCTAAGAATCTCAGTTTCCTCTTCTGTAAAACGGGATGACAATTCCTACTTAAACTGGGATATTGTAAGATTAAATAATGGAAAGTGCCCGGCACCTTGCAGGGATTCACCACCCCCAGGCCCGTCCCCTCTCCTTTGCCTCCTTTGCCTGCCGAGGGGCCGGTCACTCTACCCCACATTGTCCCCCTGGCAGGAGTTTGTTTGGCTTCTCTGAACTTAGCCATCACTGAATTTCTTTGCCAGAGTCCATGTTAGCCTGAGAAACACTGGAAACTTTTTCTACTCTGAAGGAGACAAAGATGAGCTAAAAAGAAAACCAGAGCGTCTCTTCTCCGGGCCGTCCTCGCCCAGAGACCAGGGCGGGCAGGCCGGCGTTGGTCCTTGCTCTGCCAGGGGCACTTAATAAAACCGACACAAAGCCGGGAAAAAAGATGCGTTTTTAAAAGAAAATATTTCCAAGTCACGTGCTTTTCTTCAAATAACACCCCCATACGGCATTGTGAGTCTTGAGAAACGTCAAACAGAAGGCAGGAAGGAAGTCAAGACTGCAGTCACACGAAGGCCAAGAGAGGGCAAGAGAGAGGAAGGATGGAGGGACAGGAGGGAGGGACTGGAGGGAGGGACGGGAGGGACTGGAGGGAGGGACAGGAGGGACAGGAGGGAGGGACAGGAGAGAGGACAGGAGGGAGGAAGGGAGGTTGGAAGGGAGGTTCCTTCTGTTGGTGTGAACCTGAGCCGAGACTGCCCCCGTTAAGCAGAAATCCTCCCCACCCCTTTTGGGCCCATGGGACTATGTCAACACTCAGAGTCACCTGTCTTTTGAAAGGACCTCTTGAAAGATGGGAGGTTTTAACAATACATAAGGATTTGCTTCCATTTGTGTACTTTTCCGTGCAAAGTTTTCTCCAAACAGCGGACACCTGTGGGCCTGAAGGGTTCAATAATCCTCAAGGAACAAAAACAACCGAGAAGCCTTTAAAAGGCAGTTAAGATAACAGACCAGTGCCTGAACTTGGACAAGCAGGTGGCTAATTCCTTAAGCAAATACTTAGACACCCAACTAAATACTATTAATAGCTCCCGTTCCTCCGCCTGCCCTGCTTGCTTTTTTTTTTTTTTTTTTGTTTTTTTTTTGAGACAGAGTCTCGCTTTGTTGCCCGGGCTAGAGTGAGTGCCGTGGCATCAGCCTAGCTCACAGCAACCTCAAACGCCTGGGCTTAAGTGATCCTCCTGCCTCAGCCTCCCAAGTAGCTGGGACTACAGGCATGCGCCACCATGCTCGGCTAATTTTTTTATATATATATATTTTAGTTGGCCAGATAATTTCTTTCTATTTTTTAGTAGAGACGGGGTCTCACTCTTGCTCAAGCTGGCCTCGAATTCCTGAGCTCAAACAATCCACCCGCCTCAGCCTCCCAGAGTGCTAGGATTACAGGCGTGAGCCACCGCGCCGGGCCCCTGCTTGCTTTTGAGTCTCAAAGATGCGTCTCAGGAGGGCGCCCCTGGCCCAGCTCTGCACCCAGAGACCCCTCCGCTCCCCTCCCCTCCCCTCCTCCAGCTCTCCCCCCACCCCTCCCCCACCCCAGCTCTTCTCAGGTTCGCCACTAAGTTCT
>CM052439.1:93673715-93684543 GCA_028533085.1 Varecia variegata
GTGACCTTTTCCCAGTCTCAGCGGCTTCCTGGCTTCGTGTCACCTGGCAGCACACCACACCTAGTTTTTCTCTGAGGTAGAAGTAAGTGTTCTCATCACTGAAAATCTGGAGGCCCTGGTTTTTCTTATGTAAAACAAGCATAACAGAAACCGTCTAATGGAAGAGCTGGGATTAAATGAGATAATGGTAGCTATCACTGGGAGTCCCTGTGTCCGTGACCCAGAACCCCTACATTTCTTTGTGTTCCCATGTATGGACTTTGTAAATGCAAAAGGTAACCTGAATTTTTAAAGTTTATGTGCAACTCTCAAATCCCATAATAGCCAGGAGTTCTGACCTTTTCCTCCAGCGAGTGTTTTTCTAGAGCATTTTTAAAAAAATCTGCTTCACTGTTCCTGGATTTCAACATTACTTGCAACTATTTATTTACAACAGGAGACTGTGCATTCTTCAAAGGAAGACAGGGACAGTGTCTTAGTCCTTTTTATGTCCCAGGTACCAGGCATAGCACTGGGATGTGGCAGTTCAATAAATTTTATAATATCAATATTTTTGTAGGTCACTTATAAATGGCAATGGTCACATTGCCTACGAGCAGAAGGAGGAGACACACTGGAGTGTGGAAAGACACTGACTGATGCCGGGGCCGAGCTAGCTGCTTCACCTCTCTGGGCTCATCGTCGTAACCGGAACAAGCCAGGGGAAGATTGAAATAGTGAGACTTCTCCAGTTTTGATAGTTTATGACCTTTTGTACAGACTTATTTGGCATACAAAGTGGAAAGCCAGTTCTTACTTTGAAATGAGTTGATTCTACTCATTTACCCCATAAATATTTCCTGAGGACCTACTATGCACTGTGCTAAGCATTAGGGATACAGTAACCAGTGAGTATTCACTGAGTCAATAAACACATTATTAAATGACCTCTTCTTCAAATAATGGTATCTTAATCCATAGCATGAAAGAAAGAAATTAATGAATTGAAAAAGTGGTTATTTTATGTTGGGTCTCAAGCATTCAAGCACACACGAAACATTATGACACGTTAAGTCATAGTGTATAGTTGTCACGACTAGAGCCCTGACCCACCTGTTTCAAAAAGCTCTAGTCCTAACAAGGCTCTGTGCCTATAACCCCTTCATCTATTCCCATCAGCGGCCTTCCCCTTTGTATAATTAATATTTTCATTCACTCCTTCACTAAAAAAATCCCATGTTGAAAACTCCTAGCTGCTCACACCTGAGATAAGCCACTGGAGATATGAAAGCGATTAAGTCAGTTACTCTAATGAGAAATCAAATAAATAGCAAGATGGCAGGGCTGCCAAAGGAGCTCGGCAACAGGACGTCAGAGAAGCTTCCAGAGACGGTGCCTGTGGGCTGAGCCTGGATCCAGAGCAGTGTGGAAGGACCGGTCCGCAGACTCCCGACAGAATGAGGCACCGATGGCAAATGCTCGTTTGGCTTTTTCATAAGGATAAAACAAATTTACCCAATTTTTAAATATTTCAACCCTCTTAGTTCCAAAAATGGACTGATCCTGTAGTATTAGAGTACTAGATTACTACAGGATCAGTGAAGAAGAAGTAAGTAGGAGTGGGAGCAGAGCGGGAAGAGGAAGATTGTGAAAAGCCAGAGGTTTACTTAGTACCTTAAGCACTTGATATAATCTCTTGATAGTCCTTCCCTGGTCAGTCAAGATTAAGTGGGAAACAAAATAAATTACATGACCATAGTGTTCGTAAGACTAAGAAAAAAAAGAACAACAGTCTTCTGGTTCATTCATTCACTCATTCATTCATTAACTCAAACATTAAACAACATTCAGTGCCAACTGTATTGCAAGGCCTCTCCAAGGTCGCCTCTCCCAGGAGCGCCTAGGCTGGAGGAGACCACGGAGCAAAGCCGGGAGGTCAAGCATGCTGCCAGGTGACACCAGCGTGGCGAGGCCATGGGAGGCCAAGTGGCCGAGCAGAGGGCAGAGCAGAGAGGAGGGACCCTCACGCATCACAGAAAACTCCCCAGGGGAGGGAATTCTGAGCTTCCTCTTGAGGAGTGTTGAACTTGGTCTTGCGGTCTCTCTCTGGAGAGAGGTTACAAATTCTCGCCCTGCCCTGACGGGACGCCGGGAAGGTGACCATGAGTGCCCACGGTGTGCCTTTCGGGGATGCTTTTTTATCCCCGTGGATGGCCTAGTGCTTAAGTATCTGCCTCACAACCAGGTGTCCCTCTGGCAGGAGACTTGTTTATACTGACAAATGCCCTTGTGGCTCTTGTCTGACCTGTGCTTAGTTCATTCCTGTCAAGTCAGCCACTCTCTGAGAGCTGTGACTGGAGGCAGGATGAGGGGCAGGTTTGGCGGTCAGGGGAGACACAGAGGAGGCAGCACAGCACGACACATGAAGTAACGAAAGTGGTTCCTTCCTGACGGATCCCCAGGAGCCGGGCCCACGGGAAGCAGGTCGTCCGGGACGCGCGCCCAGAGTGAGACGAAGGAGACGGGGACACTAAAGCCTTCCTTGGGGTCCGGGGCACGCCCCAAGCAGTTCCCCGCGGGGAGTTCTAACTGGCGGGTTCAGAGCACGCAGGCGCATGCTCCGTGTGGTCACGCGGTGGCGGGGCGGTCGCCGCGGCATAGCTGGGCAGGCCGTGCGGGGCGGGGTCGGTGGGGCGCGGCCCGTGGGCTGTACCCCGCCGTGCAGACCTGCCTGCTCCGCAGCCCTGTGACGACTGCCGCTGGCTCAGCGGGGGATCACCGGGGCAGTTGTACCAGGCGGGTGTCGGGACTGACCGAGCTGAGGAGCCGGGAGGAGGTGTAGAACTGGAAATTCTCTCACGGGGTCTGAGCCCTGCTTCTGGTATTAAAAAGTTTAATTTATATTCAAAATGGATGCAGAGGCAACATAAAATCCTGAGAGTTGAAACAAGGTTGGGAGGGCAAGGACAGGCAGCCGGGAGATGCCGGCGGCAGAGAGCACCTGCGCGGCAGGCTCGGGTGGTCGCGCCCGCCGGGGACCCGGAGCGGGGCGTGAAGGGCTGAGAAGGTGCTGAAGAACGTGGACACATCCAGGCAAAACGGGCAGCCAGGAAACAGCTTAGAGCAGAACAGTGATGTGATCAAATGTTTCTTTTAAATAGTTCACCCTAGCCTTACTGTGGAGACAGGTCAGAATGGAGTGATACGGAAGACAAAACAGACAAATCAGAAACCTTTTGCAATAATGGGAGAGAAACATACGATTGATCTTGGCCAATCAATAAAGTCCTGGTCTGAGAGGACTAGAGCGATTTATGATTTGGACTCAGTTTCAGTGGCTACTGGTTGGGTTTGGGGAAGACCTAACAGAGAACCAGGCAAAGGAGGCACAGCATGAGAAGGGGAGCTGCAGCTCTGAGCTTCCGTGGCTGCGCCCGCCGCGTTCAGGGGCGGGGAGCCCAGACGCCTCAGACGGGCCACCTTGGCCCCGGGCTGGCACTCTGCCTGGCCTGAGCTGTACGCTCCTGGACTGCCTGTCTTTCCGTCACATCACCCTTGGGCAGGCCTGATACGGCCAGTGGCAATGCCGGAAACCTGAACTGACGTCGTGGCTAAAGCGTTGGAGAGAGGTACAAAGATTAAGACGTTTAGGAAAAAGCATCAATGAGACAGGGTGACGGATTGCACCTGGGCAGGGAGCGACAGGGAGGAGTCCCTCAAGGTGGCCTCACGTTGGTTGAGAGCTGTCTTCCTCCTGATGCAGGAAAGAGGGGGAGAAAAGAGAGCTCACAGCAATTAACGCTGACTATATCTCAGCAAGTTTATCTATTTTGACTTATTGAAAGCTCACAACGCCCTTCTGACGTGGACAGTAGTGCCCTGGTCCTGGGGTTGGGCCTGAGGGAAGCGTCCGCGGTCGCAGCCAGCTGCAGAGTCAGCTGCAGGAACGTGGTCTCTCTGGAAAGCCATGTCAACACTTCTCTTGTCTCTCACGGGTGGGCCTTCTAGTATTTGTATGCTCAACTTCCTAACTTCTCTGAAAAAAAGAGCAGAAAATAATATTCCATTCACTGAACTAAGCTGCTTTTTTCCTCATCACTTTTTTAGAAGTTCAAGAGATACCCTCTTGTTTATCAGCTATTCCAGTACAACAAGTTCATCCAATAGAACATGTCAGCTCACAATGCAATCTGAGCTCAATAACCTTGCTGCCAACGAGCTGATTTTGTGCCATGGTTTTAGAAATAGAAGAGTTACTTTGATGGTCTGGAATAGTTAAGCCTGTTGGCAATACGAGCATGACTTTTCATTATCTACACCCCGCTGTTTGCAAGATAGTGGGTCCTTTTGGAAACCAATGAATATCTTCATAGATGTACATGTTATAGTGTATTTTTCTAAGACTATGAAAAAAACATGTTCCATGTAATTTAGGTCATTTCTATAATAACAGGGAGAAAATTAAAACATAAAGTATTGCTTCTTTGCATTGGCTTCTTCAGCCACAATACGTAAGAAAATTATGGAAATAATAGATAAATCCAAGAGTATGTCTCTTCCAGGGAATAGAAACAAATGAGACTAAAACATAAAAAAGAGAAATGATGAAAAAAACATACAAAGAAAAGGAATGTATTAGGTGTATAAAATTTGAAATTACAAAATCATGCTTTACCTAATTGCTAAAAAATTTTTTTCAATGCATAAGAATTAATATTTAAGGAAAGAATATTAAGGCTGACATAGCAAGACATAAAAAACCTAAGCAAACAAATAACCATTGAGCAAACTAAACATAATGTAAGTACTGCCTCCAAAAAAGTTTCGGGCCCCCATGATTTCATTGGTGAATTATTTCAGCAGTTCCATTGCTAATTGTCATGTCGGGCTCCAGATCCTGTATCTTGCCTTGAACTCATATTCTAAGCAGCTCCTTTTATCCTCCCCCCAACTCCCCCACACCTTTACCCAAACCTGCTCGACTTCCTGTGTTGTCAGTTTCAGCATACGCCCTTGGCACAAGCTCGAAACCTTGATGTCATCTTCATCTCATCCCTCTTCCCTCCTTCCTGTCCATACCACATCTTATTTTTTTTTTTTTATTCTTTCTCAATATGTTTTCTGAATCTTAACTCTTCTTTCCATTCTTCCTGCTACATACTTGCTTCAAGTCTCCATCATCTCTCACTTTAAATCTTGTAACAACCTCCTTTCTGGTACCGATGCCACCGATGCCACCAGCTCTCTCCTACATTAGTTGAGGACTAATGTAGGTCTTCCCAAAGAGAAGCTAATTCTGCACTATGCTTCTTCAAGCCTCTGTTGGTTTGCCATTACCTGGGCGTGGCATGCAAGGGTAACAGGGTGAGCTGCTGAGAATTAAATGCAACATAGTAGGAAAAATCAACCAGACTGTTTTCAATTGCTCTAGAAAAAGCATACTCTATTTTGGTGAGAGAAGGCCTTGCTATTGCATTTCTAAAGAAGCATTGCAAATCTAGATACCAGTATTGTAGGAAAAGCAGACACTCTTGTGATCTAGAGTTTACTAACTGAGCTTTTCTGCATTTTCCCACTGGCCATGAACACCCATTGTCAAGGAAAGGGCAAGGGAAAGAAAGGTTGGTCCTTGTTCCAAGGTTTGGGAGAGGCTGCCCCCTAGCGTGGGAAGGAATTTCGGGATACACTATCCTAAGGAGAAAGGACAAAGAGGGTTGCTGCAAATGGAGTTGCTACCCACAGGGAGACAGGAATCCTCTCTGCCACATGCCCTCTGCATACAGACTTTGAGATGGGGACAGCTGTGTGACTGCTGGGCCAGGGTGGAAAGAGGGCAAGGGAACGAATAATTTAGTATTTAGCTCCTGAGCTTTGGAAGCTAGTAAAGGCACCAGGAGCCTGGGTTTGAATAAATGCTGGGACCTGGGCAAGAATCACCAGCACCTGAAGCAGCAGCCAGCAACTGCGGTCCAAAGAGCCAAGGCCTTTCCCTTATTTCCTGGGTGACGTAAACCACAGACTCCAGAAGCAAACCCAAGGGAAAGAGCACGGCTCCTGACAAATGATGAGGTTGTACTTGCTGCCAACTCTGTGTTGTGGGCTGAGCTCGATTTAACTTGATTTATAATATAGAAATGTGGTGGCTTTTGTTGTAGCCAAGTATCATGGACCAATTCTTACCTGTTATTTAAGGCCATTCATAATCTGACCCCAAGCCACCTTTAAAACTTTTTTCCCAGACATTCTCTCCAGGCACTTTATATTCCAACACATTAGCAATACTGTTTTAGACATACTGCTTCTTTCTCCTAGAATGTTCTCCCACCTCACCCCTGTCTGTCTGCGTGGCAGACGCTGCCTCCAGGAGAGCCCTCCTTGACACCTCAGCTGCTCTCGGCCTCCCACAGTGCTTTCCCCATCTGCGTGTCTGAACAGATTCTATCATTATGCATCTGTTCCTCTCTAGACATACACTGGATGAATGGCCATAGAAACAGGTAGCAAGCTACCCAACTCATTCAATAACTCAAACATAACCCTTTAACCAAATGATAATTAGAGCAGTCTCGCTTCATCATTAGCATTATAGTGGACAGTGTAAATGCTACATACCAGGCACAATTCCAAACTTCAGTAAATTGTCTTAATTTAATCCTCGCAGTGAGATTAGCTACTTTATTGTTCCCATTTTACAGATATGAACACTGAGGCAAAGAAAAGCTCACTTGCAAGTAACAGCACCAGGACTGGAATCTGGGCAGTTTGGCTCCAGAGCCTGTGATTTTCATCTTAAATACTAAGAACAGACTCAGCCGTGTGTTTTAAGGACAGCCTGGCTAAACTAAGGAGGCTGTCAGTCTTGCTGAAGAGGCTTTTGCCTTTCTTACCAATAAAGTGTTGACAAAAGGTTCTTAGCCATTTTTGTGACATGGCAAGTGAAACTCAACACAGTAACCTCCCAACCTTTCTCTCCCCCCTACACTTAAGAATAAACTTACTGCCAACCTCCACAATCTCAGTCACTCCTTAACGTGGATTTAGGGCTTGGCCCCTGGAACCAACGATGAAGGCAGAAGAACACCTTTTATTCTTGGGGGAGTTGGCCCTACCCCCATTTGGTTTGTTTACGGGGACATAGTCCGCCATCTCCCTGACAAAGCAACTGGTCACGGGATGGGTGTGCCTCAAGCTTTCTAGAAACCTGAGTCCTGCGTGAAGTTACACCGGGCGGCAGGGCAGCTACCCATGAGCTTCCAGTACTGACTTTCCTCGATTCCTCAAGACTTCTGCGGTGAATTGAGGTGTGGTGAAGGGGTTCCCTTTGCTCTAGTGTTTTAGAATTGCAAAGCATGGCAATAACAAAAGCAGGCTTCTAGACAGTTTCACTTAAAAAAATCTCTACGGATAATGAAGCCCCTTATGTCCTGCAACTGGGGTAGACCACCCCTATCCTACTGCCCTCAGGAGGACACTGCTCCTCTCCTTCCTAAAGCCCAGTGGTTCAATTCTTTTGAATCTAAGAACTCTTCTATTTCCTTTCAGTACATGCCATCCCTTCCACTCATTCTAAAACTGTTACCTAGAAATGGGGGCTCGGGAAGAAGCCAGCTTTTTAGGTGGTAGCAAAATGCTGATGAGGCTTTTACCACTTTTCCAGCTCAGACCACATGTCCACAGAGTCTGGAGCTTCAGGGGGCGCTTGGAAGAAAAGCATCAGATATCACGTCCTCATTAAGAAAAAACCACTTCAAACTTGGACTAGGGCAAGATGGGGGCATGTCCTTCCCATTTCATGCTGTGGCCTGTTTAACAACTCACCTGAGGATTACGTACTCAGGACAGCAGTTCTCAAACTTTTTGGTCTCAACACCCTTTTAAAAATTAAAATATCTTTGTGTGTGTGTGTCAGACCTATCAATATATACTGCATTAGACGTCAAAACTGAGAAATTTTAAAAATGTTTATAATTAAAAATAAATCCAATACATTCAAATACAAAACATATATATTTTTAAAAAGTGCACTTTTCAAAAACTATTATTAAGGAGATAGGCATTGTTCTGCGTAGAACAATCTCCCTCAATGTTTAGTTAGTAGAGGACAGATGGATTATCACATTGTTTCACAGGTTCCATTAGCCATTGGAGCCAAGGTGCCATCACATCATCTAACCCCTGGAAAGCACCATTGTACACCTGGGAGAGAATGAGTGAAAAGCAACTAACATCTTCATATTATGAAAACAGTTTTGATTTGGCAGAACCCCAGAAAGGGTCTCAATATTCCCCTGGAGCCTAATGTTGCACTTTAGGAGCCGCTGATACCAGGGTTTGACTTCGCTATTTACTGTTAAGGGCTTAGGCCCTAAGAAGTTCCATGTTTTACTCTGTTAGAGATGTAAATATTTTCTGTCCAGTCAAAAAAGATAACCCTAAAGGTCAGGATCTATGTCTACCTCAGCAAACAATTCAAAATGGAGAAAGACATAAATCCCATTCCTCTAATTCCTCTTTGAGCCAGTTTTGCCATCTTACTGGTTCTCTTACAAATGGGTTGAATATAATCTTTAACTTATTTACTCTATTTGTATGCTCATGTTTTTAATTTTTGGAAAATTATAGTTTTACATGCTGTTGGCTATTTTTGGAGGATTCAACAAGTGTTGTGTGAAAAAGGGTATACTTCTAGCTAGGCTAGGCTACACCTCTGGCTAGGCCTTTGTGAAAGTAGAAAGGGGGAAACCGGTGGTTTTGCTAAAGAAAAAAAGAAAAAGCTCTTTCTTCTGTAGCTAGAAAACATACCTGGATGAGATTAAACAATCAAATGCCTTTCAGCATTTCGAATCGCAATTCTCAGTCTCAATCCAAAGGAGTAAAAGGTAGATTCCAAAGCATGGACAGGATCAGGACCAGAAAGGAGGCTGAGATCTGGAGACACCTGACGGTCCCCTCCCGCTCTGCACACCATTCTGGGCAAAAGTAATCCTGAGCAGTTGCAATGTACGTGAACTAGACTGAATCATACACATTCTATTGGAGGGTGGTGGTAACAAGGTTGTGAAGACAATGACAATTAAAATACTCCGTGCTTCCATTTGTGCTAAAGGAAAAAATAATGAGGGAGATGAACTTTCCATTCCTGCCAGTGGTATTGGGCCCCTACTTGTGGAATTCTAGTGTTTACTAAATGTATTATTTGAACAATATGTTCCTAACTGCAAGCTAACTATTTTAGCTGGTACGCAATTTAAGAAATGATGGAAGGAATAACTATGCTAGACTTGTTGAGAAACTGTGTAGTTCTCGGGTGATAAGCGATTTTCAAGTGCAATGTTGACTTCCTGTGATGACTTTAAAATGTAACTTTGTCTAAATTGCAACTCCACAGTTGAAATTTACCACCATAATAAAGCACCATACTGGGATACAGCCTGGGCTGGGAAAGAAAATCTCTGCCAGGTCATTGCAGCCAATAAACTGAGGATTAGAGAACGGGTTGTGTTGCTGAGAGAGAAAATACAAGAGCAGAGTTCTGATCAAGGATCAGACTTCCAAGGTTGCTGGGGTTGCTTACCAGCCCTAAAGTACCCAAAGTCACATCAACTAGCTGCTGGCTAGTTGCGTGTTACCAGAGAAACCTCTAGGCTGGGAACAAGATTCTGGGACTTCTCTAGAGTAGTCCTCAGGTCCCTGGGCCCCAGCAACAGCCCTGAGAAGGGAAATCCTTGCCTGCGGCCATGGAAGGCAATGGGTGAGAGGGTGGCTGCAGAGAGGACCCAGGCAAGCAATGACCAACCATGGAACTCACTGCTCTCCTTTTCCACATGAAAGTTCTTATAGTGAATTTCCTGTTTTCCCTCCATAATTAATTATAAACTGGGAGCAGTCTAGCTGAGTGGTCAAGAGCATGAGGTTCAGTTACACTCCCTGAATCTGGACCCTGGCTTTGCACTATGTGACCTGGATTTACTCCTGTGTTCCCATCTGAGAATTGGAGATTACAGAATCTACCTCGTAGTTGTGAAGATCAAATGAGACAAAACATGCCAAGTATCTGGTACACAGAGGCATTCAATAAACATCAGTCATTGCAAGGTGCATTAGGGGTAAAAATATCATTTGGCCATTCATAGGTTGCAGGATGAGGAGCTACACCTGGACCTGACCATCATAAAGATGCTGGACTTAGACCCCAAGTCCCTGTAACCTGTAACCACAGCCCTCCACTGGAGGCAAATGGGTTAGGGTTTTCTCTGATTTTCAGTGAAATGAGGGGCAGCATTATTATTTAGGGGAATCCTGGGATACCTATTGGTTTAGTCTTCCCAGCCTCCTCCTCTTCTTATTTTCAATAATAAAATCCACTTTTTTTTTTTTTAATGAGAATTCACTGCACGTCAGGTGGGCAAAGATTCATGCTTAATCAATGACAGCTGAATCAGGGGATCATGTTTCCCAAACTGAGCCCAGTGGGGCCCTTCCCTAGTTATTTCTGCCAAAACCTGAGACATACCACCTTTTTTTTTTTAAGTGTTTTTTTAAATTTATTTATTATAGTTTATTATGGGGGTACAACGTTCTGGTTAAGTATATTGCCCATGCCCCTCCCAACCCCCCGAGTCTGAGCTTCAAGAGTGTCCATTCCCCCGACAGTGCACATCGCACTCATCATGTAGGTATACACCCATCCCCTCCCCCCACCTCTGACCGATACCCAATTGGTATCATTCCCAAATGTGCACCCAGATGTTGATCAGGGAAACCAATTTTCTGGTGAGTACATGTGGTGCTTATTTTTCCATTCTTGGGATACTTCGCTTAATAGAATGGGTTCCAACTCTCTCCAGGA
>CM052439.1:93685043-93714614 GCA_028533085.1 Varecia variegata
AGTTGTTGCTTAGACTATGTTTCTTTTCCCCCCCAGAAGCCACAGAGCACACTATGTGGTGACAGTCTACTGTCAAGCCTAGAGAGGCAAACCAGAGAAACTGAAAGACACAGACAGAGCCCTAATGACATTGTTCTGCGTCCCTAAACTCAGATGCCTTCCTAGACTTCCTTCTTCTGTTAGCCTGCTTTGGGTTCTATTCCTGCCACTGACAAAGACCTAACCAACATGAAAAGAAAACACTGAGGAATCTGGAAAGGAGGTAATTATTTGAATTCACAGCTAATATAAGAAGAGATAGAGATAGAAATATGTGTAAACCATGCAAGAAAGAACAAAAGCCACCATAACTGAATAGCAGCATATGTTAAGGAGAAGAATTTCACTTAGAACAGAGATTACGTGGTAGGAGTGAAGTATGTTTTCACAAGCCCTACAGTTCATTCTACACACACTGAAGTCTGAGAACCACTGTTCACTGTTGCAATACGTAATACACCTGTGCTTCCTCACCATGAATTTTCTGGGAAAAAACCTCAAGTATGAAATTTATGTCAATAATACTAAACTCACAGGTGGATGGATAGTAAGCAAAGGATTATTTTTACTGATGGAAAAACCAGAGAAATAGACTACGTGCAAGACGTAGGTTATAGCTCTGAGACTGGTACCATGTAGCTAATAGAAGATGCTGTTTCTGTCAAGAGATTTAAAAATTCAGAAAAACCAGACTTCCATTCTTCAAAATTAACTATTTCTCAAAAGGAAATATGACTGTAAGTATTTTAACAAATAAAAATGCAAATCTTTTGCAATCCATGAACCTCTTCTTGGAGCATAACTTTCCTATCTCACTGCCACCATCTACCCTACTTCCAAAATTGTCCTTGTTATTTAATATCTTCCAAATATCTTAATTAATTTTTTAGGAACTCAAAGGAGAGTTTTCATGGCTTAAGCAAAATTATAAGCATAAAAATAACCTGTGGCTTATTAGTTATTCAGATAAACACCTATAGATTGCTCCTTTTCAAGTTGTGACTACCTCCTTCAAAAATGGCTTAATTGGAGCTTAATTGTATTTAGAATACAAAAGAGCAAGTATAATCATATCCTGTAAGAGTTCATATCTTATAGTATATGTGCACCTTATGTAAATAAAAAATATGAACACTGCCTAATTTTAAAATTCTTTTTGCTGTATCTGCTAATAGAGATACGAGAGCTGGATATAAAACTATCTGATAAACTACTTCCCTTCTTTAGGCTAAGTTAACTCGTCCAGGACAAAATCTCCACAATTCTCCACCTCAAAGCTTCAGCAGTATACTAATGAAATTCTGACAAGCGCAGAGTCAGGTTTTTATATTCAATATCCATGGATCACTGATCCTGTTTTGTGGATCAAAAAAATAACCTTATTTTCATTTGTAGCTATGGGTAGAATATACTGGTAATTTATATTCCTATCCTAGAAGAGTGGAACAAAGGCTATGTGTGGACAATGCACTGGTATTTTGGGAAATGAGTTCCTCATCTGTGAGGACAGCAGCCACAGAAAGTGACAAATTCAGAGGCATTCACGTTTTCCCTAAGACAACAGTTCCAAACTTTTACCTTGTCTAACATAAAATTCAGTGGTAGATTCAAAGGGGGAAAATGGGCTGAAGTTCTTAAAGCTGACATTTAACAGACTATCTGAAATGCCTGTCACATGTAAAATAATCCTATAACCGTTGCCGCCACATTCTATAAAGGGCAATGAAACTTAGATCTTTAGTTAGTATATCTCCAAAAAAAGTATGTCAGATTGGTGAACTCACTGACACATTTCATGTATTTACTATTTGAACTAGCTAAACTAAATAGTACTTTCTATGGAGTATGTCCTAGGACTTGTATTATCTTTACCCCAAAAATTAAACTACCATCTATCCATCTATTTCCTTTGACCCTACAAACATCCTATTAGAACATAAAGAGGGAAGCATATCAAATGCGTGTGTCTTTTCTTCTGGTGAATGAACCAAAAAACAAAAAAAAAAAACCTCTGCTGCCTCAAAGATTAATTACATTCCTGTTTTGAAAACTAATGAATAGTCTGATATTAGAAAATGTCACATTCATAGTTGCCTTTTAATTCTCTTTTAACTTCCCAAAGAAATAATTGGCCTAAATAGTAGCTTATTTGACAATATGCAAGAAGCACAGATCATACAATGGACATTCACATTTAATTTCAGACCTATTAAAGCATACTATAGCTAATCTATATTTCTAATTGTAATTTGTATTACCTGAGCACATACTTGCTGGAAAGAAAAAGATGACCAAGTTGAAAAAGACCCGTCTATCCCAGCCATCGACCTCACGGACCAGGCAGCAGTAAATGCATAGTGGACAGACTTCCGGGAGACGAAAGAACTGGGCTCGAGGCCTCGTCCTCTGCTGATTTACCACATGACCTTGGGAAGCCCCCTCAACTGCTCCAAGCTGCTTTCTCAAGAGTAAAAGAGAGAAATTAACTGTCCTACATATGTAAGGTACCTATTGTAATGTTCAAATGAGAAAGTGAAAATGCTTTGTAAAACTGTAAATCAGTTTAGCCAAAAATCTCTGGAAGAAAAGACTCAGATTATATTCAGGGATTATGAATCCTTTTCAATCTTCTAGTTTCCTCATTCATAAATGAGGGATTTGGCCCATAGAGAAAGCAGAATTAGAAAAGCTAAGTCATTAAAAAAAAAAAAAAAAAAAAAATCAGGCCGGGCGCGGTGGCTCACGCCTGTAATCCTAGCACTCTGGGAGGCCGAGGCGGGCAGATTGTTTGAGCTCAGGAGTTCGAGACCAGCCTGAGCAAGAGCGAGACCCCCGTCTCTACTAAAA
The DNA here is from genome assembly GCA_028533085.1 of Varecia variegata. Lineage (NCBI taxonomy): Eukaryota > Metazoa > Chordata > Mammalia > Primates > Lemuridae > Varecia > Varecia variegata. The sequence goes on from CM052439.1 coordinate 93,687,930, forward strand.
ATAGCAAGAAATGATTTGGACAGCTAAAAATATATACAGAAAAAATTAGCCGGGCGTGGTATCGCATGCCTATAGTCCCAGCTACTCGGGAGGCTGAGGCAGTAGGATTGCTTGGGCCCAGGAGTGTGAGGTTGCAGTGAGCTAGGCTGATGCCACGGCACTCTACTCAGGGTAACAGAGTGAGACTCTGTCTCAAAAAAAAAAAAAAAAATCAATGATCTGCATCTCACACAGTTCAATCACACTGTTAAGTATCAACAGTGATTATTCCAAAGGCTTAGGGATAATGATTTCAAACAACTTTTCCAAGGCATGAATATTAAGGTAAAATCTATTTTAAAAACTCAGACACTAATGAAATACTTGTCTAAATGATATTAAATCACGAAGTTGGCATAGATTTATAAACAAGATAAAATAAGAGCAGACATAAAATAGTTTAATGAATCCACTTCCTTTATTGCAGCAACTTCTGTACAAAGCAGCAACTGCAATTCTCAAGGTTAAAACATTAGAAAAGCATTTGTGTGACACTTATAGTACAGTATTATCAAAATATTACATTTTTAAACTTAGTAGATGATCATCCACCAGAGCTCAAATCTTTAAATTATTTCCATAGTCTTAAAAAATATGTAATGTCAGAAAGCATATAAAAAGAATGTAAAAGGAAACCTAAAATACAAATGAAATAATGTAACAAATAAATATTTGATTTCAGTAACCATTAATAATCAGCTTAACACCACCATTCTCTCTAAACCCATTGAATTCTTACCTATAGGAATGAACTGTCAAATGTCATTGTGTAATTATTTATTTCCAAGTTATCACTAATAATTAGAACTAAAAAAATTTGGCATTAAAATAATCAAAATTCAGCATAAATAAGGTACAACAGCTTCAACACTAGCTAGCATCTCTACGAATTAATCATTGAAATTTATTAGAGCACTACAACAACCTTGAAACTTTTGACCTGGTGTCTAGTGTTAAGTGAAAGTAAAACAATTTTTTTAAAGTGAAAAGCTTCTTACATTATTTCACAGACAATATTACCCTCCCCACATTATGCATATTTAGATATATTTTATGTACTTTATACACACATGTATAACGCATGACATTTGGTTCCTGTAGTATAGATCACAATGATGTTTTCTTGAATGGAAAAAAACTTAAAAAAAAAAAAAAAAAGGTAAGTGTACCTGTGCACATATCAAGATAGCAGCACTCAGTCCATGCCCTATTTTCCATTTTAAAAGTTCACACATGATATTGTTTACTGAATATATTTCTACTCTCTTTCCCCCCAAACACTGCAAAGCCTGCAATACATGGAACAATGCTATGAGTTATAATGTAGAAAAGAACTTTTAGAAAATCAGCTCCTTCATTTTCTTAATATTCTGAATTCAAAATTATCAGATCTCCAATTTATATTAATTGAATTCATACTCATGCAGCAAAATACTGCACCACTGAAAAGAATAATTTTATAGATTTCTATCAAGATTCATGAAACTTGCATAAATTCTACACCATGGAAACTTATACCAATGAATCCACCAAACAGTATTTTAGATGAAATGTTCCCAATCTTTTAATTGGATAACTGTGTGAAATTACAGCATGCCCTTCAAATGATCACCCTTGTTCTCCGTGAAACCTATATCCATCAATCTGATTTTGAACTTATGTTTACTAAAACAAAAAATAATTTAATCTAATGAATCTTGATCACTTTAAAATGCAAAACACCAGCAACATAAATTTCATTATATGTACACATATGCATCTGTGTATGCATATACATATACACACACACATATACAGATATGTAGACATAAATCCCTTGAAATGTTTTTAGGAAATCCTTCCTTGAATAAAAAATGAAAAACTTCACATTAATAACTGTATATAAAGCTTTTAGTAACAGTACATATGCACTGTCAAAATTGTACTAGTAGACTGTGATGTCAAAACAGACATTTCAAAAGCACAAACTGGCAGTTTTTCTTAACACAAAAGTTTTAAAGTATTATGAATGGATTAAATTTAAATGTTCAGAATAATCTGTTCAAACCTGAGTGTATTAAGACTAAGTGTATTTGACAATTGAATGAAGTAAGCCTAAAAACATTTCACTAAGAAACCAGTGGTCCATTTAACCATTTGATGAAACATTATTTTAATGATTTATAAAGGATGGTACAGTATAGTGAAATTCCACATAGTGTTTATTGAAATACTCTATTAAATGACATTGCTTTGTCTAAATTTCCTCCAGAAAAAAATCTGTTAGCATTTCTTTAAAGTCCCTCAGATTTGAGGAAAATTCTAAATTAGGACAGATCTCTCTTCAAATAAATACAAATGATCTTGTTTAAAGAATGACAACATATAATTTTTCAGCATGGTATATTCCAAGTATTGGATAAATCCTCAACCTTCCCTACGGTTTCAAGAAATAATAATGAAGGTTGATATAATACCCAATCATAAGGGTTTAAAAAGTTATTTTGGGACTTTTTATCTTAGCTTTACATTTACAAGTACTCATGTAAACCTAACCTTGGGGTCACTTTTTGATTACCATATTTTTTCCCCATTTTTCATTAACCTGCCCTAATTCTCACCTTTAATATCTAACACATACCTTTAAAAAAGTAATAGAAAACACACAGTACTCAACATTAATTGGTCAATGGAAGAAGAAAAGCAGTGTCCATTTTGTCTTAAGGTGGAAGAGACTAGAAATAAAAATAATAGCTGAAGGCAAAGTTTGACATTCTATAAATTTATAAAAGAGGATATGTGGATGAGATTTGGTTAATTTCAGAAGGCACCTCAAGGCTAAAGGCTTTTTGTACTCCTTTCATCAATCAAAAAATAACACACTTTTATTGCTATTCCAGTAGCAAAGGAAAACTTTACTCTCATGAACTTCAGTCCAAGAAAGAATCACCATTCATTAAGATTGAGATATGGAATTGACTAAAACTGAAGTCTCCATACACATATCAATGGAGAGGCTTTCCTGTGTGCTTTCAAAGTAATGAAATAGTGAAAGAAAAGTCACCATTCGCCATTGTGATGTTAATATGTCATTGAAGATTTCAGTTACTTCACTAGGCACTAAGTACCACTCTGGAGGACTGTCCATTGTGTAGAACATTTAGGAATAGAAGGTAAGGACACTCTGATGATTCCCACGGACTAGGAGGATTGGTGGTAGGTCCTTAGATAGAGCTTCTAACCACGCCATGTAGAGAGCACTAGACACAGCACCTTTTCGTGCAACTGGAAGACTCCTGGCATCCAAAACAGAAAGGAAATTGAGCAATACATTTGAGAAGAGTAAGATGTAACAAAAATTATAAATGAAGTCACAATAAAATTAACTAGAATTTACTATAGTTTGTTATAATTACAGAATACTTCCGAGTGTGGGGAAATTCTCCATACAGGAATAGCAACTACAGTCATGTATCACTTAACGACGGGATGTGTTGGGAGAAATGCGTTGCTAGGCAGTTTCACCCTTGTGCGATCATCACAGTGCACTTGCACACCTGGGCTGGACGGCACAGCCTACTGCTCCAGGCTACAAACCTGCATAGCATGTCACTGCACTGAACTCTGCAGGCAGCTGGAACACAATGGTAAGTATTTGTGTATCTAAAGATAGACAAGGCACTGTAAAAATACATTATATAATCTTAAGGGACCACCGTCATATATGTGGTCCATCATTGACCAAAACACCTTTATGTAGTGTGTGACTATACTAAACACTCATATTACTATTCCTGTTTTCCATTTTAAACAAAAGATTTTTAAAAACCTATTCATAAGAACAGCAAATAAATATTTCTATAAACCAAAATACATTTGGTATCTAACACTAAATCCCAAATTCCCCTTTCTTCAATGAAAATAGAATTCTTTTAGGAGAAAGGGATGTTTCTATCGGAATTTAGAAAATGGAAGCTATATATGGATAAATGAAATTCTTATCTTCTTCTATTTTTCTGAGTTGTAGTTTCTATTTATAAATGATGGCGTAGGGGCTAATTGCTACACAGAGTGAAGTTTCTCTCTAAATTTCTACGTTTTAGTGTCTTCCGTTACAGGTATTTGATCATCAGCAGAACCTGAAACTTTCTGATATACTGAATGGTTATTTTTAAACTAACAATCCTTTAGTATTACTTTTTCCATCACTTGACATGGTTTTTTGGAGGCCTGAGTTTTCCTTATCTATTAAGGACAAAGGCTCTAGAACTGAGAAAATTTGGGTTCAAGTAATATCTAGCTAACCTACTTTAACAGACAAAGAGCCAAAGTAGGCAATTAGCATCTATATTTAACGCAGGGACAACGTATCTATATGTGAAGTTTGCGTGTGGGGAACCCTGGGAGTGGTGATTCAGATAGGAATCTCAAATCAAATTTAATCCTCCAAATAACTTTCTGAGGTTATTGTCATAAAGAAGAAAGCCATCCAGGAGCCAAATTTTAACATGGGACCATCCTACCTCCCATATGCTATGCTGTAATGTTTACAAAGCTAAGGAATTTTGAAAAGGTGAGAAGAAGGGTAAAGGAAAAGTTTCAGAATAACCTATTATGATAAAGAATTACTTAGATTTATATAATGCTTAAGGTTAAAGTTTTTATCTTTCCTCCTAACTTAAATGATTTCTCCAAAAGCTCAAAGCAAAGTACATTCAAGAAAGTTTTTTCCACCTTATAACCCTAAGTCATTGTGGGTGCTATATAGATATGTACTTGGAATATAAATTAATTCAAAGTACATCATCCTAAAATGAATAACAATAAAATTTTAATACAGATATTACTTACATGACAATAATATTAGCTGTGCTTGAATGTTCCTTTAGTAGTTCATTTAACCTGATCTGCCGGTATGTCTGAAATGAAACAGGACAAAGTCATTTCTAGATCATTACAACTGGTTCCTTCCATACCAATTGCACTTCTTGGTATTTATGTCTTAAGGATTTTAAAGAACCACATAGAAGCTTAATGAAAAGGAAGCAGAAGAAAAGAATACCTTGGTCTTATAAAGTTCAAGCTCATTATCTGTTATTCGCCATGGTTCATCTTCTTTCATTTTATCTGCAATATCTTGTTCTTTATCATCTTCGTGAAGTCTGTATGGTTCAATCATTTCATCAAAAGCTACAATACTTAAAAAATTAAAAGAAAAATGACAATTAACTTTATTTAAATCACGTAACAAGAAGATCTTACACACTAAATTCTAACTTGAAAAGTCAATGCTTCTCATCTATCGTGCTCCCCTCCATACCCAAACTACAACAATCACTTTGGCAATTCATTTAAAAAATAGCAATTGCTAGTCTCTCAAACTGATTAGAAATTTAGAACCATACTGACAATACAGGTTGAGTATCCCTAATCTGAAATGCTTCAAAATCTGGAGCTTTCTAAGCATCAACATGATGCTTGAAGTAAATGCTCATTGGAGCATTTTGAATTTCAGATTTCCAGATTAGAAATGCTGAACCAGTATGTACAATGCAAATATTCCAAAATCCAGAGGAATCTGAAATTTAAGCATCTGGGATAAGGGATACTCAATGTGTAATAAAATTGCTGTTTTTAACTGCTAAAGCTGATCCCCCTGTATCTACCCCTGCTTCTACGCCCACCCCCTCAACTTGAATAAATTTTATCAAATTAGCCAAAATGCAAATTGTGCTACTACTTGGCTCAATACACCCAAAGGCTTTCCCAGTTCAAATACCAATGAATAAAAGTAGTGCAAGAAAATACACTAGAACATTTTGAAGGGAGGAATGGGCAGATACTAAAATTTTAAAAGATACAGAATTAATTTCTAGATCTAAAGATCTTTACTAGGACAAAAGGTAATAAAAGAACATGAATGGCACTGTAATCCCCTATGAATATGAGAAATATTTTTTAGTATCACATCTAGTAAAGCACATGGTATATATTGTTTTATAATAGAAGCACTCTCTCCCTGATTACAATCTCAAAAGATATACTTTACTATCTTCTATTTAAAATAAATTCTTTATATCAGCTTCATCATTTCTTCAACATTTATCTGAGAATAATTAAAATTATATCTGGTAAAATAAATACAACTATAAATATAACAACCTCTGTATACCATTTTCAGGTAGAATATTCCAAGAGTCTGTGCTAGGAGAATTCTGAATGCAATTATTGTAAGTAAATTCTTAGTTCTCCTACTTTAGCAATAAAACAAAACAGTGGAAAGTAATCAGCATTTGGAATAGAGACTGATTGGTTATAATCAATGTGGGCAGGGACGATGGAAATAAACCATCTGTGGCATTAACAATTTTTTTTTTAATTTTTTTTTTTATTTTATTTTTTTTATTTCAGCTTATTATGGGGGTACAAAAGTTCTGCATAGATAACAATTTTCAGAAATCACATAAGTAGCGATCGCAATCCTCTCCAAAAATTGAAAACTCTTTAGACTTATTTTAGTATCTGCTGTAGGCATGCTAAGTATCAGTGCTAAATTTTTAAAAATTGACTTCACATGTAACTAATAGCAGGAAAAAAACCTCTAGGTACTTAGTTTAAGTTGAATTTGTGTCTGAGTAGGCCAACTAAAAAAGGATCAGAAATTTGTAATTTATACAATGACTTACTTTTCTTTCTTTGGTTTGGTATTGATATCTCCTAGGACCATAATATCTGAGAAGTCTATCCGGAACTTACTAAGCAAGGTAGCCATCCTATAACAAAAATGAATAAGCACTGAGATACGTGAAGGGCACATATAAGTAGTTTTATTCTGTACCAGGCTGAATCCATCTACCTGAAGAGCATGGTTTACAGGAGAAGCCTGTAAGGTGCTAAACAACGTCCACCTGAATTAATTCACAACGTTCATTCACAAGTAGACTTTTAAATTCCCCAGTAGAGACTTCTGCTCCATTCTTTCACTTTCTCTGAATCTCTCCTTGGTATCCAATAGTGAGTAGGCAGAGAAAGACATTAAAAATGAAGTCTGAATGACAACTAGTATTTTTTTAAGCTAATTTTAGCCAAATTATATTAGCAAGTATATGAATTTCAGTAAAAACTAGTAAATGGATATTATTTTTAGATTATTCTTCCATCCAAGAAGAATGCTTATCTCAAGGCCCAAATACGACTTTGTGGGCCAAACTGAAGATACAGCTAACAGCAGATTAATTTCACAGCTTTTGTGGGGGGAGGGAGAGAGAGGAACTGGAACAGGCATGGAAAAGGAACAGCAAAGAGCCTGATTTTTCAGTAAATACCCTTTTGGAAGCATAGCTGGCAATGAAACACTGGTGGCAACAACAGAAAAGGTGAAGTGCACATACATACACACAAGAAAAGCAATTAAAAAAACAATTTTATTTTCCATAAAATGAGTCTTTAAAATTAAGATATGAGATATTAGAAAACAGATAAGCTACGGGTTTAACTATTAAATTCATTACTAGTATTTCTTGCATAATTCATTATTAGAAATGAATAAACACCTACTTGAATTCCAGTATCTACCTATTATACTGAGTTCTTACTATACAATGTGCTACACATTATAGGGCCCACAAAACTCAAATTTAAGAAAATATAATACAGGCCAGAATGTGAGGAGTGGTAGGTATCAAGTGTATTGTGATTCGGGAAGGAAACATAACAACTAGTCAAGGGGGCAAAGGGAAAAAAAACAGGGAAAGCATGAGGAAGAACTGAGCTGGGTTTTAAAGAATGGCCTATTTAAATAGATAACAGGAAAGGCAAGCGAAGAGCCACTCATATTTACAGGAGAGACATGAGCACAAGTAGAAGCCTGATGTCACAGAGTGTTCAGGGCATAGGCAGAAGTGTAAGGTGGGGCACATTTGGGGCAATATGAGATAAAAATGGAAAGGAACAGGAGAACATACTGTCAAAGGCCTTACAGCAATTAGACTTTCTCTGGGAGGTCATGGAGAAGTTGTTCAAGTACTTGGGTAGAGGAATCACGTGGCTGAAACTCTGCTCTCCAAGCATGCAACTGGCAGGGCTGTGCACAGCACGTGCAGCAATGCCAGAGACGAGGCAGGGACACTTAAGGAGCAGGAGAGCACTGAAGCCAGGACTAGCATTGTGGCAGCACAGACAGAAGGATGGGGATGTGTGAGAATGGCATCCTGCAACTTCTGTCGTCCAGAAGTCTACAAAATGCATCCCATGTATCATATGCAATCTTTGTGTACTTTCTTCCCCAATTAAAAGAAAAACAGCTGCTTAATATTTTAATGCCACAAGAATTTAAGAAGAACTTTCTAAATGCTAGTATGTTAAAAATATCACATTTAAATAAAATTAAGTACCTACAACTTAAAGGTGAAGACTAAATTAAAGAGAATGCAGAATTTTCAGCTTCAGTATAGAACAGAGGAACATGACTGACATTTTCTGGATTGTCTAATTTTTACCCTATCAAGTCTATATTGTGATAATGAAGTGCTACTAGATTAATGCCCTTCAGTTTTAAATGAACTTACGCTCTCCGGTCATGGTCTATTCTGTTTATTTTTCCACCAATGAATACTCTGATCTTACAGTCTTTCCACTTTTTCTTGGTAGTCAGAAGATAAGGTATCAATAAGGTCAAACCTGAATTATAAAAATATAACAAATGATTTGTAAAATGCTAATTTATCATTCAAAAACTTTTAATTCAATTTAGTCTCTAAAAACATGTTCACTACAACTCAATATAATACAAAATTCTTTCGGTCCTTCCTTGATAATTCAGTCAAAAAAGCCATCAGACAGGCCTAAGCAGGGAGGGAGGCCCGGTGGCGTCTGGGTCCGTTTGAGGAAGCACGCCAAAGGGGACAGTGGACCGGCAGAGTCGGGACACTAGTCACACACAGGAGGACTGAGGAAATGAGTATATTCAGTGACCCTAATGGGAGCCAGGTTTAACACTGAAATGAGAAATATGAAAGGGAGAAGCTGGGCTGAAATTGCTATTTGATCTCTATACCTACACACACACACACACACACACACACACACACACACACGTGTGTGCGTATTTCCTAGCTCTGTCCTCTTAGTGGTCCTGGGAACATATCTAGTGGCATATCTAATACCTTGATCTTTGTTTCTAAATACTATTCTCCACTAAAAGGAACCAGCGTTCCTTGGATAAAGGGTTGCTGCCACAGCTGGTGTAGAGAAAGTACAAAACTACAAACTGAGCTTGTGACGTCGTCTCGTGTCAGAAAGTAACTAAAAGAATGACTGGATATGATAAATGGACACAAAAGAGGATCCCACTGGCTAAACATGGGACAAATGGAACATCAAAACAAATAATGAGAGTAACAAATTATACCCCACTGAATAAAACAGGAATCAATGAGTCCATCCTGATAGAAATAAAGAGAAAGCTCTTCCTTGCGGTAATATGCCAACTAATAAACAAGGAAGAAATGATGGGATTGGAAAATTATCATTTGGCAATCACGACAATAATAACAATAAATTCAGGAAGAAACATTTATGGTTGCTAAAGATAGTGGTAAAGGTAAAATGATACATTTAAATACTCTCCAAGTAACACCTCCCCTCCCCTCCCCTCCCCTCCCACCCCCAAGACCTATAATTATAAAGGGGGGAGTAACTTTCCAGTGGATAAATCTGGTGAAAGCCACACTGCTCAGTGGTCAAAGTTAATATCACCAAGGATGGGAAAGACAAAACATCACGTGCCACCTAATGAGATGTAGACAGAGGAGCACAGCATTACTTCTGTGATATTTCTGCTACAAATACATAAACAAATTATGATAAAAAAGAAAATAGCACTCCAAATTGAGTGACATTCTACAAAATGGGCTATAATATTAAAAAAATCTTAAGGTCATGAAGCTCAAGAAGTACAAGGCAACTTCCACACTGAAGGATACTGAAGAAGCCTGACAACTAACTGCTGTGCCTGATTCTGAAACTAATCTATGGGTGAAGAGTGCATGCCATTTCTCATTACTGTTCTCACAGCTTCAGTAAAGTCATTAAAAATGTATATTAACCACCTTACCTCCATCATCAAAAAGCCACCAGACATCAATAGTATTCTTGCCTTGTTTCTTCTGAAACTGTGCACTAGCTTCAAGAAGCTTTTGGTCAGCTACATTTAAAGGCACAATAGGGCCTTTGGATTCTAAAGGATTAAGCAAAAAAAAAAAAAAAAAAAAAAAGATATGAGGGAAATAAATATTAAAGTCCCTTTTGTTGAACTTCTATTATTTCCTAACTTTGGTACATTGATATGTTTATAATACAGATGGTTGTATATGGTATCCATATACACTTACGTATTTGGTTGTTTATAATTTAAACATACTTTAAAAATGGCTACAGATAAATACCTCTTTACAATAACTAAACTAATCCAAATTATCTTGCCTAATTTCTAATATTTTGAAGCATTCTGAATGAATGTGAATGTAAGAGAATCATAAATACCAATCAAAAAAATTATACTTGGCTGCTAAATTTTGTTGTTTTTTTTTTTTTTTTTTTAGAAAAGCTGTTTTAGTCTAACTGGACAAATCAAGTTTATGCCTGGTTCTGTGAAAATATTTCTTTTGTAATCTGGTATCTCAATAATGTAAAGCTCAAGACGTTTTTTAAATAAAAGTTGTTATCTGTAATATAAATGACAGAAGGGAGCTGAAGACATACTAATACAACTTTACAATTATCACACTGAAAGCTTAGTCTAAGGAAAAACTTCCTTGTCTTTATCTTTCGTCCTCTCAGTATGTGACACCCAATTCTAAAGCCATATAACTGCCACATCTTTCTCTGAACCACAGAAAGATGGGGAGATTTCTTGGAAGGGCACCCATCTGCTTAAGTCTAAAGGTAATACACCAAGGGAGTTCCCATTTATATTCCCAGGAACTTAAAAAAAACAAAAACAAAAAGCAAAAACAGTGTTGGTACTGTGCGCAAGCAAATGACTATTATGACACTCCTACACCAAAATTTTAAAAGCAGAAATCCACAGGAGGAAATCTGATCAGTTTTGCAGAATGTCATTCACTTTTCATGCTGCCATGGTATATGCAAACATGACAAATGATTTTGCACGATGAAATAATATGGCTACCAAACCACACTGCTCCGTAACTCTCACCTCTATCTCCTTCTCATAAAATGCATGTACGTTGACATGACTGTGTATCTCCCAAACGCAGCACGACTGTGAGAAATATTATAATTTTTGAAATGAAAAATATATTAGTATCAAAACTGAGGACTTGGCTGCTTACAACTGATGGTAAAGAATGCAAGTGACACTGTAAACCTATTTCAGTGTCCCTACTTATCATCTAAACCATGCAGTTTAAATTAAAAAAAAAAATACTGACTTTCAGGGTTTGAATATTTCAGAAATGCTGTCATGATTTAAAACAATTAGTGATGTATCACCTTTTCCCAAGAAGATATACTCTTCAGTTGGGTTAATGATAATTTTTCTAATCTGCATTTAATAGGTAACTGTAATATCACCTTACCATGGAAAATAAAAACTAAGGTAAAAAAAGAAAAGAATAAGGTTGGAGTCAAAGAGTTAACAGTATGAAAAAAGGGATTAAAATAAAATGATGAAAAATGCCTGCCTTTTTTCAACAGTGGTTGAGTTGGAGTCTTGCCATCCTCTTCCTCGTCTAGATTATATTTAAAAAACACAAAATATAAGTTAATTGTTTTTATATTAATAAAAACCCTAAATAGAGCACATTTACAAACAAAACATAGAATGAAGCAACAGTCCACAAAAAGAAAAAAAATAAAGGCTGAACATTAATATTTTCTATACTGAGTGCCAAATATTTTAAAAAGCAAACATATTTTAGACCTCTCCCCTACATGGCAACTGATTAACACATCTAAATTTTATTTCTGTAAAATTATCAAAAAAACTTCAGATTTTTTGAACTTTCATATTTGAAATCAGTTATAAAGATGTTGAACTATGGCTTATAGAGTAGAAATATGACATTAAAAAAACTGATGTTGCAGATAATAAATTTTAACCATGCTACTGCATCACTATGCAAATGACTGAAAAGCAATTTTAGAACAATTAATCGATATTTGGTATTTGTAAAAAACTAATCACTATATCACCACTTGAAATATTAAGGAATTTGATAAGACAGAAGTCTTTTGCTTTATATAAAATGCCAGGTTATAAATGATTTTTTTCCTAAATATATAAATGTATATATGTATGTGTACATATATTCATCCATTTATATTTAAATATCTATAAATATTTTTCTTCAGTTAAGGGGGTTTTCCTACTCTTTTTTTCTTAACATAAGCTTGCATTATTTGTTTCGGGTATGTAAAAGTCTGGACTTGGACATGAAAGAACATACGGCGATGGGCTCTGGAGTTAGACACCAAGATTCCAATCTTACCTCTACCCTTTCTACTAGCTGCGTGAACTTAAGCTAGTTACTGAATTCCTCACCTTTCTCGTTTGTAGAAAGGGTTAACAGTACCTACCTTAAGTAAGGCTGTTATGTTGCAAGCATTAATGCACTGAGCTTAGTGCCTGGCACAAAGTCAATATGCGAAGGGTGTTCTTTTTGTCCCCTTGCACATCATATGCTTCAATAATCAAGACAGACATAACCAAATACTAGGCCTATATAATCACTACACTAGAATGTTTCTAATTCTGTAGATTTTAAAATTGTATAAACTTATGCCTGTTATGGAATATGAAAAAATTATCATATTTAATTTTATAGTAGTATTAAATATGCCCTTATGGAGTAGATATTTAATAGTATCTGTCTTTGATGATTACAAAATTTATAAATATAACTATGGACATTCTGCACTCATTTAAAAAAACTCGGAAATGTCAAGGAAATCCTGACGTTTCAAAATGATTTAAACTAAGTTAGACATTTAGATTTTTACAATAAAGAGTAGAAATATACTGATCCAGTTTCCTCTTCTATAAAAATAATGATTTCATAAGATTGTGACACATATTAATAAGCTAATGTATGAATAACATCTACATGTGTTTGTACAGAGTAGATGTCTGATAAATATTACTTCTTCCCCTCCCATCATAACTTCACCTATTAATTCCTAACAGATTCTGTAGAGAAAGGATCCAAGAAAAAAAGGGCAGAAAAACCAAAAACATAAAACAAAAAAGAAAAGTAAGAGGAAATGAAAGAATGTATACCATAAGTAAAAATAAATGCAGGACATGAGAAACTTTATCAGAATCTGTCTATAGAATTTTGAGGCAAAACAGAAAAGAAATTATAATCAAGCCAGCAAAGAAGTGACAGGGAAAACAGGTGTCAACTAAACTTTCAAGTACTACCACTCTAAGTGAACAAGGTAAATAAGAAGGAAAGAAATAAAAAGTAACATTAATGCTTCTAAATAATATAGAAGAGATAAATTACACAGAGACATGATTTGTCCAAGGTTATCAATTTCAGAAAAAGAATGGTCATTCTTGTACAGGAATCAAAAGAATGATATGGTTTGATGATTTACAGTGCAGATTTTTTTTTGCGTGTCAGCTGGCAATAGGACAGATGGAGATACTAGACTGAACAGAGGTAGGAGAGTGAGGGTAGGAGAGTAAGATTTGGAAGTCATCCCTCTTTCCTTCTCATAAATATGAAATACAGATCTGTGGATAAAATTATCTGAAAGTCTCGCGAGATTTTTTAACTCTAAAATTACCATGTTCTTTCCAAATTCAGATTTAAACTATGCTTCAAATTAAAATGTTTTATTTAAAGTATAACTAAAAACACACAAGATCATATTAGTAAACAATTGGCATGGTTTCTGTTCCATGACCTAATACCTCATACCTACCGCTAGACATTTTGTAGCCATTTCTGAAAGCCATAAATTTTACCTGACCAACTGGAAACCAACACTACAAGTTTTAGAACAGGTTACTTTATAAGACATATTAATAAAAACCATTTCTTTCCCTCCAATTAAAATAATACCAATAAAACATTGTTTGAAAGAAAATTACCTTTATGTGTAACAGTTTTTTCACCAGGTGGTTTGGAAGTATCTAAATCTGATTTCTTACTATACTCCACACTTAGCACTACATCCTTGGTGCCAGGAGACTTCTCTTGTGATGACAATAATTCTTCTGTAGACATAAAAGTATTTAAAATAGTATCTAAATCATATTTTAACTGTTATGGAAGACATCATGGTTTAATAGTTAAATAACATTTTTAAGCAATGTGTTTATTATGAAGTAGTAAGTTTATTATAAACACTTTCTTACGTAAACAACTGTGGTAATCTATCTGAATTGACCACTCACTTAAATATGTGAGCCACAACTTACTGTCAGATACAGGTTAAGTATCCCTAATCCAAAAATATGAAACTTGTTGAGCACCTACATGACACTCAAAGGAATGCTCACGGGAGCATTTCAGATTTTGGATTTCTGGATTAGGGATGTTTAATCAGTAAGTACTGTACAAATGCAAATATTCCAAAATCCAAAAGTCAAAATACTCTGGGTTCCAAGCATTTCAGATAAGGGATACTCAACCTGTATTTGAATTAGGAGCTGCGGAATCAGTAATAAGTAAAAGTCACGAAACAATAGAATCTGGTACACAAAAGAACACTACTGAGTATGTGAATCAACTCTACTCTCAGTCAGTTACACATATAAAACTGCAAAATGTTACAAATATTCATATGCATATGAGAAGATAATAGACAACACTGAAAAATTCTACCCATAACTAAGTTTGAGACCAGGAGATAGAGTCTTTTCCTAAGCACATGATACCATTTCTTCATTTTTAAAGCAGTTTCTTCATTTTCGTTTTTGGTCAGAGTTAGTAAATATTTAACTTCCACCATAAAAACATTTGTCATAAAGACAAATATCATACAAAATTCATAATATGTCCATAATCCTTATCACTTATTTGTGTGAATGAAGAGAAACAAAAATAGAAACTATGTGAGCCTAGGTACCAGCACTACACAGAGCTCATAGGCCTTTTCTCCTCTTTAATCTTCACAACAACCCTGTGAGATAACTACCTTCTAAAAGATAGGGAAACTGAGGCTTGGAAGTCACAAAATTTTCTCAGGCTACAGAACCACTAAGAGAAAAAGTTGGGATTTTAAAAACAGATCTGCCTGACTCCAATGCCTATGCCCTTAATTCCTATGTTAAGCTAAATTCCTATTTCAAAGTCCGCATGATGAATAGTAAGGCTTTCAACAACATTTCAAAATGATTACAAATACATGAAATACTTTTTTACAGTTTCAATCACATTCAAAGCTCAGTAAATGATAGAACTATACAATTTATATGCAAAACTGTGATACTTTTGAGAGTGAAAAGGAACACTACTAATAATTATGCAGAGTTAACAAGTCAGGTACCCTAAACCTCAATTACTGAAATATATTTTGCCAGGTCTACTCCAGAATAAGAAAATGCATTTTCAGCAAGCCATACTTTTTTGTTACATGGATAAAACTTAAAGTGTTTCATTCAAAACTGTAGACTACCCCTGAAGTAGAAGGTGGGAAGATTAAAACAATTTAAATACATAAACAGATGACAAAGTTCATTATATGCCTCTTAGCTATTTAGGCTTAGTTAATTCTGATGATTTGGTTCATTAATTGATAGGGATAAATGTTAGGTGTGTATATATATATTTTTTCTTAAATATGTATTTTTTGAGCTACCAGGAAATCTTTAGAGAAAATGGAAATTTCCATAGTTTTTATAAAGTTACCAAAAACAATAATTATGCCTTAATTAGGTTTTAACCTTCACTTGTAAAAAATGCTTTAAAAGTTACATATTATAATTATTTACATAACATTCTTGACAAAATTGTATAGTAACGAAAAGGGAAAAAAGAGCATGGTGGGGGCATAAAGCAGCACAGGAGGTCTTCACAGTGACAGCACGGTTCTGGGATCTCGACTGTGGTGGTGGTTACACAAATCAACACGTGATAAACTGCACGGAAATACACACACATACGTAAAACTGGTGAAATGTGAATAAGGTTTGTGGGTTGTTCTAATGTCAATTTCCTGGTTTAAAGTACTATAGACATGCAAGATGTTACCACCGCTAGAAACTGGATAAAGAGTACATAAGACTTCTCTGTACTAATTTTTTTGCAACTTCCTAGAAATGCATAAATACATCTGAATAAAAAAAATGTTTTAATGATTTATCAGGTCTTTTCTGAAGACAGGAAACTTTATGATGAAGTTTAGATTCTCATTATTAATAATAACTATATGCACAAAGCATGACTTTTGTGAACACCAAAATATCTAATGATTTAGTAGTCATTTAAAAATTTTTCCTCAGACTATTGTACTTATCATGTCTTTTTAAAAATTTGGCCAATAACTAATGTCTGCTTCTTTTAAAGTTATGATTTCAACTGAATTTTATTCTCTCTATTAATAATCACCATCATCCAGGTTAGTACAAAGAGAAAACACAATCTTTGGTGGAGCCAAACAGATCCAATTTTAAAATGTCAAACAGTAAGTCCATGACACAGAATAAATGGTAATTATTAAAATTAATGAAGAACTTGTCAGAATTATATAAAATTTCCTTAAAAAGTATTTATATTTTTTAAGTAAAAAACTTATTTCCAATACGATTTACCTTGTCCTTGAAGATGAGATATATCCAGACCTTCTTTTAGGCGAATAACCACTACCCCGTATTGTATGTCAAAGGCATCACTATTGAAAGAAAAAAAAAATTACAAAGTTTCCATGTTTTCCTCTATAAAATGAAGACAATAGTAAATGATCTCTAAAATTACTTTCAGCTTTAAAAGTCTGATTTTTAAAATATGCTTTGAAAATTATTTGATGAGATATGTATGTTTGTCTAAATCTCACACCATTCCCATTCCGTTGTTCTGTAATACCCTTGAAAACTACTTTGTAGAGTTTTATAGTATTAACACTCTACCTATAGCAGCTGTCTAAAGCAGTAACAGTATTTTTATCCTATAAAGTAAAATTATAGAAAAACAAATTTCAGTAATGCCACCATTCCCATTCCCTTGTTCTGTAATACCCTTGTAGATCTTTATAGTATTAACACTCTACCATTAATACAAATGGGACCATTTGTGTTTTAAATACATTAAAATCTGAAAGACAGTTCTAAAACCAAACTCTGAAAACTTCACTAAGACCATAAATCTCCATTTTTTTAGCCCAAATTTTTCCCAAATCTACTGAAAGAATTTTAAATTCCAAAACTTCAGATTGGTCTCCAAGAGTGGTTACAGGCTTCACCTTTATTTTTAATTATTATTTTGCATTATACAAGTAATCAATATTCACTATAGACATATCAAAAATGATATATTAATATATAACTACATATAATACAAAGAAAAGGCTAAAATCTAATAAAATAGTAAAATTATTACTGCTACTGAAGTGGAAAATTCCACTGACAAGTCTCCACCCTCACTAAGGGTCCCCATTACCCTCCTTGACAGCTGCTTCTCTTGCTCCTGTAAACCGCGTGCAGCAGTTTCTACCATGATAAGATAAAACAGAAAGAAATTCTGGAGAAACTCTGTACCAGAAACTAAGGCTGTGCACGACCCTGCCCCCGATAAAAGATAACCACCTTGTAACTGTGCTCCCTTCCTCCCTAAACCTAGTACATAAAAGACTGCTATACTCTTTGTGAGGGGCTCAGAATTTGGAGGCAAGTCCCCTCTGAGCCCACCAGCGTAATAAAACCCGTTTTGCTGTACTTCCGTGTGCCTTTCAGTCCACACTGCTGTAACACTACTGACAAATCAAAGAATGTGTTTAGGGTATAACACTCAGTTATAAAAGGTTTTTTGTTGTTGTTTTTAAATCAGAGAGACAATTTGGCTTCATTACTATGATGAATAACTGAGGTCAAAAGAGATTCACTGGAGAGAAAAAAATAATAGACATGTTAGTGTTTCTCAGCCATATCTTGAAAGGTCTAATTAATACTAGAGCAGAAATTACCTCAAGCATTTAAAAAAATAGTAAATAAATCAACTGAATCAAAATCAATTTCCTTAAAGAAAAGCCAGGGAATACAGCTCCCGAAGTTTCCTTTGGATTAAAACAGCTAAATGTTTTTGCTATAAGCTATAGAAATTGATTTGTCCTTTCAGACCTTACATACTGTTCATAAAAAGAGAATATATAAGTATACCTCAACTGCACAAGGCATTTAGAATCACAACCAAAACATTAGGTGCCACAAGCTGAAGGAAGAATGAGCGGTGTCACTGCTTTAAAACTGCTATTAATTTACACGGCTCTAAAAAACCAGAAAGCAGTATTTTGCTGATCCTTAATTGCAGCTTGATGTGCAATACTTGGAGTAATACTTGGACTTTCAGGGCAAACATTCACTGTAATCCCTACAAGGTCGAAGTCAGAAAGGCCCTTTCAGTGCTCCCGTTATAAGCAACTATGACTAACACTGTGGCAGGCATATAGAAGAACTATTTGCAAGAATGTCACTTTTTCTGTTTTCTGAGATAATTACCCCATGTCACTGGTCTTGAGTCTTGGGAGAGAAAAAGCACAGTCCATGGGTCACAGGCTTTATGGTTCATGGCCCACATTATTTAATCTTTCTTTCCCTAATCCCCATACAGAGTACAGAATTAGAAAGCCACAGTGAGACTCTGCTTACAAAAAATAGTAAACCCAAAGAGAAACAGCAGCCACAATATACAACAAATCAGCAGAGCTCTAATTTTACTAAAAGAATTTAACAATTAATTAGTCAGGAAATCTTGTTCATCAAATATATTCCTCATCAGTATAAAGACATTTAAAAAAAAAAGTAGTATATGAGATCTAGTTACTTCCTCATGAAAGGAAAACTATGATATGTGAGGCAGGCAAATAACCATGTGGTTCTATCTTAAAATACAACAGGAGCTCCCGTAAGGGAGATAACTCCAGTGAGTTAAAGGTAATCAATACAAAGTCATAGAGAAAATAGGACTTGAATCTTAATCTTAGAGCTATTTTATAGATGTGTTTCCTTCTTTCTTAAAAAAAGTAAGACTAATTGAAGAAGCATTTCATAAGAAGGAACAAACAGCTCTATTTCATCGGTGGTGAGGCCAAGAAAAAGACCACGCCTCAACCTGGTGTAGCGCGTGAGAGGAGATGCTTATTCCCAGTGTGAGCAAGACAGGTTTGTTAGACAAATGTTAGTACTAGCATACTAAGAAAGATTAATAAGTATATCTGGCAAAACCAAAAAAAGGTTTAATTCTTTTTATTAAATAACTCAGTTGAAAATGGGATTTGTGGTAGATTACGTTAAACAGGTACATACACGAATATCCATGAACAGATTAAAACCAGAAAGACAGAGTGACAAAGAATTAAAAGAGCCCACTAGACAACCCACAAAAGAGAAGTTACAGTGAAGTAAAACAAAACTAAGCTATATGATAAAGATCATTAGAAATGCCAGTGAAAAATGAATCGTCAATTCAAAACTTGACACTTGAAGGGGGTAGAAAAGCAAAACATGTAAGTACGTTTAAATAAGAGAAATGCAAATAACTTTAAGAATGAACCAAATGATTAATTGCAAAATTTGTCTGTGAGGGGAGCAAGCCTACCTCTGGGGTTGGTATCAGTGATGAAAGACTATAATGACAGACCTTAGCTGATGGGTCTAGTGACAATGGGGAACTCCGCTCAGCAACAGCTGCAGGGATAGGAAAACGCCTACTAACTTCCGTGGGAAGCCAGAGTACACACATGTAGATAAACACATATATATGTACACGCACACATATGCATGTGCTTGTGTGTAAAGAGACAGAAAATAAAAAAATTTTGTTAAGAGATCATCAAGTTAAAACCCAGATATCTTATGTGATTCTTTTCGTTCCTATGTTTCTATTAGAAGAGACTAGAAGAGAAACAGGCTTCAAAAATTAGAGCAAGCTTCCAAAATTAACATTTTCTGAACCAACTAAATTACTGAAATAAAAAGATACTTACTTTCTATTTCCTGTTAAATTCAAGTAAAATTAAATTTAAAATAGTTTCCAAAAAAAGATACTTACTGAAATAAATTTATATACATATCCACATCCCTCATATCTGCTTGCAACCAATCTTTCTTAAATCCAAGGACAAGTGTGTTTGGTTTCATCCGACCAAGACCAGCAGCCTAAAATATAGGATACATACAACTTTAAAGATATACTACATTTAACAAAATGTCTTTTGAAGTGGCAAAATTGTCCTTCAAACTGACAGTCTCTAAATATTAGATGCTCTTATCAGTAAAAATTTTTCAGCATCCCATACATGCATATTTACTTATAAACTACATATATTAATTGTATTGATTATATATTAATGATTAAACATATATAAATACAGAAGTTTAAAATGAAACACTTGAATAGTTCTAACTGCACATTTTTATACTTCCATTAATATGATGTACCCAAATTTGCATTTTTTACTAAGAGAAATATGATATATTTAATCTACTCATAATGATACAGTGGAATTCTCAGTTATATATTTTGATAACAGCCATTAAAACCTAGAAGCAAAAGTCCAAATGGCTGCAGTTCTGAATCACACCCATACTAAAATTTGAATTCTTAATCATGCGAAAGTTTCTGCTGAAATTTAGCTAGTTAATATACCTCCTCAATTGTTCCACCAATCAACTTTTCTTGCAACTTCATTAGGATCTGCAATTCAATAGCTTAACACACATAACAAGTGTATTGTGGTTTTAATTTTTATTTCTGTCACTTAGTTTTCCTCTCTGTTCATATTTTTCATTTTTTTTTCTTTTACTTAAAGAGTACTTCTTTATATTCTTTTGCTGTTTACCTGTCAGGATTATTATCTTCCCTTGGTCTGTATATAGCTTTTTTGTTTTCATGTTTGCTTTAGAAATTCAAAGTTTTAAACTAAAAATTATTGATCTCTTATTCAGAGTTCAACTTTCTGTGTTTCCCATTCTTTCCTATATTTTCTTCTAAAATTTTTAAAACTTTGTCTTTTTAAACTGAGGTCTTTAATCTGCCTGAAAATGAGTTTTATATGGTCTTTGTAAGGATCTACTTTATTACTCTTGCATGCAGATAATCAATTGTTCCAGTCCATCCTTTCAATGCCATTTCTGTCGCATGTTAAATTTCCTATGAGTGGCTCTACTTCTTCTGTTTTGTTACATTCATCTAATTGTCTATCACTACTTCAATATCACAATGACTTAATTACTATAGTTTTATGAAAAGGCTTTATATCCTACAAAGCAAGCCTACCCTCATTGCTTATTTTTCCTGAAGATTGCCTTGGCTATTCTTAACCCTGTGCTTATCAAGTTCTAAGAAACACACAACAGAAAGGGCTCAGAGGACAATACTCTGGGCCTTCCACCTATTTTTAACAAGGAAGCTCCACAGTTATGCTACTAACACAGAACAGCACAAAATTTCCGTAGTCCTTTTAGTTTTAAATTACACAGATTTAGTAGTTTACTTTAATAAAGATATTTTAAAAGATTTACCATTTGTACCAATATGAATAAATCTAGAATGAGAACATTTCTAAAGACTTATCTGGAACTAAAATGTAGGCAGCATTTGAAGGGCATAACAAATTCACCTGCATCAAGTACTGTGCACCTTCTCGTAAGTCATCTGCATGTACTGGAGCATAGAATGCCTTCATTTTGTTTTTAATAAGCCATCTCTGATATTTGGTTTGATCAATGGACATCTCTTTCATGGCTTGCCTTCGAGGGCCCTTTAAATAAAAATATTTAACTGAAAGGTAATCTATTTCACATTTATAAAAACCATCCAGTTCTACTAGCTTGAAACAGGTGTCTAAATGTGGGAGTGGGAGAAGTGTTGACAATAGCACTTTATTTTTATGTAGTGAAGTTTTTCTGATACTTAAGATTACTAAAAAGTAAAGTTGATGAAACAGTTAGGCACAGGGGTGCCAGTAGAAAGGAGAAGAGAATAGGAAGAAACACAGACTTAAAAATGAATCAAAAGTTTCAATCCTAAGTAAATGAGAGGAGTTAGAAATTATTGAAATGGAGAAGAGCAAAATAATAGCCTTCTATTTTTCTACAGAAACTTTTAGTTTTTTGTTTCTCCCAAAAGTGAGTTTTAATTCTAACATAATATCATTGAAAATCAAAGTGAGCTATATTATACTAATACATTTTCTTCTTCATACTTCTGTTAAAAGATTAAATAACAGAAGAAAAGAGCTTTGATAACTAGCAATTCTATTTTGATCCTTGCCAACAACACATAAAATGTGTTATACACAAATACATAAAGCAAAAATCTAAAAGTGTGTTTAAGAGTACATACCATAAACATGAATAAGTAAAGGAAAAATACAATTTATGTTTCCTAGGAAGGAAATTGACCCATTTGTAATGTCTTGTGTTCAAGCCTCAATTTGAACTGATTAGCCTAGAGACAGACTGGAAAACTCCAGAGGTCCTATGTGAGGTCTGTGTCTCAGTGTATCTTTCCACCATCCCACACACTTACACACACACACACACACACACACACGCATGTGCACGCACAGCCTTGACTCTGCCACTATACAAGTAGCAGAGCAACTTTAGCAGGAGTTGGGACATGGGGCATACAGACACATTTCCAGCACCAAAACAAGAGCTTGGGAGAGAAGCTAATCCGAAAAATAAATACTCCAATTCCTTATGCGGAACAGGTAAACCATCATCCAGTCTATTTTATACAGCCATGATACCAAAAAACAAAAAACTACTTTGGATGAAAGTTTGCCACTATTTTTAACAATTTTCTTATTACTTGTTAAAACAAAAATGATTGGGCAATTACACGCGTTTGAACTTAGAAATTCAGCATTTACTTTGCTTTTCTTACACATCAGAGATGTTACTTCCCATATTTGCCGTAATTTCCCTCTCTCCTCTAATCCCCGTATTTTTCTGGTAAGTAAATGTTCTCAAGTGTTCTTAGGACTTTATGAAGTATATTGATATGAAAAACAATATACTGAATTTCACTTTGACTCCTTAGTTATTAAGAAGATATTTTTCTTGGACAAACTGCTCTATAAGGGCAATATAATTTGCTAAAACTCTACTCACAATGAATACAAAAACAATTAGAGTTCAAAATCTATTTTAAAATGCTACTGAGACCATTTAGAAGCAAAAATATGTTGAAAAACACTACCTACCAAAAAAACACGCAACAGATTTGTCAAATTATTTCCAATCTAGAAAGTCCCACAAATTATAAATTATATTCAGAGTGAAAAATATTTTGATACAGAAAACAAAATTGATACTTACCATATGTACATGGCCACAGATCATCAAACCGACATTCTTTGTGAAATCATGAACAAGATGAAGTAAAGCTGGGCGTGAGTTTGGAGCACCTGTCATAACAAGACACTGCGGCCTAATTTAAGATAAAAAAGATAAAATTAGGGAAGTTTATGTTTGGAGCAAGAAGAATATGATTTTATATTGTTTCTCTAAGAAACTTTCTTTACACAACTGTTCTTAAGACACAGGCCACAGGATTCTCATAAGAGATGACTTTTAACCAGGCTTTCTTGGTACGTGAGAAACGCAGAAACAAAACCTTGGAACAAACATCACACCCAATGAATGTCCCTCTAACATAATAGGTAACATATATCAATATTCTGGTACATATTATAAAAGAAGTTACCATGTTAGTTAAAAAAATATATAATAACTTTTTATCTTCTAAAGGTAATAAATATTCCAGTTGTTTCACAGAGCTTGCCAAACTTCCTGAGAGTGCAGCCTTGCCTTTCTGTACAAGACAGGTCATTTTCCTTCTTAGCTTGATCACATCATAATTACTTCTACTTCATGACATCAGCCCTCTCTAATCTAGCCTAACTTTAATAACTATTGTCACATGAGTAAAATCACCTATAGTGAAGAAAAGATTTCCACGTAAACTAAAAGTTTTAATTCTAATTAATAATGGTGAAAGCCAAAATTGAATTCAATTGCCCTTGCAAATGCTGGACAGTGGTATGGCTTTTATTTATTTGTTCATACTTGATTTTCTCTAATTAGAAATGGGAATCAATCTTGTTTAATGAAAAAACATTCAGGCATCCATTTTATAGGTCCAAACAGATTAGTAAAAATTCCTTAAAACAAGAATTTATATAATCAAAATAAACTTTAACAGAAAGCCAATAGCAGACTAAAATTTCTAACTTAAACATTAAATTAACTTTTAGGGTAGTTCCTAAAATAAGCATGAAAACCTGAATAAAGACCTTAAAAAAATAACAACTTAGAATTGCGAACTAGCCGAACAACCAATTCTGTTTTGGAGAGTTGCTTTGGGGCGATGAAACAAGAAATCATATCCCATGACTCAGACTGCTAAACGTCTCCCTCTCTGCGCTTTAGCGAGTTACACGGCTCCTCAGCCAGAGAGTACACTTCCCAGCCTTCCCAGGATCTAAGTGCGGCCCCACGACTGACTTATCATCCGTAACATGCTCCTATATCCAGGCCAGGTGCTCTCCCTCCAGACTTTCTTTCCCTTTCCTGTAAGCTAGACCATGGATGTGGTGATGACTTTGACCACATGAACAAAATACCTCCTAGGGAATGGCAGACTGACAAGACAAAAGGAATGTGGGTCCTGAATGACTAAATGCAGCAAATCTGCCTATGTGTCACGAACTATCCATCCATTTCTGGACTATCATATGACACCAGTATCTTTCTTGTTTGAGCCACTGTATTTTTCAGTCTTTTTGTTAATGGTAGTTTAACCTATGCCCTAACTAATGTAAGCTATTACTTTGGAAAATTAACTTGTAGTCCCTACCTTTATTAAATAGTAAACCAAAGAGGCAAAACTTGTTTTTTGTTTGTTTTAGAAATGGGTCTCACTCTGTCACCCAGGCTGGAGTGCAGTGATGTCATCATAGCTCACTGTAACCTCAAACTCCTTGGGCTCAAGCTACTTGCCTCACCCTCCCAAGTAGCTGGGACTACAGGCACACACCATCATGCCCGGCTAATTTTATTTTATTTTTTTAAATTTTTTGTAGAGACGGGGTCTCACTATGTTGCTCAGGCTGGTCTCAAACTCCTGAGCTCCAGCAATCCTCTTGCCTTGGCCTCCCAAAGTGCTAGGATTACAGGCGTTAGCCATGTGCCCAGCCCAAAAAGGCATCATTGGGTACAGTTTTATCATGCCAAAAATGGCATGGTACAAAATCTACTACCGGTGACCTTAATAACCATAGCAGAATTAACATTTGCTTGATTTTAACTGCTTCCCCCAGATTATCTATGGTATAAAGAGATTTTTTTTAAGTCACAAACCACAAAAATATAGAGAACAGGACAAGACACAATAGCATTGAAATATAGAAAGCCAGAATGGAAGTAAATGGAAGAATGGTAAAGGATTTGACAAATCAGGAGAAAGCTAAATCCTAAATAAACATGAGAAAGCTGTGAAGCTACCCAATTTTGTACCTGGAAATCACCAAAATGCCTAGGAATCAGTAGCAGCAGGTGTCTCTGGAAGTAACAGAGACAGTGTGTTGAGAAAACTAAAATAAGTTGGACTGGTTTAAAGTTCACATAACAAGCAACAGACCCAAATCATCTCGATCACTATTATGGGCAACTGTCCCTACCCCACCACTGCACTGTTAAGCTGGGGCTTATTGGCTCGAGAGGGTCTCTGGTCTGGAAGACACCAGCAACAGACAAGGGCAGAAGTCAGCTACTTTAAATAGGAGTGTTAGGAAAACACTTAAATACTAAACCCTGAAGCCTTCAGGGTCCTTCCCCACTGGGCTCCCAGAAGTAAGGTAGCCAGGATTTACCTTACAAACAGAAGATTAAGAGATTCTTTTCTGGGAAATCTAGTCAGGTCAAAAAGAAAGCTTTTAAAATAAATTCCTCAAAGAACCAGCAAAGCCACGTTAGGACTTCAAGTGACAACCCTCCTCGCCAATGCAGAGCTCCCTCACCAGGGATTATAGATACTGCATTTCAGACAAGGCTAAATCCCAGAACCCAAATTAAAGAAACAGGCAACAGTGAGAAAAAAACTTCAAGGAAATAGAAACTACAGGTGAAGAAAACAAAATCTTTTAGCAAGTTTCGTGATGACTAAGATAGTGGTAAATACAAAGTTAAATTAAAAAAAAATTATCAGTTCTAGGGAACACAGAAAAGCTGTGCAGCAGAGAAAAAACAATCATAATTTACTACATGGCTCAGCTGTACAGCATGTTTAAAATGTCATAAAAATATAAATACTAAATATGATCCAATCAAAATCATGACATAAAAGTATACCGGGGAGGAGGTAAAGGGAGCGATGATGCATGCATGTGGTGGGCACAGGTAGATGAAAGACATCAGTGGATAATGCCTAAAATTAAAAATCAAAAAGTACAGTAGTTCTCCCTTATCTA
>CM052439.1:93715114-93748635 GCA_028533085.1 Varecia variegata
AAGGCATTGATTCTTTACCACTGTAACTGGCTGCCAGTTAGTCAATGATGAGAAAGAAGAAACTAACATGGAAATATTTAGCATTTTAGTAAAATTACAAAATAAGGTATGTCAAAAATCTATGAATTTCACACTCAGTAGTTGACAATAGTTATATAACTTTAATAGCCAGAGAGGTGAAAGCTTTCACTTGATGATGCCTAAAAGCCTGCATAAGAGACTTTCAAAATTTTCATAACATTTTTCTAAAGCAAATAATAATTTTTCTCTTTGTACAATTTTGGTTTTGAATAATTAAATTGCCCAAGTTCAACTAAAATAAAAAACAATATTCTATGCTTTTGGCAAATTTTTTATGAAGTATCAGCGTATGAAAACATTGCTGAAAAATAATTTAAGAACTGATTGGCCAGCTAAGAGAAGATGTTTCCATGTTACCTTCCTTATTACTTACCTGAAGTTTTTCACATGGTCCTCCACCCCTGAAAGCCGGATGGAGTGCTGCAGCGCACTCAGGTACGTCAGGGCTTGTGTGGAGGATCCCCAGTTCACATCTGCGGGAAGACAATGCTCATGTAGCAAAACACCAGTAAAAACTACCCATCTGAGACACAACTAAAACATGCTTTCATATGTAAAAAGTCAATTGCTAAAATAAACTATTGTACCTGTAACTTTCAAGTTCAAATATATAGCATGACATGAAGACTATGATAATAAGAACTATAATTCATTTAAAGAAAAAGTGTAATTTAGAAAAAGACTGAGATGACAGTGATGCCCACATGCTATGCACACAACTCAGGAGTCTTTTACAAATAAAGTAAATATTTTTAAATTATTGTTAATTTAGTCAAAAGTCTAAACGGAAAGGAGCAGATCTCTGATTGTTAAGAAGTACTTAACTGTAGTACTTAACTGTTTAGGTTATTTGAACAGGAAAATTTAGAAATGTTATTGAATAAACAACTTGGACATCAGATAATTATTTTAGGCATTTGTTAATTTATAAACAGTAGGTGTATTAGAGAAATAATTGCTTTGAAAATGATTTGTCCATTTCATCTCTAGAGCCACCACTCTAATCCAAAACGTCATCATTTCATACCTGGATTACAAAATGCTTCCTCAATGTATGAAACTGCTACATTGCAACTACTCTTATAATTTCTTTCTAATCTATTCTATTGAGTCCAAACTTTTCAAATCTTTATTGTCAGAT
Organism: Varecia variegata; assembly: GCA_028533085.1. Taxonomy (NCBI): domain Eukaryota; kingdom Metazoa; phylum Chordata; class Mammalia; order Primates; family Lemuridae; genus Varecia; species Varecia variegata. Next base: position 93,716,337 of record CM052439.1, read on the forward strand.
TTTTCTTCTGTGTTACATGTTACAATACTGAATACTGGACCAATCCTAACATACTCCAGCATCATCATCTTACATAGAGATACCCTGAGTTATTATCAATACAACATAAACTAAGTAATCATTAATTATTCCCAGTTAAAACATGTTTGTCCAATTTTGTCTGCTGCACAGTAACCTAATGGGAAATATACTGTCTTCTAGTATTTTGTGAATTCCATGGTACTTACTACAGTTCTAAGATCACAGTAAGTTACATGTATGCTTATTAGGCTACAGCTACTACCAATACTACACATCTGAATCCTTTAAAAGAATAATTTTAAAGTATATTGAGTGCAACAGAAGGCTAATTATACAAATTTATAATTTTTCTACAAATAGGATTAAATTTAATTTATAGATAAGAATGGAATTCCATACGAATAAAAAGTCTTTCAGTAATTGTTTCATTAAAACTGCATGTATTTGAAAAAGAAAAGAAAAACTTCATGTGTTTGGAAATAAAGTATTTTAGGTTGTACACTAAGTTGCTTTCAAATATACAATCTTATGTTTAAATATGAAAAGCAACAAAGAACCTATAGGTGTTTTCTAGTTTGATATGATAAATAGAAAAGGCTACTGACCTGGTTTTTTGTAGGTAACATAAATATACAGCCCAAGGACTATCACATATGTCAGCAAGGCAGCCCACCAGTTAATGACAAACATCACTATGCAGCAAAGAATCGCTCCAATGAGGGATATCCACATGTTGTAGTACTTGAACGCAGGACGCCACCCTAACAATAACAAACAAATGGATAAATAAAAGTCACCCAGATACCTCATCCGCTATATACAATGGTGCATATGTATTCACAAAATAACTTTCTTTAGGGCTGCCACACTGAGAAGGCTTTTAGCATTAAGTCTAAAGCTAACATCTAATAGTAAAGTCAAAGACTGTTGCTGATCACAATTGGATTTGATGATCCTTGATGGCCATGGAGAGGGCATATCTGTTTACTTCCACATTACAGTATCTTACACTAGTTCTGTATTCAATAAACTCTTTACAAAAAAAACCAATCAACCTATTCTATCTAGTGAATGCTAAAAACTATAGATGGTTTAAAAAAGAAGGCTGCAAATTGAGTCCTCAGTAGTATGGTTTTATTTTCTCATTTTTACCACAAGACATATCCATATTCTAATGAATACATAAAACATTCCAAACAAAATGTTCATGAAAATCATTAAAAAGTCACCAACTTGCTAGAAAAACTAAGAGTTAACTATAGAAACACATATCTTGCATTTAGTGATGTATTTCTGACTTAAGCTCACTCTAAAATATATTGAAGACCATATTTTTAAATTTTCATTGATAGGTAATTTCACAGTCAAAAGTATTTTTTAAAAAATCACTTCAAAAAATTTATATTTTCATTACCTATGGAGTACAATGTACACTGCTCGGGTGACAGGTACATCAGAAGTCCAGACTCCACCACCACACAATACATAGATGTAACGAAATTCAACTTGCACCTCTAAATCTATTAAATTTTTTTAAAAAATTAAAACTAAAAAAATTTAAAAGTGGTGAAGCATCAGCAATTTCACATGGATCAATCAAATAAGCCAAAATTATCACCCACAAATTATTTTTTGGAATATAGCAGGTATTCTGTACACATTTACTGAATAGGTTTAAAGTTGAATAGACCCAAGTAACTCATAAGTATAATAAAAAGTTCCTTTGTAGATCTTATCCAGTTAATAATAAATCACTAGTGTTATATTAAAAAAATATTTTTAAAGTAAAAACTGAAGCTAAAGTGTTTGTGTCCAAAGTTCCCATACTTTATCTTTCCTGTTCTGACTTTTAGATCCTTAAAATGAACAATGCTTTTGTTTCTTCAGTTCCTTCCCTAATTTCCAACTGTTGTCACAGTTTATAACAAAGGTCTTATATACTTTTTCAGTTGACAGAGACCCCTTAATGTTAGAATTCTACAGAACTCATTGTGTTAAAAACATTTTGAGACAGATTAATTATTATATAATAATATTCTTAGAACTGAAACAGAAATCTGCTACACAGTAAAAACCAATTTAAAAAAACAGTAAAATAATTCTTTTACAGTGTTAGAATTAGAGATTAATACTATCTTAAGTATTGTCTTTGAAGACAAGAAACAATATTAGCAGTGAACTTCAGGATAAAGAGATTTTTGAAGACTCAATTTGGTTTAACTGTAAAGGCAGACTCCAGATTAATTAGCTAATCTCACATATACCGTCTTTTAAAATGTGCCAAAGTTTTATTTTCTCTGAAATCAAAAACATGAATAAATTTACAAAACTTTTAAAGAATGTCAAATCACCTGGAGATTTTGCAAGTGATGCATGGAATACTGAAAAATTGATCAACGCATATGATGCGAGGAAGAAGTTAGAGATAATCGGAGCAATAACATTCAATTCAGCTGCAAAAGAAAGGTGAGGCAGATTTATTGATGTGTTAGACATTTTTTAACTTTTTAAAATTATGAAATATGTCAGACCTTTAGATAATAGCATAATGAATACCCCTATATCCACCTTTATAAATATTTACATTTTGCCAAATTCGCTTCTTATACCTTATTTTTCAGAAATTAAATCCTAGGTATACCATTGAAATTCCCTTTATACCTCACTATGCCAAACTTGGTATATTCTGTCCAATCACACTATACAGTTTTACTATACATATGTAGTCTACATGCTGTTTTGGATGTTTTAAAAGTCATATAAATAATCTACTATATATGTATCACTCTGTAGTTTGATCTTTTATTATATTTGAAATTCACCATATTGATATATGAAAACCAAATTTATTCATTTTTTACTGCTGCATATTATTCTGCAGTTTCATTCTTCTGTTGATTTAGGTTGTTTCCACTTTTCACTAATTATAATTAATGATACTAGAAACATTCTTGATATGGCTCTTTGTGCATATATACAAGTTTCCTTAGGGTATGTACCTAGAAAAAGAAGTGCTACATCATAGGAAACTTTACCAGATATTGCAAACTTGTTCTCCCAAAGTATGTACACCAAACACACATTTCCCATCATCACATGAGAGCAAGTTTCCACATAGCCCCGCAACACTTAGTGGTACCATCAGCCTTTTAATGTCAACTAATCTCAGGGCTTAGACAAAATCCTTTAAAACTAAAAAGTCCAGTGTCTTCCTTAGCAGTGGAAGACCCGCTGGAGCTCACTTGTGATCTGAGGCAAAAGTGCCAAAAATAAATCAGCAAAGGCACTATTTTCATAGGGAATACTGGAATCCTTTTTTTCCTTATGCTATTATCATATTTGTTTTAGGGACAAGAACCTAGGAACCTAAACCCTTTAGCTTTAATGGGAACTTATTGATGGCAATAATTTTAGTAAATATATATTAAATGTTATTATTTGCAGTACTTTATAAACATTCTTTCATTTGACTAGAAAGAAACTTAGTATACCAAGCAAAGTAACATTTTGTTAATAATAATTCAATGTTTAGAGCTAATGCTATATATGCACCAAAATCTACATGAACATATCATTTATATAACTAACCAATTAAGATGAATCCAAGAGCAATTAAGAATGTTAAGATGTAGCCACGAAGAGGTTCATTATTTTTTCCATAACCTTTAGCAAACATCTGGAAAGCTGGGTAGATGTTGTCTTTACATAGAGCCTAATGAAAAAAAAGTAAACATTAATGAAATGTATTAAAATTGGACATACAGATTTGCTTATAGTTATAATAGGTTAGTCAGGAATGGAACTTAAATTTCTAATTCCTTGTCCTCTTTCTTTCCTGTCTCATACTACTTCACCTACAAACTGTAAAGGAGATTGAAACATTTCAAACATTGGACGGGTAACTGATTTAGAATACTGCTAACTATCTGCCTTATCCAACTCCCTTAGTGAAATTCTTTTATCTATGAAGAAGAAATCAGAGAAGCAGACATACAAATAAAAGAGGTTGGAAGTTTGGTAAATATGACATAGGTATGTCCTACTTTAATAAAACCAAGTCCAGATCTTAAAGCAGATAAAAGTCTTAATTATAAAACTTAACCACTTTTCTTAAAACATTACTGAACACTACTGTTTCAAAAAGTACATTCTATGCCTTTACTGTACTCACTGGTTATAAATATAACATTAAGAACAAGGGTGTAGAATCAACATTCCCTTTCCTTGATTTAGTAGTAAAAAGTATTGCCTTATCAGTATAAGCTGTTTGTTTAATGCTCACTAAAGGGAAATAATGTCTGTTCAATGTCTGGCACAAATTACACATTCAAACATTTGTGAATTATTTAGACTGACATCCTGCTGACTGGGACAAAGACAGTCGACTACTTCTGATTTATGGTCTTAGGCCGCACTCCTAGTCTTTTGTGAGACATCTTGAAAATTTATACTAAGTATGTCAAAAAAGAGCAAAAATCCATCATCACTTCTAAAAAGACAACTCACAGACTACATCTTGACAGTAGGTAAATGCACATGTTTATATAAATCTACATAATTCATTCATACACATAAAATTAAATACACCTGTCTTGATATACATGCATATGTATTTATTATATATATACATGGGGTTGATAGAAGCAAATAATTTAAAAATAGAAACAATCACAAATCGAAAAATATTACCTTAATTCCCCCTTTAACAAAGACTATTAATACGAAAACACTTACCTGAAATATTTTGGGAGCACTGACAAGGGATGCTAATGCTGAAGATAGAGTAGCTGAAAAGATACCCGCAGAAATTAATGGTGCAAATCCTGACACCATGCTCATTACCTTAAATGAAAATGACAAAAATTGAAAAATAAGTCTCACAAACAATTCAAAAAGGACACACCATTACATAGTTACATCTTGATTATGCTAATGAAGGAGACTAACACTGGGACTATTTGATGATAAGTAATAATGGTGTACACATTCCAAATTTTTGAAACAGATTTGCCACTGGCCCTTACCTAAAAAACAAAACAAAACAAAAAAAAAACTTTTCATTTTGTAAAATTTCAAACACACACATGGGCAGAGAGAAGAGGATAATGGACTGCTAAAGAGTCATTACCTAGTTTCAACAACCATAAACTTGGGGCCAAACCCTGCACTATTTTGAAACAAGTCCCAAATATCATTTAATGCATGAGTGTTTCAGTATGTATCTCTAACAGGTAAGGACTTCAGAAAATTAACATAATATTTGCTTAACAGTACCACAAAGCCAGTAGCATTCAAATTCCCAAATTGTCTCTCTTTTCTTAATCTTTTTAAAATACAAATCAGGATCCAAAAAAAGTTTATACATTATATTTGGTTGATGTGCCTCTTAAGTCATTTTCAATCCACAGATTCATACTTCCTTCCTTATCATTTTTATGTCACTTCTCCTATAGAGATCCCACATCCTGGAATTTGCTCACTGCATCCCCACTGTATTGTGTAATCTGTTCCTCTCATCTCAAAACTTCTAGTAAACTGGTAGTTAGATCTAGACAGTTAATCATACTGAGGTAACAAGTTTTTGGTAAGAATATTTCATAGGTGGCATGATTTACTTCCACCAGGAAGGCTGTTTCTTTTTATGATGTTAAAACAGTATTTTTAAGGTTTTTTTTTTTTTAAAGTTCTTATATTTTAGAGTTGTGGAAATATTTCCTGCTGAAAGGATATAAGGTATAGGATTTGCTTCTAAATAATCTGGCATAGGGGAAGTTATAAATGAAACAAAATTAGCCATGCATTGATAACTAATGAAGTTGAGTAATATGTACATTATATTGCTTTTTCTGTCTACATGTTCAAGTATTTCCCTAGGAAGACTTTTTTTAAGAACAAAAAAGGACTGATCACTAAGACCATGAGAAGACAATCTTATAAATCCACACTGAGGGGCACAATAACTTGGCTGGACTGTTCAAAATGGCAATGTCATAAAGATGAAGATGGGCTGGGAACTCCCCTAGATTAAAGGCTTTTAAAATGACATGATAACTAAATGCCATATGTGATCCTAGATTAAATCCTAGACCCAGGAAAAATAGCTATAAAGGACATTACTAAGACAAGTGAGAAAATACATATACAGACTATATATTTAGATAATAGCATTTCACCAACTTTAAATTTCTAAAGTGGAACAACTGTACAATGCTTACATAAAATATCTCAAATACTTCACACTGATTGTCATGTAATAATGTCTATAACTTATTCTCATAGAATTGAAGAAAATACACAGAGAGCAAATGGGGCAAAATATAAACAACTAGTAAATATAACTGAAGGATGGATACACACATATTCATTACACAGTTCATTCTGTATCTTTGAAATTTGTCAGAATACAAAATTAAGGTGAAAGGTTGTTTGGTGGATTCAGGTTACCATCGCCTTTAACAACAGTGAATGGTGATCATCACCTAGATTCATTGCTTCATGAGTGGAGATTTACCTTTCATTTATACTGACTAAAAACACATGCCAACTCAGACCAAAGAGATAAAGAAATCAGGTTTTAAGCTATCACACACTTGACTGTAATTTCACGGTTTAAACTGGATGTAAAGCCAGCGACGGACACAATCCCTGCATTTCCCAACATTTAATGGTAAAACATGAGCAGAAAGGATAATGATATTGAATGTAAATAACAGTAATATTAGTGTTGTCCACAATATACAGGGGAAATGAAGATTTAAAAAAAAACAACATGGTCTTGTTGGTAATGTGGGAAAAAAAAAGACAATAAAAATGAGGTAAACGATAGCAAGTAAACACAGTGAATGGTGAAATTTTGTGTGTGTGGGTGTGAGTGCTGAAAATAATTTGAAGTTCAAGAAAATTTCCATGGAACAGGTCTACCTGAAGGCAGGCAGATTGGGATGTAAAAATAAAAAGCAGGTGCACCCCAAGCAAAGTGGAGCACTGATAAAGGAAGAGAGTGGGGTGAGCACGTGTGCATGTACAAGTACACACAATGACTAGAGTCCAGTCTCAACAGAAATAGTGGGACTTAAGGTATGCAGGGCTTTGACTGATAGAATAGTGCTCATATTTTGTTTATAAGCAATGATGAGTCAAAGATTTCAGAAGATATTAAAATGTAGAAATACAGTAAGAAACATAAGACTATGCATAAAATTAGAAATTTAAGACCAATAAGACAGCCCAAATCACTTTACTCACTGAAGCATGAAAAGTCAATTATATGTAAAACAGCATTATAAAGTGTGGCTTGTATAGATTTTATGATAGAGACTCCAACTTAATCCTTAGTTACGTTCTAATCCCATTCTTCATTTTCAAAATGACCAGGTATTTATATTTTTACAGAATTTTTTCCCCATTTTGTATTGCTTTACAAAGTATTTGTTAGAAAATTTACTTAGATTAGAAAAGCAGCTTTACTTATACCAAATTCCTCTTTGCTTGAATGAGTCCATAACTGGACTTGATAAAAAGACAACACACTTTTGTTGTTTTAAGACAACACAGAAAACTGGCATTTTTAGACACTGGGCAGAGACCAATGTTTGTGCCTTTCATACACAATATCAATGTCAGAATTGGCCTGAATCATTAGCTGGACGTGAATACTTTCTTTCATTCCTACAATTTTGCCTAGTCTTGTGACTAGAAAACAAACATCTATTACATAATTGGGTTTAATATTTGTTACCACTGAAAGTGTAGTCAATTGCTTGAAACTATACAATAGAAAATAAAAACAATAATTTAATTAAAAATTTTAAAGAGTTTATTGTAAAACTTATTCTATGTAAAATACATACTGAGTTCTAAATAAATTCTCAATTATTCTGTTTACTATGCTTACATAATACTGAAAAAATATTTGCAAGCAAATTTTTATTTTTCATTTGGAATCAGCAGAACCATGTATTCTATAAATTTACCGGAATATTTTGTTTTAATCTGGATCTACACCTTTGTGTTCTTCTTTCTACTGTCCTAGGAACTTAACTCTCAGAATTACAATCCAAATTGTAAATTCTTTTCCTCTTATATAATCTTTTCTCAGTTTCTAAAAAGCCATAAATTTTACAAACTAAAATTTCATTTCATTTTCACTATCTTGATAGAGGTAACAATAAATAGCAGATGAACTGATAGTCTCCAAGTACTTGAGAATCAATGCTAACCTTTACACAGTCCATGTTTTAAAAGCTCACTAACTTTCATGTATCCACTCAGATTTAAATTCTGCTAGTAAATGGTGGTTTTGTACTGTATAACTTTTTATGGATCATATCTAATTAATACTACTATTAATACTGATCAATACTTTTTTAAAAGGTCATTTATGTATAAAGCAATTACAAAGACAACACTAATTAGAAAACTAAACTAATTTCAATTAGTATAGATTTAAATTGCCAAAATAAATATGAAATACTTAGGTGTCAATCTAACAAAATACATACAGGACTCATATGCTGAACTACATAATACTAATGAAAAAAAATCAAAGAAGATATAAATAAATGGAGAGACATACCATGTTCATGGATTGGAACTTTAAACATAGTAAACATGTCAATTCTCTCCAAATTGATACAAAAGTTTAATACAATTTCTATAAAAATCCCAACAAGACTTTTTAAAGATAAAAATATTTTAAAATTTCATATGGGAAGACAAACTAAACAACTTTGCAAAAGGATAAAGTTGGAGAAATTAATCTACCTGACCTCAAGACTTATTATACAACTACAAGAAACAAGAATTGTGGTATTGGTGGAGGGACAGACACAAAGAAAAATGGAACAGAACAGAGTCCAGAAATAGATCCACACAAACATGACCATGTGTGGAATGCTTCCAATGCTTCCTTGCTTTCTGAGGCAATACATTTACATACCACACACACACACACACACACACACACACTGTATCTTACACTCTATTATTATAATAAAGTGTTATCCTTAGGGGCCCTTTGTTCTTGAACAGCCTCAGATTTAATCCTTTGGTAGTTTTCTGTTTGTCCAATTAGTGATCTACATTTTGGGGGAACATAAAGTAACAATAATCCTCCCTTCTAAGTTATGCTTGTATTCTGAATGATCAGATCTGATAGTTGTCTGACCCCTAGATAAATATCGAATGTCTGTATAATATAAATTCGATGCTCACCTGGAAGTTGTTCATTAGGCCATAGGAACAAGGATTGCTTTCACAAAATGAAAAGTCAAAGTTTAATTTGCAGGCTGCAGAAGTACAGTTTGTTAGCTCTGTTACAATAGTGTCATTAACATTCCCAGTGGCATCCCGAACAACACAAGAACCTGAAGCACAAATGACAATGAGAATAATATAGCTAACATCCACATTCATTTCAGAATCACATACATTCATAAAGAAATCAAAGCACTGACTGCATATATATACTCACTTATCATAGCATACACTGCATTTTTAGTTAAGATAGCTTTACCTTGAACAGAATTTGGAAAGCATCATGGTCCCCAATATTTAAGGAGTGAAACTGAACCTTTTATAAAGAATAGTATTTATACATATACACTTAAAAACCTTATAAATAATAGTTGTGTAAAATGGTATATTAGCAAAACTATCTCCTGGCCTATTCGGTTAAGATGAACTTAAGTAAATATAAAAACATTGTATTAAAAAATGGCAGCAATGTTTTCCTATACTCCAAATATTTTATATGTGAACTATGGCCAAAAATCAGACTTCAGGTAATATCAGTCTTCTCTGAAGGAAAACAAGTTGAATATTAATGAATTATAATTCCATTTAAACTTTTGTCTTAAATATGATTACTCTAACAATAAGAAAATATATGGTATCTGAGATTTGCTTAAAAATAACAATGGGGCACTGACTGGGTATAAATGAAACAAGATTAACGATGTACTAATATTCTTGCTAACTTTTTTGAAGTTGGGTGACATTGGGCTAATTATTATAGAAAATGTTCTATTTTTCTGTAAATCAAAAACTTCCATAATGAAGTATTTTAAAAATTACCTTAAATAAGCACTTCATTATTCATTATAACATAAACTAATAGTAATTATCATTCCTTACACTTTACATATTTTTACTTTTTGAAGCACTTTAACCGTACTATTTCATCATATAGCAGGTGAAAATTTTAGGCATTATAGAAAAAACTGAACAATAAACAGAAAACTAAGTTTGAAAGGGAGAATATTTTAATGACTACACAGACTACATACAGTTCTTCATTTTTCAATTTCTTCATCTACCTTTCAGAGCAATGTTTGCAAAACCTAAAAGTACCTGTGAACCATTGAAGGGTCGGGGGAGAACAGAGCCCTGTGGCTCCCACTGGTCCTAAAGCAGCTATGCTTTCATGTACTTCATTTTCTGATGTTCTATACCTGCAATTTTGGGAGGGGAAAGGGTTCCATTGCTTTGAACTAGTTAAACAACCACTGGTATACAGGCTATCTTTACTGGCCTACCTACTGAACATCAGGGAGAAGGGGCTACTTCTATTGCTCCAAGGGCTAGTGCAGAGAGACTGAAATGAGTATGAGGGCCAGGAATTTTAGAGGGTTAAGTAAAAATAGAAAATGTTTATCTGCTATAACAAGTTAAAACATAATCAGTTTTATCATTCTTTAAGTTAAGACTAAATTTTCTTTAGCTAGCTTATACATAACGTATACAAGCATGCTAGGAATTTTTAAGGGAAAACATCTATCTTGCTGAGGATACATACGTGAGTATATGGATTGTCAGGATATATAAAAACCAAATTCCTCTTTAAATGCCAATTTAGCCCACCATGATGATATTATTAGCATTTCTAACTCTCATGTAGTGAAAGTTCAAAATCACATGTAAAGAAATAACAGCAGAGTTTGTAAATATAGTTCTGCCATTACTTCCTAACAAATCAGTGAATACATTGCAAAAATGAAATTTTCTTACTGAAATACAATGGAAATTTCATTATGTAGTCTATGAGCTTGGAGTTTATGATTCTTTAGTATTAGACTAATATTTACTTTTGTATTATGCTTAAGAAACGTAACTGTAAAAATTGGCTTTTAGAGTTTAGATATTTAAAACAATGCTTACTTTTCAAGAAAGTATTTTCTTGAAAGTATACAGTTTCATGAAAGTGTAATAAACTCAAGACAATTCATGTACAGTCACTATGCAAATTGCATGTAAACAGTAATAATAATTAAATTTTTCAATAGAGTTTTTTTACTTAGAACGTTCCAGTAAATTTAAAGAGCCTATGTTGTAAATAGCCTTTAAAGACTTGACTTAAAAAACCAAAAAACTCTCTTTGCCTTGAAAACAATTCTTTAAAGCAAGAATCATTATCTTTGGTAGTAAAATCTCTTGAGCTTCGATTCCTTCATCTATAAAACAAGGATTTAGAGACTGGCTCATCACTTAAGTCTTTCCAAGTTCTAAAATGCTATGAGTCCATGAATGCAATAAAATAGTTTTAAAACCATTTTCATTCAATTTAGGACTTTAGTAAAACTTTTCATTCAACTTAGTATGTCCTGTTCTTCAAAATCAGTGTTTCTATAATAAAAAAGGCAGTCACTGCTTGATGACCTTGAAACAATCTTCATATCATAAAGTTATATAAAAATATAAATAATCACCATAAACAAACATACTCAGAAATTTGTAGATCAGAGAGTAAAATTCATTTGCTTCTACATAAGAACTATGTTTTCTATAAACATATCTCAGTGAAATTTAAGAGTTTACAGATAGGATTTTATATAATTTTCTAATTTACTATAATTAATAGAAATCCTGGAGGAGATATAATAAAGCATTTGGTGGTTCAGATAATGTCTATAAAAGTCACTACTAGTTTTCTTAAAACTGTTTTTGAATTAACATAAAAAACTTCATGCCTTTTTATTGAAATATTTCTGAATTTAAAAGTTAGAAAGTGTCATGAAATATTTATAGTATGTACATCATGAAATTTCCGAAACACATAAAGAAATGTAAGGCTATTTACCTACAGATACTGCAATTCCTACGTAAACCAACGTAGTAATTAAAATGGCTAAGAGTGTTCCTTTGGGTATGGCTGACTGAGGATCCTAGAAGACAAGAAGATTTTTTTAAGTCTATCTTTAAAAATAAATATACATATACCACTTTTTTTTATAATTGATGTAATACTTACTGCAAGATCACCTGAGATATTTGCTCCAGCCAGAATACCAGTTGCAGCAGGAAAAAAGATGGCAAATACAGAAAAGAAAGTCTCCTCCTCTCGAAAATCTGGCCCAAAGTTCTCATTAAATATTTCAGCTGTGGAGAACAAAACATGCTTGCAATTAATGGATCACAGATTAGACAATAATGAGTTAGGTCAAGAGTAATTAGTATATAGGACTCCTAACTTTTCTTTGGTTGATGTAACTGGTAAATTCTTATATATTTCCTAAATAAAGTATTGGTATTCTTCTCTTTTATGAAGAAATGGTTTACAATCAAAATGATGATCCAATCTGGGCCATATATTTCAAGAGCCTTTGACTTGATTTTATTACCAGTCCAAATGTAAATCAAAGTGTGGACAACCCTCTCAATCTTGAGGTCAAAGAAACAAGGGAGGTAAAGTAACAACAGGAATATCATACTAAAAAGGAGCCATTTTTTCCACAACTTTCAGCTTACATTACTTTCTGTACAGATTTTGGTCCACAGCTTTCTCCATCGCCTAGAAGTGACATGTTTGATTTTTGAAGCTGTTAGATAATTGTAGCTAAGGCATCCTAAGTAAAGATCTTTTCCATTTGAACAAGTTTCAACCAGTCCTATTGTTTTCATCTTTTCTAAAAGATAGAACCTGACACTAAAACAACCAATTAACTGTAATTTATCCATCCCTCCATTCAATATTTAAGTACCTACCATGTGCCAGGTCCTGTATTAGAGCTATCTAGTATCTCAAAGTGCTTAGAGATACAATATAAACAAGCTAGACATTGTTCCTGCCTTCATGGAACTTAAGAGTCTCAGTGGAGAGCTACAAAATAAGAAATAGGTCATTATAAGCAGCAGTGAACATACTGATGAAAACAGGGTGTTGTGACAGCGAATAAAAGAGAGAATCCAATTCAATGTGGTTACAGAAGGCGAAACAAATATATTAATAACTAAGGAGAGAATAGTTAAGCTGAGACTTTATTGAGCAAGAATCAGCCATGTGATAATCAAGGAAAAGAGTATACCAAAAATAAGCAACATGTATGAAGACTCCAAGGTAGGAAAAGGTTTAGCTCTTTTGAGGAAATAAAAGAACTCTTAGAGTAAGGGGGAGAACAGTGCAGGTCAGATTATATAAAATTTTATAAAAGTCTAAACTTTATCCTAAGGGGGAGAACAGTGCAGGTCAGATTATATAAAATTTTATAAAAGTCTAAACTTTATCCTACATAAAATATAAAGGCAAGGTTAGGTCAGAAACACGCAAATGACACACTGTGACTACCACTGTGTGGATGCCATGTGGGCAATGGCCTGGGGGGCCGACGCCTGAGGCAGGGAGACCAATTAGGAGGCTGCTGCAGTGGTTTAATCCAGAGATGGGAGAAAATGCGCTGATTAGAAAAGGATTAGAAATTAAGAGGAGCAGGTAGGAACAGGAAACACTGAGATCCTGGTTTCCTTTACTTACTTAGATGGAAAAGCTTGAGAAGGAATAAGTAGGAGAGACATCAAATAATCAGCTGGATGTATGTTTGGACTTGAAAAGGAGAGATTCAGGAACAGAAACATGTCAGGCTCTTGATAGTATTTCGAGCTGTGAAAATAGATACCACTGAGGGACAGAATACAGGTAGAAGGCCAGGATCATACTCTGTGCAACTCTGCATTTAAAGGATAGGAACTCAAAAAGGAGTGCAGGATGTGAGTAAACAAGAAAAAAAAAAAATAAAGGACAGGAAGGTGCGAAGGGGAAATAGGAGGAATAGACATAGTAGCAGTGACTTAGGCAGAACACCAAGGGTGTCTGATATCAAATAAAACAAGAGAAGAGTTTCAAGAACATAACTAAGAGAACTGTTGAGGCAAAGAATGAAAAAACTGCACACTGAATCTGCTGAAATGTGACTGTGATGCTGACAGACGGAATCCAGATGAGAAGGGTTAAGGATAAAACCACCTGAAAGTCTGATGGGCACTAGGCTGTGCACAGTCTCAGAGTATTCCTCCACTGATTACTTGGTAATCACAAAGAAGAAAATGGCAACCTCGTAATAGGGAAACTGCACAGGTGTGGCCTTGACCAAGTAATCACAATTAACACCATCAGTAATGGGGAAAACCGGCAGCACGTGCCCTCCTGATGTGATACACTGAGGAGAACACATCGTTCACGCAGTGTTTCCGACAAAAATGAGAAACCTGAATCTATGGAAACAAATCAGACAAATCCAACTGTACAAACCTTCTACAAAAACAAATGAGGCAGGCATGGTGGCTCACGCCTGTCCTAACACATTGGGAGGCCAAGGTGGGAGGACACCTTGAGGCCAGGAGTTTGAGACCAGCCTGGGAAATAGCAAGACCCCATCTTTATAAAAAAATTTTTAAAAATTAGCCAGGCATGGTGGTATGTAGCCACTGGAGGCTGAGGCAGGAGGATCGTTTGGGCCCAGGAATTGGAGGCTGCAGTGAGCTATAATGATGCCCTCCAGCCCAGGCAACAGAGGGAGACCCTGTCTTTTTTTTTTTTTTTTTAAAGGACTGTACTCTTCAAAAATGTCAGTATCATGAAAGATAAAAAAGGTTAAGGAGCTGTTCCAGATTTGGAGGGGAATTAAAATTATGTAAAGAACCATTAAAAAAAAAAAGAAAAGTGAAGAGACATGACAACTGAATGCAATATATGATCCTGAATTGGATCCCTGAATAGGAAAAAATAAAAATTGTTATAAAGATCTTTACAGGGACAAGTGGAAAGATTTGCACATAGACCATATGTTAGATATTAGTACTGTGCCAAAGTTAAACTTCCTGAATTGCTCTTTTCCTTAGTAGAGACAAGTTGAAGTATTTAGAGGTAAGAAGTCATGATTTCTGCAACTTAGCTTAGCTCAAAAGGCTTAGCAATCATAGAAATAAGTAGATATATATGGAATGATAAAACAAATGTGGAAAAAAGGATATAAAAATGTTCATCATTGGTGAATCTAGGTGAAGGGTGTAAAGAGTTTATCGTATTATTTTTGAAGTTTTCTGTAGACTTTATTTTTTAATAACAAGGAGCAAGTAGAAGATGAAGATTTGAGAAATCTGCTTATGGAAGGGAACTGAAAAGTGAGGTGGTAACTGGAAGGGAATAAAAAACAAGAGACAGCATTTTCGAGGATGGGAATTACCACAGCAAGTTTCTAAGCTTGTACAGAGGTGAAACTTTTGATGCAGAGAAGCAAGTACATTACCAAAAGACAAATGCCTTTGAGAAAGTAAAAGAAATGGGATCCAGAACACATCAGAGGCACCAGTCTTTGATGAAAGAGAAACATTTCTCATATCAGACAGAGAAAAAGAAAAGAAGAAAATGAATACCGCTATTAAATAGTCATTTAACCTGTTTACAACTGACATACCTTAGTATAACAAATAAGAAGAGAACCAAGGAGTATCAAGCAACAAAAAATAAAGGCACGTTCCAAAGAATGCTTAGATTAACCTCATATTGAGATAGCCCAGATGTGTTACTTGAATACAATATAAACTATTACTATACTATTAACTAACTTTCATAAGTTGTCAGAGATCTGAAAAAAAGAAAATGAAAAATGTTGCTTAGCAGGTATTTGCAGATATTTTAAAATAAAGTCATAAGCAACTGTATAATTATTAGTATATAATTTTTATATAATTATTGAGAACATTTTTAGAAGTAACCATCCATTACAATTTTTAACACTTCTTTTAGGAATAAAAGTGACAAAAACAAGTGTTCCAAAAAATATATAATACAAGAAAAATTAAAGTGCAAAAAAATCATTCATAACTAGAAATCTCACAAATATACTTATAAGTGCACAAAAGCCAGGAAACTACCTAACTGGCGCTACTAGCTTCCCTTTCTGGCATGCCCAGTAGACAGCTCTTCCCCCCAGTCCAGGAAATCAGCAAGTGAAAGCCCATTTTAGAAGCAGGCATATGCACTAGTAATCAGAACAGAAATCACAATAGAAACCCAGGACCAGTATGCACAAATAATACTTGGGTGCCCTTGGTTAAGGTAAGAACCCTGAAACAATTTGTATCAGAAAACCGCCCAGCCAACTAAATCAGTGTCAGATATAGGTCAAACCAGTGCTACTGAACATGTGATTGATCTAAGGACTGTACGTTGTTACCAGTCAGCAACAAGACTAAGGTGCTTACAACAGAATGTAAATTTCTAGCCTCCATAGTTTAGTTGAGCTGATTTTATTTTTCAGTAAGACTTTCTGAAAGAGGAAGAACATTGATTTATATTCTACATCTTTTTACAGATCACTGAGTAGCTTTGGGGAAAATAACTCAGGAGACCTGAAGCTAGGCCTTTTTTCCTAGGGCTTAAAAAAGGGGGGTTAGTCAAGTGAAGACACACAGACCTATGAACTGAAGTGAAAAGCGTCTCTCATGCTACTGCAACTATTCTTTCCAACTTGCATTTTCCCTTGCAGAGACAGATTCAGAGTTGTCCGACCAAGTGGAGAGATGATGGGGGTTGGGGGATACAGATAGAAACTTTAGGAAATAAAAAATGACAAGTAAATTCTCACACAAGTTGTAGAAAAATTTAAGCTGCAATCACACCAAGAGACTAACATTTCTAGTTGCTTTCACAATCTTAAGCACTTTAAACTGTTGTGCTTAACTACATCTAAAAGAATGAAAAAGACATGTTAGAACAAAAGTTACAAATTCACAAAATTAGTAGAGAGCAATAGCACCTTTTCTCAGTAGCACTGATTTCTCTATATTCCATCACCTTTTGATGCCAATAATAAAAAATGAAAGACATAAATAAGGGATTTTTACTCCAATTGTACAGCACACGTAAAACTAAACTGAATTGTAAATCAGTGTGAATACCAGACCATATTCAATTATATTACAAAATACCTAAAATGTACTAAACTTATTTAATAATAGAGTTTTATAATATGCACTCCTAAAAAGAATTCAATCTTTTTACTTACATTTATAACCAAAGAAACCTTTGGGCTTCTTGCTCTCCAATGGGATAAATGTTCCTATGACGAAATCAGCAATAGCAAGAAGTAGAATCACCAAAAGAACAATCTGAGCCTGTAATTTTAAACATTAAAAATCAAAATCAAGTATCTTGTGTCTATACTCTGATTCAATTCTACTAGAATATAACTTGCACGAGGGCAAGGATTTCTGTTCACCTGTATCCACAGTGCCTCAAACAGTGCCAAACACCAAGTAGGTGTCTGATACATTTTTGTTTAATGAACAAACCTTTCTTTAAAGAAATATCTTAGAGTGGTCAATATACTGGGGATGTGTATGCCTTCCCACAAAGCATAAAGACACTGTAAATTCCAAAACACTGCAGGCTTACACCATCCTGTATCATTCATTCCTGTCTCTTCCACCTTAGCACTACAATCTTGATGTGGAGAATATATTTGTCACAAACACAAGTTTTATACAAAGTCCAAACATAATGTTGAATGTGTAATTGCTACAGAAAAAGAAGGAGAAGTACAGAAAGAAGAAGACAATGTGGAGGAGGAGAATGCAAGTAGCAATGGGACTGGAAGGAAAGAACTACCTATGAGAACTACCATCTCCCCTTCTTCACTCTCAACCTCTCAAAACTGAGCAGACACTCATGAAAAACTGTGTCATTTGTGGGAACAAGAACTACTTACATGCTAATCATGTCCCAGGTAGTAAGAAATACTATTCTTTTCAATAAAGTCAATTTGTTAAATGTGTAAATAGATGATTTAATTTTACATTAATATGATTTTAAAATATATAACAAGCTGGGGAAAAACTATTCTTTCAGAATTTCCTAATTTTTGGTTCGGTAAATAGTTTATCCTACAAAAGTCACAAATATGTGGCTTTTGTAAAATCTACAAAAGTAAACATCTTTGTGGATCCATTTCTCAGGAAACCAGAGCTATGCTGTCTCATACTCTAATTCTCAATGATGCAGAAACAATTCTGGGTGCTCTGCCTATAGGTAACATGTGACATTTGGCAATTTTTCCCAGAGACAATGACACTGGCTTTGGTAGTCATGACTTCTGAGATTTCAATAGCAAGATGCAAGAACAGCTTCTCTAACTTCATATGGGTATTACCTTTCAGTTACTCCTCCATGTTTATTTTTAAACTAAACTTTAATATAAATTACAAACCCAAATATTTAATTTGGGCTACATAATATATTTTCCTGAGCATATCTACTTACTGTAAAACAAGATCGGGGAATTGGAAAGAAGATGGGAAATTCAAAATTTAGAAAGTACTGTGTTTAACTGGATCCTACATTGAGTGTTATTTCCAAATACTACTCACCTTATCAAGTAGAAAATAACCTTATACATAAACTTCTGTGAAAATGGCCATTTAGGTGCCACTAGAGTCTGAAAATATTTCCACACTTTAGAGCATTACTAAAAACATAAACTCTAAAAGTTCATATATGAAATATTTACAGGTGTTCCTATCATGACTTACTTTTGCTTCCCACTCCATTCCGGCTACTGAGATACCTAAAAGAATCACCACTGTAATGGCTCCGATAATTCGGATATCATTGATTTCATCTATCATAAGAATGGAATGTTCCTAGAAAAGATAATTATATATATAATGAGCAATATTAGTTATTTTACACAAACTCCTAAATTCTTTTTGAAACATTTTAGAAATATTACAGCACCTTACATGTAGAAGTTGCTTACTTAACAAATAAATGGAAGACCTAAAGGAATTAATTACTTATTTACTATTGAGGTGTCATTTTAAGTATCTGATAACATCAAATGTATGATTAAATTAACACTGCTATATTTAATACAGGCTCAGCAAAGCAAAAGAAATTGCTAACAAGCACATAAATAACGACTAGTATTGTAGTTAGGATTTTTTAAAGTTACGTGGCAAAAATATAGTTCACATTCATTGTGACTACAGAACCCATGCTTTTAATGGTCTTTTATACTGCATGAGAAAAAGAAATAAACACACTTTCATGCTGTTGTTCAAAAACACACACTATTCCCATTCTATTTTTAAAAAGTTTCCATCTAGGTATTAGTTAAAGACTGTGCTATCCTAGTAAACTAGGTAAATAGCTATTTGTGAATTACTACCACTTCTCAAATAAGGTAATAAAAAGCACAAAAAACTAAAATATAACTCAGTATTTTTGATAACTCAGGAAGAATGTATCATATTAAAACTAAAAAAGAGTATACAATATTTTAACAACAATTTTATCAATGCTTTTTAAAAAAAATATTCCTTTGTAAAAGTCAACAAGGGAGAAAAAAATTTGCTTGAATTCCAGATAAATGAGCTTTATACAAAAATTAGAGAGAAAAATCCCCCAGGATCCAAAGGAATTCTTGCCAACCAAAGGCATAGAAAGTAATATAATATTTAACCAATATAATACGAAGAGTCATTTCTTAGCTTTTTTGAACCTGAAGGATCCCATTTGACTTCATAAAAGAGCATATACCTTTTACTTTGCAAAAAAGTTTAATTACAGATTTTTTGAAGTTCAATTTGACATCTCTTGAATTAATCTGACATTCCCTACAGCATTTAGATAATCATACCTAAGAATTACTTGCAGAAGAAAAAAATCATGGTAGTATAAATACATATCTATCGATTGGTTTTTAGATTCCACCATGACTGCAAAAGAACACTACAGCTGTGCTTCAATATTTTGTACATTAAATCTAGTCTTAAATATTTGTTTCCAATTTGGTTAAGTTTCTCAATTTAACTTTCCATGAAACAAAATCATTTCTAAACCCTAACCACTCTGGTAAGAGTTCAGAATAAACCTTAAACTTTGACTGCCAAATAAAAACATACACTAAAAAATGAAAGAATGTGAACTCAAATAATTATGCTGCTTGCTTACTGTATTACAGCCCTTCTTTTTCTCCATCCCTTTGGCCTACACAGGTAAAGGTCAATGCCAATGTAAGTGTCAGTCCTTTGCAGATTTTACACTTCCTAATGTACTATATACTACTGTAGAAAACCAGTTACCACCTAACCTAATATGAACTCTAGGTGTCACTCGACGTTCCTCTCATTTAATAATACTGAGGAATCCTAATTCACCCTTCCTTCTTTAATTACACACATCCTAATAACTTTCCAAACAAGTTTTCTGAACTCCAGAGCAGTATTATCAAATGCCCTCTACCCAGCTCTACCTGGATATACCCCCTCCATTCCTCAGATTAGCACATCTAAAACTAAACTGTCCTATGTTCTCTGTCTCACAGTGAATGGCATTATCTTCCATCTAAATCTCCCAGTTGGAAATTTGTATATAGACTTGAAATGTTCCTTTCCCTTTCTCTAATTTTCAGTATCACATCAATCAACTCCATTCATTCAATTTCTTTAAAATCTCTCAAATTCACCCATAGTCACAATATTAACATAAGCTGCTATCTCCTCTCCCAAGACAGCTACTATAACCTTTTCCATGGTCTCCATCTCCAGTTGTGATTCTCAATCCATTCTTTATACGATGGTCAGATACTTCTCTAGGCCCCAAATCTGAGCATGTCATGGCCCCCAATCCCAACCAAGATAAAACCCAAACTTAATTGCCATCAAGACCCTTCCTAATGTGATGCTTTTTTCTCTCTCTAATCTTTAAATATCTTGCCACTTTGTGCTCCAACCATACTGAAATGTTTACAGTTTTCTTAACACATTACACTCTATCCTTTTTGGAAAGGGTGGCCTTTGTTTGCTTTTCTTCCCTATTCTCCTCATACCACCCTACCTTTCCTATTTGCCTGCTAGCGTCTAGACTCCCTTCCTTGCAGAACTGTTCATCAACACTCCTGTGCTGCCTCCATTCTTAATGAGTAAATGCTGCTCCATTATGTTGCCAAGGCCTCCTGTAGTTACCCACTGCTGGCATTCCAATAATACAATCATCTGTCTCTCTCCCATACTTAAACTTCTTGAAGGACGGGTTTCTCGGACACCACATCACTGCTTTTCTAACCTCTGACATGGTGGCATATAAGCCTTCAATAAAGATTTGGTAAATGAATGATTAAAAGAAAAGTGAATTACCTTAAGCAACTCTACCACAGTTTCTGCAAATCCAACCACGTACATAGCGACTGCAACAGCATTGGCAAAGGCAAAGATCAGACCAATTGCACCACCAAATTCTGGCCCTAGACTTCTAGATATTAAATAATATGCTCCTCCTAAAGAAAAGAACAAAAATACTAAAGTTAGGATTTAAAATGCCAAACAATACTTTTAATTACACAAGAGTTCACAAAACGGATGCCCCCAGTAAGACAGCAGCTAAATTAACTGGCAAGGCAGTGAGTGTATACTCAGGAAGAAAAAAACCCAAAAAGAATTCTTCACGATCTACTTCATTCATTAAAAATTTCCAACATCCAGAGAATTCTCCCCGTGTCAAATATAAAATCATCCCATTTAAATCACACTTTCTCTATTAAAGCTTAGATTAAAATGGGGCCACAGCCTCTTCCTCATATTCATACGTACCAAGATTATCTCCCAGAGATTTTCTAAGTAATATATTTAATCTTAATGTAACTTTTAAAATCACAGTTGACATAATTTCAGTTACTTATATTATGGCAATTTGCTGGGAATGTGAATACCAAGGCTAAAAAAAAATAAACAAATAAAAAGTCTCACAGCAAACTGCAAAGAACAGCGTGTAATGGCCTCCCAGAGAGACATAGCTTGTAGTCTAGCAAACCTGGCCTAAATGACAGAGTAAACAAGGGCATTACATGAGCTATCATGAAGTAAGTATTTTTCTAACTTAAAAAATAAATCAGTACTATGATTTGGAGTCAATCTAATTCTTACCTGGAATTTCTAAGAGCTCTCCCAAAATTCTAATTTAAATCTAGCCTTCAGGTCATAATCAAAACTTAGTTTTAATAATAATGAAGTTACATAAAGTTATATACATATTTCTATAACATATATATAAAATATGATAAAATACTTGTAAACCCATATTAAATATAATGAAATGTCATTAAACAGTGAATATTTGTTTCAACTATTCACCCAATATAAAGATAAATGAAACAAAAAAGTTCTATATCTTGATAAAGCACCAAACATGCCAACTTCATTTGGAAATACCTACAATAGGTTTTATAGTTGATTCCTTTGATTCCTATCAATTCTCTCAAAATGTTATACAGCTTAAACCCGTTCATTAAATTTCCTTAGTTTTCATCATCTTGAAAATTCAAAAAAAAAAGCAATCTAACCATTTAACATTAACCTTGTGATTTTTTATGAGATAAAAATGTCTTAACATTTTCCCAGAAATATTTCTGAACAGTAAAAATTCCAATGAACTTATATAATAATTTTATTAAGTCAAGTAAAGATATTAGTATAAGTTCTAAAGACAGCACAACACGTTATAATTTATCACAAGGAAAATCCCTGCAATAGTATAATTATCACAGCCTATATTTAACATATATTTTCAAAGTTAAGTAATTTCATTTACTCCCAATACCAACAATGATTTAAGACAAGTATTGTTTACCTTGATTTTATAGATGAGAAAATTAAGTCATAAAGAAAGGCTAATTGAAATCAACCATTCATGTTTTAATAGTTGACAATATAAACTTTAGAAGGAGAAATATCACCAATAGGACCTATAAAAGCAAGGAATTCACTTGTTATGTGCCTCAAATTTTTGATTTTATGAAGTGACAATTCTGAGATTTCAAAACTACTTAAAAATCTTCCACAAGTTTAGAAATCTAAAATGTAAAACCTAAAAACCAGTTTTTTTTACTTTTTAAATGATTTGTATTGTTTTCAAGGAAAAAAAGGATATATGGATAATAAAGAATATAAAAAATCTGCTCATCTTGCTCTACTTTTACTCTTGATGAAAAAAGTTCTTTGCCCTATTCCTTCCCACATCCATTGCTGCTTCCTAGAGGTAAGGTGTTTTACAAGCAGCTTTAGTCCTTCTTTTTTTAAATATCACAATGGATAGTATTAAAGATATACTACTATAAAAGGTTATGGTATTTTTACTAATCAATATAGAGTAGGTACATATTTTAATATTTATTTTGTTAAAAATTACACACTTAAGTCTAGTAAAGAAGTATTATCATACTCATTTTATATATGGGAAAATTAAGGCTTAGGAAGGTTAAATAACTTGAACAAGGTCATACAAGTAAGGAAAGAATTGTGCTTGAACTCAGGTCTCTGACTAGAGTGCTTATGCAGTACAGTGGTGTAGATGAAATCTTGAAAATCAGCCTTTCCATTACCATGGAAAATGCCGAAGAATATGATAAGGAGCTATGGCTCAACTAAAAGGCATCAACAGAAAACAAAAAGTAACCTTCCAACAACAACAAAAAAAAAACTATTGCTCAAGCAAACACAGAAGTCAATATGGGGAAAAAAAAAATCCTCATGGAGTCTCATAATTTGGCCATAAATAAGCCTAACTCCTGAGTGTAGGGAATGTAAATTAGTCAGATGCCAGAAATGCTAAGTAGTGACAATGCTATACTGGGCTCCATTACTATTACATACTGATTTAGAGATATATGTCCCTGTAGCTCTTACTAAATCCCCAATCACTAACAAAAACCCTAACAAGGTTAATCAAGAGCCTAAGATTAAAAACTGATCATCCGTCATAAAATAAGTCTCAAAAATGAAATGATATAATGGATATTACTGACTACAACAGAATTAGACATCTGAGAGACATCTAAAAATATAAATTATGTAACACACTTTTAAATAACCCATTAGTTAAAGAATAAATCACAAGAGAAATTAGAAAGTATTTTGAACTAAACTGATAAGAAAAAGAAACATATCAAAATTAGTAGGATATACCTAAAGCAGGAATTATAGTGAAATTTATAATTTTAAATGCTTATATTTAAAAATAAAGATATTAAGTCAATGATTTAAGCTGTAAGATAGGAAAAGAATAAAAATGTAAAGTAGAAAAAAGAAGAGTAGAAACCACTTTTACAGAAAATAAAAGTCAAGCCAAAAGTTATTTTTAAAATGTTAATAAAACGAATAAACAATGAGCTAGACTAATCAAGAACAAAAAAGAAAAAATCAATTAACTGAATTAGGAATGAAAGCAGGGACAAATCACTATAAATTCTAAAGTCATTAAAAGGCTAAGAAAGTAATATATTAAATAACTTTATAGCAATGATTTTTGGAACTCAGATGAAATAGACAAATTCTCTGAAAAACAAAATGCTGCAGAAGTGTGACTAGAACAGGAAACAAATCCTATAGCTATTACAGAAACTGAATTTGTGATAATCCACCCCCACCTCCACCCCCACAAAAAACAAACACAAAAAACCTACAGGCCTGGATAGCTTCACTGGGGAGGAAGAAATATGATCAACTTTACAAACTCTTTCAGAAAATAGTAGAAAAGGGAACACACTGGCCAACTCCCTTATGAGATGAGCATAACCCTGACCAAAAAACCTCACACGGTTATTACAAGACAAGGAAATTTCAGATCAATATTCCTTATGATCATAAACTTAATCCTTAACAAAATGTTAGCAAGTAAAATTCAGCAGAAAGGATACTAATCACTGACCATGTAGGGTTTATTTCACAAATGCTAGGTTGTTTTAGATTTAAAAAAACTACGTAATTTGTGATAATAACAGAATAAGGGGAGAAAAAACATATAACCATTATAACAAATGTAGGAAAAGCATGACAAAATTCAACATCCACTTATGATAAATATTCTCAGCAACTGTGCAACAGAACTTTATCAATCAGAGAAATATCTCCCAGAAACCTTACAGTTAACATCTTACTTAACACTGGGAACAAGGAAAGGATGTTTATTCTCATCACTTCCAGTCACCATTGTACTGCAGAGCTTAGCTTAGCTAGTTCAACAGGCAAGAAAAAGAGAGGAAGAGTCCCAGAGACTTGAAAGAAAAAGTCAAAACCATATCCATTCACAGGTGACATGCATGTTTATGTTCAGAGCAAGGTCAACGACTACAAGGCTAACATATGAAAATCTATTGTATTTCTATATACAAGCAACAAAAAAAGGGAAGATGAAATTTCCCGTTTATAACATGAGAAACATGAAATAGGGATAAATTTAATAAAGCATATGACCTCTACATTAAAAACTATAAGCAAAAATTGCCTGAGAGAAACAAAAGAAGACCTCATTAAATGGAGATACACCATTGGAAGATTCAATATTGCTAATGTGACAATTCTTCCCAAACTGATTTTTAGATTGAAATCCCAAAGCCCCACCAAGGTTTTCCAGTTTGACTGGGGGAGCAGGTAGGAAGGGGGCATAAATGGGCATAGCTAATTCAGAAACGTACATGAAGTAGCCAAGTAGCCTCTGCGCTCTGTTGGGTCTGCCCTGGTCTGCACAGGAGCCAGCAACATGCCTTGGGGTGGGGGTGGGAGGGGGCCCCCAAGAGGCTCAGGCAGCAAGTTTTCCAGAATGTACCCAGCACTGGAAGGCAGGCACACAGCATCATGGGCAAGGGGCCCTTAGTGCCTGGATTCACCCAAGGGAGTCAGGGTCCTGCTGTATACGCTCCCCTCCCTGGAAAGGGAGGTCCCCCCCAGGGAGTATAGGCTAAGGGTTCCTCCCTCATGTGAATCCTGAGCACCTGCTGTTGGGCGACGGAGGATAGCAGGCCACGCTGGGCATGTACCCTGAGCAACCCTGTAGTCACCATCCTGCTGCCCTGGCCCCTGGAGGCTGCTGCCGGGGGCTGCGCTCCAGGTGCCACGAGGGGCTGGTCCAAGGCACAGGAGCCCGGACTGTGGAGTGTCTCATCCTGAGCCGCTGCCCGAGGCGGCACCAAGATCCACTTGCCAACTGTGGCTGACTTCATCGGACATTTGCCCACAGCCTGCCTGGCTGGGGTCCATGGGGAGGCAGAGGTGGCCTGCTGGATAGTGGGTGGTGCCCCCTTCCTCTAGAGGAGTGGGTGTGGCTGGCAAACGCTGATTACTCCCCCCAGGTCATCTGCCACTGCCTCCTTCCAGCCCAGTGCTTGGCCCCAACCAAGGGCCAATAAATGTTCCCTGAAATGTTAAAAAAAAAAAAAAAAAAAAAGGAAAATAGTTGGAAGACTTAGAACTTACTATACTATAAAGCTAAGCAATCAAGATAGGAGACTGGGTAGTGTTGGCGTAGGATAAACAATTGACGGTCAGCGTACATTCCAGACAATACACAATTGCTTTTTCAACAATGGTATCAAAAATAGTTCAACAGAATTATTGGAATTATTTTGAATTCCATTAAAAAATGGAACAGATAGTTTTTCAACAAATGGTGCTGGAACAAGTGGATATTTGTACAGGGAAGGGGCTTGGGGGAAGAAAGGCCACACATGTCTCACATTATACACAAAAATTAACTCAAGATTGTTCATAAACAAATCTAAAAACTAAAACTATAAAGCTTCTAGAAGAAAATATAGGAAAATATCTTCACAACCTTGGAATAGGCAAAGGTTTTTACAACAATAAAAGCATTAGCATAAAAGAAACATGAGAAACTGGACTTCATCAAAATATTAAACTTGTTTGTCAAAAGACATGATTAAGAAAATGATAAAAATGATAAGGCAAGCCACAGACTGGGAAAAAATACACATAGTACATATGTCAAACATATGACTTATATCTCGAATATATTAAAAAAATTCTACAAATCAGTAACAAAAAGACAATGCAATTTAAAAACTGGCAAAAGATTAGAATATATCACAAAAGATGATATACAAGTAGCCAGTAAGCAAATAAAAAGATGCTCATTATCATTAAACATCAAGGAAATGCAGTAAGGCACCATTAAACGTCCATAGAAATAGTTATAATTAAACAGGCTGGGCAAGGTGGCTCACGCCTGTAATCCCAGCACTTTGGGAGGCCAAAGCAGGAGCATCACTTGAGGCCATGAGTTCGAGACCAGTCGGAGCAATATAGCAAGACCTCATCTCTACAAAAAATAGAAAAATTAGCCAACCATAGTGGCGTGTGCCTATAGTCCTAGCTACTCAGGAGGCTGAGGCAGGAGGATCATTTAGCCCAGGAGTTTGAGGTTGCAATGAGCTATGATGACAACATTGTGCTCTGGTCCAGGTAACAGAGCAAGATCCTGTCTCAAAAAACAAAACAAAACAAAAAAAATTAAAAAGATAAAACACATAATCCCAGCTACTTGGGAGCTGTTAAGGCAGGAGGATCCCTCAAATCCAGGAGTTTGATGTTGCAGTGAGCTATGGTGATGTCACTGCACTCTAGGCTGGGCAATGGAGCAAGAGTCTGTCTCAAAATAAATAAATAAATAAAATAAAATAAAATAAAATAAGCATTGGCAAGAATGTGGAAAAACTGAAAGTCTCATATACTGCTGATGGGAACATGAAATGGCACAACCACTTCGGAAAACTATCTGGCAGTATCATACAAAGTGAAACATACACCTACTGCATGAATCAACAAGTCCACTCCTAGGTATTTTCCCCAAATGAATAAAAACATACAGCCACAAAGAACTCACACAAGAATGTTCATGTCAGTTTATTCATACTAGCCCCCTAAACTAAACATAAACCAAATGTCCATCAACAGGTACTAAAGACACAAACTGTGCATTGTTATTACAAGTTGTACAGTAATAAGACAGAATACTATAATACATTGTAATAGAAATGAACAAACTGCTAACATATGGAACAACACAGATGAATTTCAAAAACATTATCATTGAGTGAGAGGCAAGATACAGAGTACCTTCTGTTTAATTCCAGCCCGGGATAGAAGTGAGGGACTGATCACAAAGGAATGCCGAAGAACTTTCTGCTATGATGGAAATATTCTATATTTTGATTAGAGTAGATATGTTTATCAAAACTCATAGAACCATAAATTTAAAATCTGTGCATTTTGTTGCATGTGGAATTTTACTTCAGTAATGTTGATTTAATAAGCTGATATAAATCTTTGTTAACAGCTAGCATTTTAAAAATTGTACCCTAGTCAAAATGAGATCGTAAAAAATACTCGTGTGTTAGATTTCAAAAGAAGATTAAATGGTTTCAGCCTTCTTAGTCAAGTTCATCAGTTTACTGCTTATAACAAAAGGAGTGAAAAAATTTTCAATTACTTTTAAAGCTGGACTATGCCGTTAAATATAAGGTTTTTTTATTGTATTAATAAAAAGGCAATTAAATGTATCTATCCATCTTTTCGGGGGCAGGGGGAACCCTAGCTCAGGATCAGCACCTGACATCTACAAAGTAAAAGACACAAGTTCCTCATCACCACCTACCGCCCCTCTCCATACTTTCCTGTGGTCCATCTCCGTAGCCTCATAGAATTCTAGTAGTAAAAAGGATCTCAGAGGTCATCAGGTCAAACCTCTCATTTTACACATAATAAGGCTGAGGTTCAGAAAGGTCTGTAACTTCAACAAGTGAGTAGTAAAGCTGTGAAAAGACTCAAGTGATCTGTTATTTAGTCCCACAACTAAAATCAAAACTAGCCTTGCCTCTCTCTTACTGCTGTAAGAGTTAAATAATTTTAAAACTTTTGGGAAAAAATAAAGCCCTCTTATAATTCCATTACAGACTCAGGCAAAGTACTAAAAATCTTTTCCTTGCTGTGATGTGATATAAGAATAAATATATATTTGGACTTCACCCCATGTTACTGGAACAGAGAGAGCTATGTTCACACAAAAATGTCTGTGGTAATGCTTATAGGAGCTTTATTTACAACAGCCAAAACCTGGAAAAAACCCACATACCCCTTAACTGGGGAATGGATAAACAAACTGTGGCATGTTTATGCAAGGAAATGATACTCAATAGTAAAAACCAATGATCTAGTGACACACACACACCCATGCAGAGGAATCTCAAAAGCATTCTGCCAAGTGAAAGAGGTCAGACTCAGAAGGGTGCACACCACATGACCCTACTTGTACAGATTTCTGAAAAAGTGTCGGGGGTGCAAGGAGCTGGGGGCAAGGAGAGGAAGTGACCCCACGGGGGTATAGAAGCACAAGAGGTGACAGAACTGTTCTGCCTTGATTGCGGGGGTGTCTACAAGACTATTTTTATTTGTCAAAACTTGTAGAATTGTACACTTAAATTATTTCATCCAAATCATACCTTAATAAAAAATGAAAAAAATCTGGAGAAACAGACAATAAACAGTTTAATTGGTAGTTTTTTCCCTGGGAGTAGAAGTGCTAGGTTTTTAAGTCTTTAATGTTTAAGCTACTCTGAAACTTAATTATTCATAATGTATGAACTACTTTTGTAATCTGAGATAATAAGAAAAAGGAACGAGCAAGGAAGCTTAATGGCCCACCAAAGAGAAAAATGCAAAATTTGAGTCCAGACATCTTTTATTTCCTTTGGAGAAAATGATTAATATAAGAATCATCTATGTATTTGGTGATAGCTATGGAAATTCTGTAAAAATTAAATTTTGTTGGTACATTGAGGAAGAAATCCAAGGGTCACAATAACAAAAATGTAATAAACTTAACAATGAGAAAGAAAACTATTTAAGAGATTTCTATTCAGAGTTCATCTAGTATGATTAGCAAATATACCAAAATCCTTTGTCAGAGTAGCAAACCATCTACTTCTTTACTCTCACTAAATTTATCCAAAGCCACCTTGTGTACAATTCAGAGGAACCACTTTGGGAATGCAATGTCACAATGAACCCAACATTCATTTTTGTTATTGTTCTGGCAAATACATTTTAGTAGCCTGGTTTACAAATACACAATAAGGAGTTTGCCTGTTAATGTTTGGCAAATTTTCCTCTATTCGGTTGCTATTATTAAGTCAAACAGGGAAAGGTAAGTGATAAACATGGAACCTTCAGGCCAGGATCAGGTGCCATCTTATTATTATGACTGATCACCAGAGTAATTCAATTAAATTTTAGGATGTAAGAGCAAAGACATACAGCCCTAATTCTGCAGCAGACAATTTTGGAACCAAGTTAAAGTATTTTTAATCATTAAAGACTGGCAAAATTAAAAGACCACCAATGAGTCAAAGAGAAAATCCATGTTGAAAATTATTAACAATATATACCAGGTTCTCATCTGTGGTATACAAGTAGTGTCTTACTGAACTGAAAACACAATGATATGTTTAAGTCCAATAAAACCTCTTACTATAACCGTTACAGAAATGCCTTATACACGTCTTAAAATATTTCAACAATCTGAAAAGTTATCATTTGAAACGAATTAGCTATAAAAGGAAAGAACTATGGAGCTGAATTCTAACTTAGAACTCCTTGCTTAGTAATGCTAGGAATTAACAGTTACACAATGAACAAAACAAAAAAAAAAAACAACAATTTATGATAATACAATTTTACCAATACAGAAAACACTTTCTGTCACTTATAATAACATGGCGGAAAAGTTTTTCCTCACTTCCAATGTTTTGGCTTTACATATATACAAAAATGAGGAAGTCTTCAATTATTTCAGAGAAAAAAAGATGAGTACATAAAGTAAATTCTGACTTATGATGTAGATATTTTAAAAAGATTCATCAGAAGAATCTGCATAAAATTTAATTTTGTTGGAGAGAATGGGTATAATTGCTTCATTTTTGCTATCATCTGTGCAAATGATAAATGTGACTACCACTAATGCTACAATAAATAAGATAATGTATGTCAACAACATGGTATTGTATCTAGCAGTTAGGGCTCAAAAAATGATAGCTACTATTATCTGAACATGGGCTCCAAGAAAACAGTATTTTGTCTGATTTTCATCATTATAAACCCAGTTACAAAATGCTCAACAATTATCTGTTGACTGACAGAAATGTAATATAAAACTTCATCTTGGTCATGGAATAGGCAGGTTTATATTGATTTTAGACTTTCAGAACTACCTGTCTGAAATGTTATGCAACTTGGGTTTTTATTTGAAAGGGTACCGACATCTGCTTTTAACTAAGTCACTTAAATGTCCTATACCAAAAAGTGGTTAAGGAACCATTCCCTTCCATTGCTCAGTTCATATAGTATGATACGACTTAAAAACCAGAATTTACACTGCCTTCATCTTATGAACAGCTGCCTGAAATTGTTTTTTATTCTATAAGTGAGTCTTTATTCACAGATTAGTTGAAGATGGGGGAGAACTCTTGTCTGTGAAATCTAGGAAATACAGACCAGAGTGAAGATGGCTGCTGGCCAGCACCACCTAAATTGCAGAACCTGTTACACATGATCCACGTAAGTTCTCTAAAATCCAAGCTCTCAAGAAGACTGATATGAGGACTTGCAGAAGAGGAAGGAGATCTGGGACCCGAGTAGGTAGGCTACAATAACCTGGGGATCACAAATGTGTCCTTCAAGAACAGTCAGGGACTATGCCAAGATGATGGCAAACTTTATCAGTTACTTGGCACTACTATTTTACCCTGTGGAAGGCAGGGAACTGAGGAGATGATTCTCTGACCTGCTGCCAGTAGCTCTTATTAGCACCCAAAATTCATTACTAAAATCTAATCAAGCCTGAAACTATGCATCTTTTATTTTCTAAATTTTTGCTTTTTTTCCCCCCAGAAACCCTGAATGTTTCCATATTATATTTGTCCTAGATTTCATAATTGGACATTATTACTAAGATGTGGAAACAACCCAAATGTCCATCAATTCATGAATGGATTAGTAAAATGTGGTATTTGTATACCATGGAGTATTACTCAGCTATAAGAAATAACGGTGATATAACATCTCTTTGGTTCTCCTGGAGAGAGTTGGAACCCATTCTAAAAGTGAAGTATCCCAAGAATGGAAAAATAAGCACCACATGTACTCAGTACCAGCAAATTGGTTT
>CM052439.1:93749135-93787417 GCA_028533085.1 Varecia variegata
TGAGATTCACAAGAGGCAATGAAATATAATTTACAGGCAATCAAGGATAATTTGGTTAAATTAATAAATATATCTTCTTTATTAAATTTAATATCCAAAACGAATGGAGGTACAAGTTATTAATTTGGTCTTCCACAGCACTCACACAACAAAGTTGTAACACAGGGAAATAAAAATTCTCTTGAGAACTGATGAGAATATTAGGAAGGTTTTATAATCAACAGAAATACTGTAATTCTAAAATAACGTCTACATATACATACTAATACACCCTTGATCCAGCCAAACTTCACAACTCCTTTACTTTCTGCAGCGTATGTGACCACAGCGTCTCTGGTTGGAGTACTTTCTTCACCATTTGCAAAACCATCCTCAAAAGGTTCCTGGTTATAAAAAGAAATGTGAATTATGTTTCAGAATTATTTAAAATTTAAAATCACCTGATAAATACAAATACACTTAACCATATTTAGGAGGACACAGTATAGATTTCCAATAATCAAAGGTTTCTGAATATTTTACCTGAGGAAAACATAAAGCAATAAAGTAGAAGAAAACCTTAATTACTGAGATTTCTTAAAATTTAAATCTCACCATGACAGTAAACCCATTTTAATAATTTCAAACTTTAATTACACTTTGGTGAAGTCTGGAGAATAAAGAATACTGATTTCTAGCCATAGGCTAGCTAGGTCAATCAATCCAGACTGCATCTCTCCAGCCACAAATTCACATCACCTAGTTGCCACCTTTCCCACATCTGAAATTTCACCATTAACAGATTAAAACTCCTCTTCCTCACCAATGAATACAGTTTTCCCTTTATAGTCCAAGATAGTAAGAGTCCCATGGATCCCAAGACTCGTTCATAACTCCTCCCTTTACTCATTCCTTATTTGCATTCAATCACTCCGTGTTCTTCAAGCTTTCCTTTGTAATTTTTCTCAGATTCAGACATGAGCTGTTTGATGTGTCCTTCTTAGGTCTTTAAATTTCATATCTGATTCTATAATTCTTAGTTTTCTGTTCTCTATTTTCTTTCTCTCTCAGTGGTTCTCAATTTTTGTTCTGTCCCAATACACCCAAGGCATATGACACTTTTCCAAATCAGTAACAGAGTCTTAAAAAGGTCATGAAGGGAGAAAGGAGATGGCTTGGGAAATAAAAGATGTGCTGGATCTAAAATCATGTCCCAAACAGTAGCCCCATGGTTGTTCCTCTACCTGTATATATCTCAATAGCAGAGAACAAAATACAGCTATATTTCAGACATTCTTTCTTTAAATGCAGAAGAAGCAACTATTATAAATTAATTATTTAAAACCATTTTCAGTGCTTCACATGCTTTGGAGAATTCTGAATACAAATTTTTTATTACAGAAATGAGATGCAAGTTCTGTGCTACCACAGTACAAAATCTACATAATAATCCAAACTTCCATTTACCCTTGACCCAAGATCTGTCATTCAATTCCATTTAATGCAATATTGCTACATGCTTTTTAAAAGTACTATCAACCTAGATCAGCTCTTAGATTCCATACTTATCTAGCTTAACTACTGATGATTCTTTGATTTTTGAAAAGATACACTAAAATAAACCAGATGCAATAATTTAAGTATTTCTTTTGTGTGTGTGTTTTTTGTTTGGTTTTTTTTTTTTTTTTTTTTTTGAGGCAGATTCCCGCTCTGTCACCCGGGCTACAGTGCCGTGGCATCAGCCTAGCTCACAACAACCTCAAGCAATCCTTCTGCCTCAGCCTCCCAAGTAACTGGGACTGCAGGCATGCGCCACCATGCTCAGCTAATTTTTTCTATATATTTTTAGTTGTCCAGCTAATTTCTTTTTATTTTTCAGTAGAGACGGGGTCTTGCTCTTGCTCAGGCTGGTGTCAAACTCCTGAGCTCAAATGATCCGCCCGCCTCAGCCTCCCAGAGTGCTAGGATTACAGGCGTGAGCCACCACACCCAGCCTCCTGTGTGTCTTTTTAAAAATCTGGTAAAATCCTCCTCAAGCTCCAGGGGCACCTACTGTATTGAGCCACCGCACCCAGCCTAAGTATTTTTTTTGAAAATATTTTTCTAGGCTTTTTAATGATGTTAAGAGAAAAATAATTAATTTTTAAACCAATCCTCATGTTTTCATTAACTGACATAGCTATAGCCTCAACTACATGAAACACATGGAAATGAATCATTTTAAGATCACTAAGAATTTAAATATGAAACTTTAATGTTAAACACTTCTGATAGTAGCTCACAAATTTTTTAAAGCAGAGCCTAAGACATAATTATAATAACTTTTCTTGTAACAGTTTCATTAACTGTCACCTACCAGTGATTATTGTACTGTACTGTAAGAGGGATGCCCCAGGCTTATGGTATACAGAACCAATCACCCCCATAAAAAATTTATAATTATTCCAAATCTGCTATACTTTTTAAATAGCTTTATTGCAATGTAATTCACATACCACACAATTCACCCATTTAAAGTGCACAATACAATGATTTTTAGCATATCCACAAAGTTGTAAGACTATCATCACAATCAACTTTAGAATATTTTTATCACGCTAAAAAGAAACTCAGTGCCCATTAGTCACTCCCCAATTCCCCCTTCCTCCAGCCCCTGCTAACCACCAACTAGCTTTCTGTCTCCACAAATTTCTCTATTCTGACATTTCATATAAATGCAATCACACTATATGTAGGCTTTGTGTGTGGCTTCGTTCACTTAGCAAAATGTTTCCAAGGTTCATTAGTGTCATAGTATATATCAGTACTTCCCTCCTTTTTACTGCCAAATGATATTCCATTGCATGGATATCCTACATTTTCTTCCTTCATCAATTAGACATTTAGGCTGATTTCACTTTTTGGCTATCAAGAATAATGCTACAATGAACATTTGTGTACAAATTTTTGGGTGCACATTTGTTTTCATTTATCTTGAGTATATACCCAGGAGTGGAATTTCTGGGTCACAAACTTTTTGAAGTGACTGCTTCTAGTCATTTCTCTCATCTCTTCCTTTGTATCAGACTGCAAACTGTCACTCCTCATTTCAGTGAATATGCCTGCCTATTGTTATCCCTATTCTTGCTGGTATAAACATGGAAACTAGCAACCATTAAGACGTTAGAAGTATATATGTATCAAGTAAAAAAAAAAAAACATTGTACCAAGGAGCCTGCATAACTAAATTGTAAGAACAATTCACTCTGGCTGTACTTCTACTCTGACTGTGTTCCAGCAGAGAGTCAATGACAATGCCAAATAATAAAAATTGACACCAAATAGGGATTGATGACTCAACCGTTCAATTATTCAAATAAAGCCAGATCAAAAAAGTCTGCCTGTTAATTCAATTAACTTTAGATAGAAGTTCCTTGGTTTTTACTCTAAGATACATAATGCTCTTGGAGTTATTTTATGAAAGACTTTAGAATATATAACCTACAAGTATTATAAGAAAATACAATATCTAACATACACTAAAAAGACATCGCTCTTTCGTTCTCTGTTAAAAGAAAACTAAAGATTTGTGTACTTAACAGGCTACTTTTCCCAAGGCTAACTATTGATATGGGCTTTTTTTTTTAGCAATGCGAAAGTATGCAGGCATCCTAAAATTTTTGATATGGGTGTTGATCAGAATTCCACCTCAAAAAAAAGTTGAAGATCCAGCAATAATTTTGCTAGTTTCCACCATACTATGCATAACTATGTTCAAAAAACAAAGTAAGATTTTCCACTTAAATACTGCATGTTATCAAGCAGTATTTTAAATTAAGGTGGGGACATACAAAAGGAAAAATTATCTTCCTCATCTTCTGGCAGCTCTATTTAAAAATGTGCTTCAGTTATCTTTAAAATACAATTCAAAAGTTAAAATCAAATAGTTGTTTGTTATTACCTGTAGCTCAATGAATAGACTTAAAAATGAAGTTTGGTTCATAATTGTATTAACTTCCTGAAATACCAGGAAACCAAAGTGGAATATACATCTTTTGTTTCTTTAAATACATTGCAGAGAAATAAGGAAATTATCAGGTATGGCATTTTGTCCACACACAGAAAATTGTATAAAAACCTTATAATCATGGAAAATTTCATATATGGAATTATGAACTATAAATTATGCTGATACAAAGGTACATAAATAAAATCTTCAATCTACCTGCCATTTTCACAGAAATGATGGGTTTGTGTTCTTTACTGTGTTTTCCACACTAATGGATAAAAAGTAAAAAACAACAGCATAAATGATTTTATGGATGCCACATTAAATGAAGTTGGTCCAAATTAATTTAGTATTATTCCAGGAAATAATCTTTCAAAAAGTATTAATAGCATTGTGATTCTGAGTCTCCCAAGCAGGGACTGAGGGTGGGGGTGAGAATACAATGGGAAGGGAGGAACACAGAGCAAAGAATAGAAGACCCAGATAGATAGACCCTCAGTAACCAGAAAAGGAAATGATTAAATCAGTTGAACATGCTCAATTTGAGAAGCCATGAGACAATTAATTAAAGAGTTCTTTCAAACAGTTAAAAACTTCATGACTGAAATTAGGATAGGGGCCAGGGATAAAGAGGTAGTGGGTGAAGCTATGGAAATAGAGTAAAAAGAAAAATTTACACAGAAAAAACATGGGGAGCTGAACATTTTTCTGAGTGCACTGAAAATACAAGAATAGAAGGGAACTCTGGTCTTCATGGTCATTACTTCTCTGCATAAAGTAGATAAAGGGAGAATTTTTACACTATAGATGATGATCTGTTCTCCCCATTGTATGCTCAAGTCTTCGCCTTGATCATTCTTTCCTCTTTCACCATAGTTAACTTATTATACCCTGTCTCCATCCAAAGTTGCTAACAGTACAGTACATTCTTAAATGCAAGCTAACCTGGCTTCGCCACCCTACAACACCAAAATAGTTTTATTAAAACATCCAGTGATTTCTGTGCTGCCAAATCTAACGCACATTTTCCAGTTCCTGTCTCACTGGACTTCTGAAGCAGCATTTGATACTGCTGGCCATTTCCTCTTTCTTAAAACATCACACTTTCTCAGCCTCTTCTGCCTGGCAATTAAATGACAGGAGTCCCTTCAACACTTGATCCTAGACCTATCTCCCTTTTCTCATGCTCTATTTTCTTCCTGTGGTTATCTCACCAGACTCACAGCCGTAAACATCATCTATATGTGGTAAGTTAGTGATGGCTTAGGTTGACTTCCAGATCAGTCCTTCCCCTCCTGAGTTTCAGCCCCATATGTAAACATTGATGTTACCACTTGGATGTTTCGTTATGTTTATTATTCTAACCCTGACCAAAGGAGAAAAAGAAATTGTCAATTTTCTTTTAGACAATGACTTTTCTCTAAGTGAAAGGCGGAGTAAAATAGTTTTTCTTTTTTTGGATCTAGTTTTTAATTCCTGATGGTTTCAGTGAACATTTAACTGTTCAAAAAAAAGTACACTTGACCAGAAAGATAGATTAAATCTTTTATAATAATTAGGATGTAAATATGTTTTAGATTTATTCCTCCAGCCTAAGCAAGAGCAAGACCCCGTCTCTACTAAAACAGAAAAAAAAGTAGCCGGGCGTG
The DNA here is from genome assembly GCA_028533085.1 of Varecia variegata. Classification (NCBI taxonomy): domain Eukaryota; kingdom Metazoa; phylum Chordata; class Mammalia; order Primates; family Lemuridae; genus Varecia; species Varecia variegata. The sequence continues at coordinate 93,754,752 of CM052439.1, forward strand.
GTGGTGCACACCTGTAGTCCCAGCTACTTGGGAGGCTGAGGCAGGAGAATCGCTTGAACCCAAGAGTTTGAGCCTGCTCGGAGTGAGGCTGACACCACGGCACTCTAGCCCACGCAACAGAGTGAGACTCTGTCTCAAAAAAAAAAAAATTTCTTCCTTGATGTACATCTTAGAAATTTACAAAATGTTTTCAGTTAACTGTCTTGATTTACCAATTTATCTTCTACATATCAAAGGTCATATTGCAAAGTTTTTAGACCTAAGAGAAAACACTACTTATAAAACAATGATATGGTTTAGTGATGACTTTTTTTTCAGTGAAAAAATTCTTATAATATCAAGCTATTGTTTTTTCCCTAATGCTAGAATTTTCTTTGGTATTTTAGAGACAACCTATGATGACACAGATGTCCTTTTAAAATAATGGAGAAAAATCAAACCTTAGGGAAAAAAATTTATCCAAGTATTTTAAAAATTACAATTAAAAACCTTAACCTAAAGCTTCCTAGTATTTTGATCTATGAAATAAAATTTCAATCCCAATCTCAATCAATGAAACTTTGTACAAGGTAAATAAAACTTTATCAAATAATCTAAAGTGACAGAAAAAAAAACTACATGAACAAGGAAAGAATGGAGGGAGGGAAGACACATAGTATAAAGTTTTTATTCATGTAACAATTGTTTATTCAGAAGATTGTGCTATGTACAGGGTCATAGCTATGGCAGAGATAATAGAAATTTTAAAGAATACAAAGCTGTGCACCCTATTCAGGCTATCCAGTTTCAAATTATTCTGGCAGTCCACATCATCTAAATGCCAAAAAAAAAAACTGATAACCATAAGCCATAAAAAAGTCACAAGTCAAGGCCAGGCACAGTGGCTCATGCCTATAATCTTAGCACTTTGGGAGGCTGCGGTGGGAGGACTGCTTGAAGCCAGGAGTTCAAGAGCAGCCTGGGTAACATAGCAAAACCCTGTCTCTATAAAAAATAAGAAAAATTAGCTGGGCGTAGTAATCCACACCTGTAGTCCCAGCTACTTGGGAGGCTGAAAAGGGAGGATCACTTGAGCCCAGGAGTTCAAGGCTGCAGTGAACTATGATCACACCACTGCATTCCAGCCTGGGCAACAGAGCAAGACCCTGTCTCTAGGGGGGAAAAAACAGTTACAAGTCCAACATTAAGGGAAATCATAATTACTTAATAACATTCTACACACATAAATAAAGCCAAAAAATAATTCCCTCCAGTAATTAAGTTTTAAATTCTATCCCAAATTAACATCTATGCTAAATGAAAAACAAGATGGAAAAGCCTAGTTAATAGTGTAACAAGCTGCCTTCCTAGTTACATACACTTTATCTTCACCTGTTTTTGAGATATTCTTTTACTACTTCCTATAACTATGCAAACACTTAGAAAATACACCAGAGAAAAGAGTGATTTTTTTTTCCCTCATGAGTCTTTAACAGTTTAATTCTGGATAAGAACTGATTTGTAGGTTTGGAAATAACTTGGCTTTTCATATTTGAAGTTGGAGTGAACCCTGGCATAGAACCCAACCCAATTCAATTCATGTGTATTGAGATATACACCAAATTTTTTATGCTAAGTAATATTGCAAGATACAAAGAAATAGTAGTTTTTCTACCTTCAAGAAATAAGATGGTCTTATAAAATACAGTTGCACATAATCTAGATGGTTACCTATTACCTATGGATTAAACAGAATTCTTAGTTTGTGAGACCCCCACAATCTGGTTGGCTTACTTTAATAATAGCCTCCATTTATTGAAAGCCTACTCTGTGTCAGACACATCCTTAAATGCTTACATGTCTTACTTCCCTAAATTGGCACATCTTTGAGAGGTTGGTATTATTATCCCCACTTAACAAATGAGGAAACAGACTTTTGAGGGGTTAATTTGCCTTGAATTATGAAGCTGTTAATTTGGTAGAGGAGAGAACTTCCTAAATGGTAGAATTCCACATATTACGGTGAGTAAAGGTAATTTTAGGATTCTATTTTGAGCAAAGGGACAAAAGACAGGCAAATTATCCAACTCAGGAAACTGTCCTGCTTGAACTTTCCAATCCTCCAGCTATATATTTTTGCTCTTTACCCTTCTCTTCATCTTTCCCTCATTCCTTTGTTTCCAAATCTACAGAAGATAAGGGTTTCTAACACGGTCCTCAGAAAAAGAACAGCAGAAGTCTTGCACTGGATAGATAGCACCAGGAGATTTTTAAAAACTGTTTGTGCTCTGTAGAAATGCCTCCCAGGGTATACAATGTCTATGAAACTCTTCACCCCACAGGACTGTTACAGACAGCTGTACCATACCACCTATGGAGAAGAAAGAATTGCTATAGTGTTTAGATAAGTCATCTGGAAAGGCATGTCAAATGTTTAACGTTATGTGTGCTATTTAATTTTATTTGGAGGCTATTCTGATAGAAAGAGTAGGTAAAATAGGCCAATCATTCAGTTTCTATGTTATTTTCTAGGATTTCTTTCTCCAGTTAAAAATCCTCATTACCTGCTCAAGCTAGCATCTCATGTTAATCAATGTTCTAAGTAGTATACTAGGTTCTTTCTTCCTTTATATTTTTTCCTACTGCAACCTCTGGACCCCTGGGCCTACCTGTACACCTATGCCTTCTCAGGAAGGGTTGAAAAATAAAACTATCCACATGGGATTCTTTGGATTTGTCACCAATGTTTTGTTACCACCCATAGTAAAATTTGCCATTAAAGAAAAGGTAAAGATTAGTCTGACAGTTTTAGAAGTTCCTATATTTTTCCAACCATAGACCACTTTCCTATTTCTATTAACTTTTCTTAATGTTTTTTATAACCCCTCAAACTCTATCCTTTAATTACTGAGAGTTCTAATGAAAATATTTAATTTGAAATAATATTGCTCTGTTGCAGAAATACTAGTTTTGAAGTATTTTCTCCTGAGGAACTTTTGGCATATTGTTCCCTCTGACTGTAATGCACTTTGAAGATGGCTGGTTCCTTCTCATCTTTTAGCTCTTAGCTTACATGTAGCCTCCTCCTTCCCAAACCACCCAACATATAGTTTCCTCTCAGTCCCTTTTATCTCCTTCATAGCACATGTCACACTGTGTAATTATCTTATTTACTTGGTTTTTTGTAATCTATGTATCCACTTCCACTCCTTCAATATATATTAAAATGGAAGGTCTACAACAACACAGACTTTTCCTGTAATTTTCATGAAAGATAAAATAACTGAATATTGAGCTTTTATGGGCAATCTCTGTTTTCTAGATAATGTCCTGAAATAGTACAGTTAAAATGAAAAGTGTCTGCTCTTAAGTCAGATCTACGTTCAAATCCCAGCTCTGCTACTCACTAGCTAATATGAACTTTGGCAAATTATTTAACCCCTCTGGCCCTCAGTTTCCACATCTGTGAAATGGGGATAATACTATTTGAGAAAATAAAGTGAGAAAATATGATTGTACAGAACATAAAAACTCACATACATTGCTCCTGGAAATATAAATTGGTAAACAATTTTGAAAAAAAGTTTGGGCATTATTCTGAAGTTGAAAAGATGCAAACTCTTTAATCCAGGAATTCTATTCCTCAGTATATTCTTAGAGATATACAATACTTCTATGAAGCAGGATAGTTGTATAAAAATGTCCCTATCAGCATTGTTTAAAATTGTTAAAAACCAGAAATAATCCAGATACCCATAACTGCAGAATAAAATAAAGTAGTATATTTATTAAAAGATAGATAGCAATAGAAATGAATTACAAAAATATAGCATATATGAATGTCATAAACTAAGAGTGAACAAAAGATGACAGATTAAAAATATAGTATATGATTCCATTTATATAAAGTTTTAAAGCAGGAAAAACTAAACTAACAGTCTTCAAAAATATATAAAGGTGACCAAAAAAATTAAAAAAAAAAAAATCAAGACCAAGACTCAAAGAAGTGATCACCATTAAGTCAGGGCAGCGGCTATCTTGTGGAGGAATTACGAAGGGGTACACAGTAACATTGGATTTCTTGATCTGGTCAGTGACTACACAGGTGTTCACTCGATAACTTAAGCTATACATTTATGCTTTATGTTCTTTTTTTATTCCACAATTAAAAAGATTTTTAAGAGATAAAGAAAATATGTTAAATGCTTAGGACATTGCCTAATTATAGAGTAAGAGCTCAATATATTTTGGCTGTTATTATAAACAACAAATAAGTGATCTACTATATAACTGCCCATGTTGTAAGTTTAAAACTGGATGTTGAACAAATACATAAAAATAAATACTGCAAAACATCATTAATCTAGACTTAACTACTTAGCTTCTTATAATTCAATATTGGCAGAGTTTAAGATTTCCTCTGGAAGAATAAAACAAAAGCACTGACCTTCATGTACAAATATGACATCACCACTCTGCATGGTGGTGGTAAAGGATTTCTTACCCACACCCCACCATCAGCAAGCCAATGGTATAGCGCAAAGAACATGGCTTTGAAGACCAATGGTCACAGTACTAAAAATGTTTTGCAACTCCTCTGGCACTAAAAATTGCTTAATAAATGATAAATTCTTTCCTTGCCCATTTTCCTTAGTGGCAACTGACAGCACTTTACAGCAGGACTATCTAGGATTAATGCTAGACTACATGGTCTGAAAATAGAAGCAAAACTTATGGGCCCAGTATTATTTAAGCAAATTTAGTCACAGTTAATGATAACCAGAGGAGTGAAAAATCTTTATTTCTTGGAACTGTCAATAAAAAAAATTTGTTTTGCTGACAAGCAGCTTAATGTTGATTTAAATAAAGCCAAATTATACTTTAAAAATGTTAAAGTTCACTGAAAAATGCTAGTTACATCCTAAAATCTTGTGAAATAAAATATTAATAAAGATACTTTAAAGATCAAAATTTCTCATATAGTTTAATAGCAACTGCTTAATACTAAGGTAAGCCAAAGTGTTAAATATCACAAAACATAGCTAATTCAGCAACTAAAAATATGTGCACACATATGCAAATTTAGATGCCAAAGTGGCTGAGTTTATTCTAACAATTGTCCTAACATTTTTTTAAATCAAGTATTAGCCAATTATATCATCCCAAAGCTACCAACATTTCCTGTCCGTGCTGTCGGTGATTGGTGTATTCAGTGTAATGCTCCCCACACAGACTACTCTTTCAAAACAAAGTATTGTTTTACAGGAATCCAATCTGCTCTGGTTAACAATGCTCTATTAATGTCCAATGGCATTAATGCAAAGCTCAAAACTCAAGTGGCACAGATAACAGTGGATGGTGTGACCACGTGATTTTACAATGAACCAAGTCAGAACTGCAGATTGCAGACAAAGGATTCAGTCCTCTACCTAGCCCATCATGTTCTTTACTAACCATTCAAGACTGAGTTACCAACAGAACGTATTAATAGCATAACTCATACATCACTTCAAATCCCATACAACTTGCTAATGTCAACACACTAAAAGCTTGAAAACATTAATTCAAATTACTAGAAAACTTGTATCTTCTAGTATCAATAACATAACTGTGACCTACATTTCAATTTGCTTTACTTTTAAAATATAAAGAACCAAAAGTTGACAAAGTGATAAGAAATACCTGACTGGTGGCATCACAAATGGGCAAAACACTGGAAAGCAATATGCACAGAGAACCATGTGATAACTATATGATAGTACACACCCAGACATTAATACAGGGGATGAACTTGGTATTTCATGTAATTCTCACATGAATGTATGATATTTCTCACCATGAATACAGGCTGACTATCCCTTATCTAAAACGCTTGGGACCAAAAGTGTTTTGGATTTTTGAATTTTTCATATTTGCACTATTCTTAACCAGAGTTCAGCATCCCTAATCCAAAAATCCAAAATCCAAAATGTTCCAATATGCATTTCCTTTGAGTGTCATGTCATGTCAGCACTCAAAAAGTTTCAGACTCGGGGGGTTGGGAGGGGCATGGGCAATATATTTAACCAGAACTGTTGTACCCCCATAATAAGCTATAATAAATAAAAAAAATAAGTAAAAAAAAATAAAAAAATAAAAAGTTTCAGATTTTGGAGCATTTCAGATTTTTGGATTAGGGATACTTAACCCGTATTATATTTCCCATTTTCCATATAAGGAAACTGAGGGTCAGAGGTGACAAATTCTTTTTCTAAAGGTCTCAGAACTGTTATGTAGAAAGGTCAAGATTTAAATCCCTGGCTCAACCATACAGTCATGTGTCATATAATGTTTGTCAATAATGGACCACATATACAACAGCTGATTTAAATAAACTCAAAATTAAATTTCAAAAATGTTAAAGTTCACTGAAAAATGCTATTTACATCCTAAAATCTTGTGAAATAAAATATTAATAAAGATACTTTAAAGATCAAAATTTCTCATATGGTTTAATAGCATCTGCTTAATACTAAGGCAAGCCAAAGCGTTAAATTAATATCACAAAACATAGCTGATTTAGCAACTAAAAACATATGCATACAGCTGAAATACTCCTTTTCTAGTGACATCATAGCCATCATAAGGTCATAGTGCAACACATAACTTACATGTTTGCAGTGATGCTGGTGTAAACAAACCTACTGCCCTGCCAATGGTATAAAAGCATAACACATACAATAATGTACAGTACATAATACTTGATAGTGGTAATAAACAACTATGTTGCTGGTTTATGTATTTACTATGCTACACTTTTTATCACTGCTTTAAAGTGAACTCTTTCTACTTATTAAAAAAAAAAAAAGAGTTAACTGTAAACCAGCCTCAGGCAGGTCCTTCAGTAGGTATTCCAGAAGAAGGCATTGTTATTGTAAGAGAAGACAGCTCTATGCATGTTATTGCCCAAAGACCTCCCAGTGGGACAAGATGTGGAGGTGGAAGACAGTGATATTGATGATCCAGACCCTGCAAAGGCCTACGCTAATGTGTGGTTTGTGTCTTAGTTTTTAACAAAAAAGTTTTAAAAGTTAAAAAAAAAAAAAAAGCTTACAGAATAAGGATATAAAGAAAATATTTTTATACCGCTGCACAATGTAGTATGTCTGTGTTTTAAGCTAAGTGTTATTACAAAATAGCCAATTTTTTTTTTCTTTCAGAGACAGAGTCTTGCTGTCTCCAGGGCTACAGTGCAGTGGTGTCATTACAGCTCACTGCAACCTCAATCTCCTGGGCATGAGCGATCCTCCTGCCTCAGGCTCCCAAGTAGCTGGGACTATAGGCACGTGTCATGATGAACGGCTAATTTTTCTATTTTTTGTAGAGTACAAAAAGGGTCTCACTCTTGCTCAGGCTGGTCTTGAACTCCTGGCCTCAAGCAATCCTCTCGCCTCTGACTCCCAAAGTGCTAGGATTACAGGCATAAACCACCTGCCAGGCCTGTCTTTAAAAATTTTTAAGTTTATAAAGTAAACAAGTTACAGCAAACTAAGGTTAATTATTGAAAAAAAAATATTTAAAAAAAATTTAGTATAGCCAAAGCGTACAGTGCTTATAAAGTCTTAGTAGTGTAATGTTCTAGGCTGTCACATTCACTCACTACTCACTCACTGACTCACCCAGAGCAATTTCCAGTCCTGCAAAAGCTCCATTCATAGTAAATGCTCTATATAGGTGTACCCTTTTTAAAAATCTTTTCTACCATATTTTCACTGTACCTTTTCTATGTTTAGATACACAAATTCCTACCATTGTGTTACAACTGCCTAGAGTATTCACTATAGTGACATGCTGTACAGGTTTGTAGTCTAGGAGCAAGAGGCTATACCATGTAGCCAAAGTGTGTAGTAAGATATACCATCTAGTTTTGTGTAAGTACACTCTCCAAAGTTCATACAATGACAAAATCGCCTAACAACACATCTCTCAAAATGTTAACACATATCCCCGTTGCCAAGCAACACACGATGCATATGCATGGAAATGAATCCAGGGCAAATGAAAAAAAAGCAAAGACAGGAAAGGAAATCCTCTTAATAGATACAGCTGCACTAAGTGAGACCTGTGACTTTGCTGCTTTCTAACTGAGAGCCTTCCCCAACTACATGTGGCTCAAACGGCTCACAGTAAAGCCCTCCCACCTTCAAGTATCAGAGGAGAGTCCAAAGCCAGCAGAGGTATTAGAAATTAAGTGAGAATCTCTAGAAAAAGTGGAATGATAGCAACGGTAAGCTACCAAATCTATGCTGGCCACCAAACTATATAAACGCAGGAGAGACCACCAGGGGCCAGGCTAAAAAAGTAGTAGCTGGAAGCCATAAAAACAGAAAAGAGGTATCAGTTTTTACATGGGGGGAAGGAGCCCAGTTTGTAGCTAGAGCCTAGGAATCAAAAAACAATAATCTTCAAAAGCATATTTTTAAAAACCCAAAGTCTCTACAATGTATTATCTACATGTCCAATTTCCACCCAAAAAACTACTAGACATGCAAATAAACAGGAAAATGTAAACCCTACTCAGGGGGGGAAAAGCAGGAGAAAAAGTTCGTTAGAAACTAACTCCTGATACTAGATTTAGGAGACAAAGGCTTCAAAATAGCTATAATAAATACACGTTCAAAAATCAAAGGTAAGTATGATACCAGAGAGTAACAGATATCAAATCTCAACAGAGAAATGGAAGCTTTATTTTAAAAATTAGAAATCCTAGGTTGGGCGCAGTAGCTCACACCTGTAAACCTAGCAATATGAGAGGTCTAGGCAGGAGGCCTGCTTGAACCCAAGAGTTTGAAACCAGCCTGGCAATAGTGAGTCTCCATCTCTACAGAAAATTTTAAAATTACACGGGTATAGTGATGAGCGCCTGTTGTCTTTGCTACTCAGGAGGCTAAGGCAAGAGGATCACTTCAGCCCAGGAGTTGGAGGCTGCAGCAAGCTATGATGAGGCACTGCAATCTGGCTGGGGCAAAAGAGCGAGACCCTATCTCAAAAAAAGAAAAAACAAAATCAGAAATTCTAGACCTGGAATAAATTTTTACAGAAAATCGCAATAATTGAATTGAAAAATTAACTAGGTGGACTTAAAAGCAGAATGGAAATGGCAGAAGAAAAAGGAAGGAGTAAAAAGCACTGACTTACAGATTCAAGAGATTCAAATACTCCACATCTAGGTATAACTGTTTGAAAAAAAAGAAAGAAAAGAAATTTAAACTCAAAAAGGATGCACAAGAAGAAAAACACTCCAAGGCATAAACTGCTGAAATTCAAAAGCAAAAAGAAAATCTTGAAAACAGTAAGAGAAAAATAAAATAACATATCATATACAGTTGGCTGACCTCTTGTCAGAAACAATGGAGGCCAGAAGACACTTAAACACATACTCAAAAGGCTGAAAACAGAAAACCCTGTCAACCAAGAAGTCTATATCCAGCAAAACCATCCTTCAAACCTCAAGCAAAATAAAGACATGTTTAGATAATCAAAAACCGAGAGAATCTGTTGCCAACTGACCCATTACAAGAAATGTTCAAGGGAAGCAGTATTAGAAATGAAGAATGGAAATAAATGTGAGTAAATAATAAAAAAAAAAAAACATCTATTTTTCTTTTCTCTTTGCTTTTTTAAAGCCATATGACTACTGAAAGCAAAGAGTACCTTTTGCACCCTTCCTTTTGCTCTGTTCACTGCAACAGTGGGTCCAGTCGTCATCTGTGGTATATGCATCTTGCCCTGTAAACCTCTAGCTTGCTCTTGCTCTATAATCCCATCTTTCCCTCCTCAATAAACTTCATTTTCATGCTTAAAAAAAAAAAAAAGAAAGCAAAAAGTTGGTTTACCATTTATATGACAAGAACAGCACTAAGGAAAGGGACAGTATTCTGTTTTAAGACTCCTACATTTCAGCTGAAGAAATTCAATATTCTAAGTTTTCACTAAAAAAATAACAGACATAACTAGAAATTCAATAAAAGAAAATGGAATACTAAAAAGTATCTCATCAGCACAAAAGATGGCAGGAAAGGAAAATTATAGAAACAAAAAACATAATAAAACAGAAAACACCACAATGGCAAGCCTTATTATAACTGAATCACAATAAATGTAAATAGACTAAATAGTCTACAAAGGGGAAATGGCAAGTTATGATACATGTACCTGAGAGTATTATACAAACATTCACTTAAAGAGAATGTTTAAGTGAATGAGTAACAAAGGAATGACAAAGGAAACTTTAATTACTTGACTAGTAATTAGTTATTAAATCCTAAATGGGGAAAGTAGGACACAAAATTGTAGTTTAAAAATATACACAAAAATGCAAAAAGGCTGTTAAGGGCTTGAGGTCTTTAAGTTACTTCGCTATTTCCCAAAATTTCTACAATATTTTCTCTTCTTAATGAAATAATAAACATTTTCAATAAGCAAAGTACAATGAAACTCTTGGAATACATTTTTAAAATGTTGGTTTTGAATAGAGTTAATCCTTAGCCTTTTAAAATTTGATATTCTAGGATGGTCTGAGACTGAAATTTTCCATAAATGTATAGTTCACTGACACTTTTTTGTATTGAGATTTAAAGCACTATTGTTATTTTGTGTTAGCATTATGCTAGATGGAGATGTTGCAATGACCAAAACTCAGGTCCTGTCCTTGCATCTATTACAAACGGATATTCTAGACTGCTATTTTCCATGAGCTTTGGTTCTGTTTTTCATGATTTTCTTATCTTCTGTCTCTGCAAGATGTTATCTCTAGCTGGATCCACCTCTGGCAGTGTTCAGTTTCCCTCCTAACCTGCCCTGCTTCTGGAAACCAGATGGCCATATTTCTAATAACTGTGTATAAATGAAGCTCTTTTATGTGAAAGCTTTTTTTTGTTACCTTGCTTAATTTCTGAATCTTAACTTTGTTTCTGGTCAGCAAATCTGCCAAATAATTGAAATTGATATAGGTGAGAAAGTATAGTATTTTCTCCAAGCCAAATCTATTATTTCTAGAAATTTATATATAAATCGGTACTGAGGCTATTCCCTGACCAGCTTTGTCAGAAAACACTTCCTCTTTAAAATATTTCTTCACAAATGCTTTAAGAACACAATTCTTATGACAGTTTTATTTTAAACTAAAATTCTTAGACACAACTGGTGATTAAAGAAATGAAAAACAAATTCAAATTTTAATTTGCAAAGAAAAATTCTTCATATGAAATCAAGAGTTATTCATCATAAAGCTTAATTTCTAAAATAGCAAAGCTTGATTACTTATGCCTAAAACCATTAGGTTCTATAAAAGAGAGGTACTATCTAGGCCCAACTATTCACCAGTATTGAAACTTATTAGTTATTATCTGTTAAGAACCGAATTTTTAACATAATTTTAATTTAAAATTTTAAATTTCCTATAGGATTTTAGTAGGACATATAATGAGCAACATATATGTTTTTCCCAATACCTCACCTTTCCTAATACCCAGTGTCTACCACTAAATGATAATTAGATATCAATACCTAATACCTTTCCTAATGGGCAGTGTTACCAACCTACAAGTTGCTACTAGCCTCTGAGTTTGCCTATCTGAAAACTACCTCGTTTGCAAGGTTGTTGTGCTCAGACTACAAAGAGCTCCTGAAACATGTCAAATGTTTAATGATTGGTAACTTAATTCAATTCAGTATAGTTACCTAAGAGTTAAGGCCAGGTCTTTGATAGTATTTGCCTCTTTTAGTGTATTTCAAAGTTGAGAATCAGTCCATTAATGAAAACAACTATGTACTACCCTCGTAGGGACAAATGTAAGACTCTCACAACATGGTCTAGGACACTGGTTTTCAAACCTGACTCTGGGAATCCCCAGGAAAGCTTCTAAAAACTACATACATTCTAAAGATGCTGAATAAAACATACTTTGTTTCAAAAAAAAAAAAAAAAAGCACTGCATATATTCTTTGAGGGAGAGAAAACTGTAATTTTTCCCCAGCTGGTTCTTTTAGAAATTTTGGAATCATTGGTCCAAAAGAAAAGAATAGGGAGACAGACACATGGTTTCAAAAGGGTCCCACCCCACCAAGTATAGCTTATAGGCAAACCACAACCTTGCAAAATAAGACTGCTACTCCAAGACCTTTTGAAAACCCAATTACTCCAAAGTTTGATTAGAAAGTTTGACCAAATGCAGATACGTACGTTAAGAACACTTTGGAAACGCTAACACTTTATATAATATTAAGAAATTCTTCATGTCTTTTCATTTAAAGACCCAAATCTCCACTCTTAGAAAGAAACAGATTCCACTGATTCAAACACTTCATTGAGGACCAAATATGTTCTAAACATCTTTATTTGAGGAAGGATCCTATGCAAAATTAGAAGAAAATTTTGAATGCTTAATGATTTTAAATTAGTGGTGACTATTAATGTGGAAGGAGGGAAGAAGCAATGAAAGAAGAAAAGAGGAAAAAAAGTTCCTTTAGATAACACTTTCCTTAACAGCACTATCTAACAGATCTTTCCACAATGACAGAAATGTTCTGTGTGTCTGCTGTCCAATATGATAGCTGCTAGCCACATGATTGTAGATATTGAGCACTTAAAATCTGACTTAAAATGTGACTCATGCAACTAAAGAACTGAATTTTTTAACATAATTTTAATTTAAATTTAACAGCCACACATCACTAGTAGCTGGAAAGCACAATCCTAGAATGTTTAAAAATTTAGATCATACTTTTGGAAAATACAGATAGGGAATGGCAGAGAAAATAGAAAAAAAACTTAGTAAGATTCCATTTATAAGCAACTTTCTTATACTTAATTTTTTAAGGATTTCTCTACTAGGAAAAGATACCTCCATACACTGAAACTGAGGAGCCTAAATCTTTTCTATTTTATTTTCAGTGGATGAAATAAACATCTGTCATAAGTATTTAAAAAGAAAAAAAAATCACCAAAATAACGAGAGCTTATATAGTATTAAGTTGTTGGCTATTGGAATGAACACCAACCAAGACTCAAGAATATCTGCTCCAATTTCCAAATGTGGCTCTGCCGGTTAAAGGTACTACGATTCTGGACAGGTCACTTTGCTCCTTTGGGTCTTAAACTCCAAATGTGCAAAATAGGACAATTTCCCTGTCAAACATCCTTTAGAGATTCTAGACAATATAATGTACACTAAAAAGTTTAGGATTCTTTTGCACTACATTAATATATAAAGAATCAGGTCTATCATTCAACATGTACTGATTGAGGGTCTACTGTGTCAGGCCTGTACCAGACACTAGGGACGTAATGGTGATCACCTACACACATAGTCTGTTTCTCACAAAGCTTAAAGTTAGCTCAAGTCAACTCAACCAGATATTGTACTACCACTAACTGAAATAAAAGCTGTGAGGGAAAAGCGGTTTGTCCTAGACTGGAGGATGAAGGCTTCCTCCCTAAAGAAACAAGAACTAAACTGAAATCTTAAAACTGACAGTTAATAGTATATGAACTGTTCAGAAAAGAAAGCACAGTGAAAATTGTAAAGCAAAGAAATGTCTGAGCCCATGGACACTACGAAAGCACCAGCCATAATTAGGCCCTGCAGAGATTTTCTACTAAGATATTTTTGTTTTTGGATTTTTCCCTTCTTCTAATTAGAAATCCCCAAGTTCTCTATCAGCTCTGAATTTTTCATACTAGCGTTAAGATGGCACTGATGGAGGTTCTAGTGAGAAATGGAAAAATTAAAAGACCACTGGTAGATGGTAGCTTTCATATTTTAAATGGGACACCATTTATATGTTTTAAACTTCAGTATTTTAAGTAGTTTTCCTTATTGTGCACCCTCAGTTGGCTTTCCTTTTGTGGAATCAGCCCACTAGGTTCCCCATCTCTTTGTACCCTATTTGAAAAACTATTGGTTTTCATGGCTTGACCTGGTGAAGAACAAAAGAATGAAGAATATTTTTATGCTAAGAATTAAAAACTGTTTTCTCAGGTTCTATTATTTATAGCTGCAATCTTGGAACCGTTTGTTCCACTGTAGAACTAATTTGTAGAATGAAACCTAGTCTTGAATCGACCTCCCAAACTTGCTCTTTCCGGTCTTCCCTCTCTCCATAAGTACCAACTCCATTCTAAACAAGGGAAAAAACCCAGCATTACTTTTCCCATACATCCTTCAAACCATCAGCAAATCCCAACAATTCTACCTTTGAAACACATCCAGCATCTGAACACCTCTCACTGTATCAACCACTACCACCTTAGTAAAAGTCATCATCATCTTAACTGAACCACTGCAAGAAGTTTCTCATGGGTCTCCTGGCTTCCACCCTTGCCCACTTACAGCAGTGGTCCCCAATCTCTGGTGTGGGCTGCTGAGAACCAGGCTACGCATCACGGCCTGAGATCCGTAGCACACACCCCCACCCCTGCTACCATCCATGCAAAAAGTGTCTTCCATGAAACCAGTCCCTGGTGCCAAAAAGGTTGGGGACCACTGATTTACAGTATATTCTCCACACAGTAATCAGGGTCATATTTGAAAGACGTAAGTCAGATCATGTTAAATCTGTGCTAAAACCCCTACGATGCTTCCTGATATCACTAAGAGTAAAATCCAAAGCCTTTTAGGTTCTACACGATATCTGGTCCTCATTTTCCCTTTGAGCTCCTGTCATATTACTTTCCATCTCATCACCTCAGTCTTGCTCCCTTGTCTCCGAATCACACCGAGCACACTCCCATCTCAGGGTCTTGGTCCCTGCGGGTCCTCTGCCTAGACTGTTGTTTCCCCAGTATTTGTACATGGCGATCCCTCTCTCCCTTCTAGTGTCAGCTCACGTATCAGAGGCCTTCTCTGACAACTCTAAAACAGCACCACCACAGCCAGCACCATCCAGCCACCTTTAATTTCCTTCACAGTACTTACATCTGACTTATTTGTTTATTGTCTCCTAGACATGAAAGCCCTATGACTTTGTTTTGTTCATTGCTATATTCCCAGCACTTAAAACACTGCTGTCATTGATGTTCAGTAAGAATTTGTTGAATAAACAAATTGACATTCATTTCACTTCAGCATGGAACCAATTGGATTAGTACTATAGATTTCCCAAATATATATATGAAACATATGATTAAAAATCATTGAAAGCAAACACACTCGACACATAAAAACCAAGAAACTCTATTTTGGTCCTTTGAATTCCAGTCTCACAGGATTGAAAATGTATGAACATAAATATACACAGAGAAGATATCAATTATGATTATCAGTGTACAGAATTTTTTGCCACATTTTGAACCCAAAATTTATCTTTTCTTCTACCCAAGCAATCAGTTGGTGTGTACTTGGGGAATGCGTATAGCATTACGGGTAAGCCAGACTTCAGGGGCATGTGGCATGGGCTTATAGCAGGGTAGAGGCCCTGGCTAAATCTGACTTTGCTACATGTAAATATTTCTTATCAGGGTCCCCCCTTTCCCCAGTCCTAGAAACTATTCTCCTCCTCCTCCTGCCTCACGTGACCCACTCTTGTTCCTCTAAGGTGACCTTCAAGGACTCAAGCTATATACTGATGTGACAAGTAGTATGTGAAATTTCTTGTCCAGGAATTAACATAGCCCACTCAGAAGCAGATCAGCGTTAGAGAAGATACTGTAATTGTGTAGTGTTTTACTTAAAGTCCTTGTTAAGTAACAGGAACTGTCCATCTGGATGTGCACACTCCATGAACAAATCTTTAAGTCCCTATTCCCTATATAGAGATGAATGAAAACACTCGGATACTAATGAAGAGACAGTCATATTAATCAATAATTACATCATCACAAGTATTCCTCCCCTTCATTTCTGTCAGATATGTAGTCATTCAACTCTCAGGAGGTCAAGGTGGAGAGGTAATCATGGTAATATCCACAGTGAACCCCTCAACACCACTGCCATCCTAGGGCAGGTCTGAGGGATAGGAAGGAAGAAGAGACAAAAAGAACCTGGAGCTACAATACACTAGCATTAGAGTAAGAAAAACATGGTTGTGAAGGCCAGCTGTACTATTTTTGTTTGTTTGTTTTTAGGGACAAGGTCTCGCTATGTTACCAGGCTGTAGTGCAGTGGCTATTCACAGGCAGGATCACAGCACACTGCAGCCTCGAACTCCTGGCCTCAAGTGATCTCCAACCTCACCCTCCCAAGTAGCTGGGACTACTGACATGCACCACTATACCTGGCCTCCAGCTATACTACTTCTATGAGAGTGGCTACTAAGCAGTTTCTTCTGTTTCTTTTTTTTTCTTGAGACAGAGTCTCACTCTGTTGCCCAGGCTAGAGTGCCATGGCGTCAGCCTAGCTCACAGCAACCTCAAATCCTGGGCTCAAGCGATCCTCCTGCCTCAGCCTCCTGAGTAGCTGGGACTACAGGCATGCGCCATCATGCCCGGCTAATTTTTTGTATATATATATTTTTAGTTATCCATATAATTTCTTTCTATTTTTAGTAGAGACGGGGTCTTGCTCTTGCTCAGGCTGGTCTCGAACTCCTGAGCTCAAACGATCCACCCGCCTCGGCCTCCCACAGTGCTAGGATTACAGGCGTGAGCCACCGCGCCCGGCCAAGTTTCTTCTGTTTCTATGAGCCCATTTTATCATGAGTAAAATGTGTTTAAGACCTATTTCTTAGGAATTAAATGAAAAATCAAACATGTTAAATGACACATGAAAGACAATATAGTTGCTCCCTTTACCTTTTCTCTTTTGTTAATGAGAAAGGCAAAAAATAAAGGAGCCATATGTAAAGACTTCACATACCATCAGCAAAAGGCTCCCAAGCCTTGGCCTAAGGACAACTGCAAAAGTAATGCTATTTTAGAAAAACAAAACTGTTTTCATAATGCTATAAATCCAGTAGGAGCTAGTATGATTGTTCACCACTCTGCTTTTCCACATTTGATAATCATGCTCTCCATTATACCTGTTGACATTGTCCATCAAATACCCATTACCCTCCACTTTTTATTTCTTCCTGTAGGGGCAGAAATCAATACTTTGGTTTGATTTTTCACAATTTTTTTTTTTTTTAAATCAACTCCTGGCATCAGCCTTGAAGAGTTTCTGCCTTAACTCTCTTCTGTCAGCTTCCCCAGCACGGTTCTCCAGGCTATTTCTCACCAGTCTGGTAGCTCTTTCTTAACTTCTTTTGCTAGTGGGCCCTCAGTTTAGACGTTCTCTAGGCCCACGCCCAGACCCTATTTTCTGTTATCTACACTCTTGCTAAATAACTTAATCCATGACTTTAAACCACCATACCTTTATACGTATACATGTGTGTATATACACACACATACACACGTATGTATATATTCTGCCCCCTTCTATGACTCTTGGAATCAGATGTCTCACAGGCTACTCAAACAGAATTCTTCCTCCTCTCTCCCCCGAATGGATTTCTCCGTCAATTTTAGCCACTTCTGGCAACAGTACCAGCATCTATTCAGTTGCTCAAGTCCGTCCAAAACCTGGGAGTCAGATTCTGTCTCACTCCCACATCCAATCCAGCCATATCCAATCCATCCTGCCACCAATCCTCATTATCTCTCACCCAGACCACGGGAATACCTTGAGTCTCCCTGCTTCTATTCTTGCCTCACAGCCAGGGATGTTAAAACAAAATGGGATCACGTTGCTACCTCACACAAAATCCTTCAATAACGTCCCACTACATTTATAATGATATGCTGAGCTCCTTTTAGTTCTTTGGACGTATCTCTCTTTCTCATCTCACTAACTTCACAGATGCTGTCCTGTGGCCTGGAATGTTGTTCCACATTATCATCAACTTACTCTTCAGGTTCCAGCTTCAATGTCACACTTCCTGAAAAAGGCCTTCCCAAAATCCAATTAAAATTAGGTCCCATTATATCCTCATAAGCACCCTTTACTTTTCTTTCACAGAAAGAAAAAAATACTCTGTAACTATGTTATTTGTCCAACTATTCGGTTAATGTCTATCTAGGCAGAGGCAGTTATCTGTTTTACTAGTCACCGCATCATCCCACACTGCCACAACCAACGGGTCAACGCCTAAGATAACTCCTTCCCAAATAAATATATGATAGATGGAGAACTCATGTATCCTGGTCCTAGGACGGCTACATAATAAAGCAAGAAGCACCAGGGATATTTAACTATTTCTATACAGGTGGACATTTAGGCACAATACTTTTAAATAGTCACAGCGATGGATAATAAAAGGAATTCAAGTAGAAAGAAGACAATCTAGTCCTTTTTCCCAAACTATGTCCTGGAGCATTTGCCTTTTACTTCTTTTGTTCTGCCACAGTTCCTGGGACAGAGTTAGACCCATGTAGATAATTAAGTACTTAGGGGACCAAAGCAGAATACATGACAGACAATCAAATGCTGGAATTAAATGTTACAGAAATACTAAATATTATAATTCACTGAGGGTTAGAAGCAATAGAGAAGGTGAGAATCTAGACACGGTGTGGGACAACTTTCAGAGGATCCAGCCAACCCATGTCACCCTTCCTCTGCCCACCCCTCCTACAAAAATGGTGGATATCTATACTGCTTAAGATCACATACTTCTTTAATCCATCTGCTAAAATTCTAAGCAAAATTACATTTAACATGTGGCTATTAGGTAACTCAATTAAACAGTGGCCATAAAGAATATGAATGGTAGAAGGTAAAAAACTACAAAGAATTCATTACACTACCTTTTGTATAAATGAAACTCTGAACATTTTATATACTACTTCCATCTAATAATGTAGGAAATGAGAGAATCCAAAGTTGAGTTGAGATCCTAGAGTTTAACTCTGTAGTTTCTGAAGGGCCAATATAAGAGGGCACTAAACAGGGCCATTTATTTTTATTGTACTTTTTTCCTAATCTTCACAATAATTCTGAAAGCTAAGGCTGAGAGGTTGGGTGTCTTCTTCAACTAGCATACAGCTAACAATACAGGTGTTCTGTTTTTTAGACACTTTGAACTGAACCAAAACTCCAAAAACAAAAAAATACACACAAATCCAAAGTTTTGTAGAACTTGAAGTGCTTTGTTATTGAACTTAATTTAAAATAACAAAAACTTACCTAGGAAGTACAAGATATATCCTTCAGTTTTAAAAGTCTTTATAAACCTTATGAGTAAACACAGATTGCTTTACTGCTAAACTGTTTTGGTGAAATAAATCTAAAACATCCCTATATTTTCAATAGTAAAAATGCTCTAAGAAAATTACCAGCTCTATATGTACTTCAGTCTACAAAGTTTTTTGAGTTTTGAAAAGGAAAAAAAGAGTAAGATTTGAAAGAAACTATAGGAGCATGAATAAAAGAAGTGTTTTAGAAATTGTTTCGCTTCTGATATGACAAAATACTACAATGGAATAATAGTAGTATTATCTAAAGCTAAATGATGTCAGGCTTTTAAACAATCAATAAGCTGTAAGGGTTGGGACCTCTGTAATTATTTCAAACTAAGTGAATGTTACATTATCGAACACTGGGACAAGTACAGTCTTGTATGAAATGACTGTATGAGATCAAATAATCGTACCCAAAAGAAATCACATAACTTACTGGATTTAAACTTTTCCACACTGATCATTTCAACCTATGTAGTACCAACTTCTTGCATTCACAAAGTTCCATCAATGTAGTCAGTACATACTTGTAAAAGCAGACTTCAAATAATCCCGACCCATAAAAAAAGTTAAACATTAATAGAATCTAAAAAGCATCAGTGTTATCTCAAAATAACAGCTTTTAACACTGAAGAAATACAAGTCTTATGTGACCATAAAAAATAGAATTACAAAAATCAATAAGCGTTCATGGAGTGGTTTTCTGTTTACAAAGTATAACTGCTTATACAAAGAACCCAGAAGGTCTTTCTGGACATATAAAAACCAATTTGGTCCATATAAAAACCAATTCTCCGGTTTCTTTTTTCTTTAAAGACTCACGCCCTCTCCCTAATTTTTTTTTTTTTTTGATATAGCCCTCTCCCAAAGGGTTTACATTACAAAAAGATGGATTTAAGCCATTATCAGGAGCATGTCCCAAGACTTAAGATTTCTATGATTCTTTGCATCGTCAAGACTGCACGAATTGAACTTTAATAATTCACAGATCAAACACACCCTGCTAAGATTTTCCTTCAAACACCAATGTTCCCACTCTTGGGATCCCTAATAGGTATACATAAGCCACACAACACAATCTTTAAAAAGGACACAGATGGTAGGTGCTCTCCATCCTCTCCCAAGAGACCTCCTCACCTAAGCCTCCTGCCCATTCCCTAGCCCACAAACACAACAGTCATTCAGAGGAATGGTAATTGTTAAGCGTGGGTGAGAAAGAGAGCGTACCCGAAATATCTAAGTGGATGGGGCAGGTTGTTAAATGCAGTCTCTCCAGTATCACGTAACTAGCCAAACCCGCTGCAAACTTTTAAGAGATTAAGTTACATTCCTCTGCAATTCCACCCTTGACAGCTGAATCCAAAGATGCCAGCCAGTCGTGCACATCCATTCCCGCCACCTCACCCGGGGAGAGTGGGTGCCACATCCCGAGGTCAGCGTGCACAGGGGGCTGGCGAAGGAGGGGAGGGCTGGGCAAGCTCACCTTTTCCAGCTCGTCGTGGAGTTCCGCCAAGCTGGGCCGCAGCAGCTTCTCGCCCAGCTGCGCGGCTGTGTGCCGGTAGTGGTCGATCCTGGGCACAGCGTCCATGGTGTTGTGGCCGAAGGTGCGCAGGTAATAGGTGTTGGTGTGGGTATCATAGTAGTAGTGCTGGTGGTGCCCGCTGCCGCCGCCGCCCGAATGCAGGCTGCTGCCCTCGCTCAGCACCGTGTCCCCGCCGTTCTGGAAGCTCACGCTGGGCCCGTCGCCTCCGACCCCCGCTGCATCCGACAGGCTGTCTTCCGCCGACGAGGAGGCAGCTGGGTCCACGAAGTTTACGCGGAAGCGGCCCTTGGCTTCCTCGCTAGCCTTGGCCGGCCCGCTCTCGCTGCTGACTTTCCCATCCGCGGTGGTCTCTTTGCCCCCAGCCCCAGCAGCCGCCGCCGCCGCCGCCGCCGCGGCCCGCCCGGCGTTCTCGGAAACCAGGTCCACCTGGAAGCGGCTCTGGCTCGGGGTGGGCCCCAGGGGTCTGCCCAACCCGTCCCCGGCTGCCGCGGCGCCCTCACTGCGGACCCCACCACCGTCTCGGCTCGCGGCCGCAGCATCCTCCGGCACGGAGGGCACCGCCGCGCCGGGCAGTTCTACCCCGGCGGCGGCCAGCGCGGCGGCTGGCGGCGTCTCTCCGGCCCCAGCCAGTCTTGGGGCGCCGGAGGAGGGCGCCGTGGGCCCGGGCTCCATCGCCGCCCGACCCCCGGCGAACCTGGGGAGCCTGGCAGACGTCTCAGGCTGCGCGCCCTCCGCGCCCCTAACCGGTGATGGCCGCGGCCGCAGGGCCAGGGGAGGGAGTCACTGTCCCCGCCGCCCGCTCGCAGCCACCAGCAGCCGAGTCAGCGCGCGAGTGCGCCGGGTGCGGCGCGGGTCCCGCTGTTTAAAGCCTCGGCGGGGCCGCGGCGGTGGCGGCTCCGGCTGCAGCACGCGGGAGGCGGGGCCAGCGGCTCCCCCGCCCCTCAGCCCGCCCACCCGCGGTCCCGCAGCCGCGCGCGGCGGGCGCTCCCGCGGCCTCCCGGGCCTGCCGGGCTCCCGTGCTACCCCACGCGAGAGCGGCCCAGCGACGATCGAGTCGGGCCAGTCCGCGCCGGGCCTCGGGCACAGCGGGCAGCACAAGCAACTCGACCAGAGAGCAGGCGTGGCCGCGCGCCGCCTCACTGATGTCGCCGGGAAGATCTCCGCGCCGCTACCTCCTCTTCCGTCGCCCTCCTCCCGCCGCTCCACCTCCCTCCTCCGCCGCTCTGTGCGGCGAAGAGGAGCGGGCTCCCCGGCCGCCTCCCCTTCTCTCCACCCGGGGCCGCACGTCAATGGACCGACAGCTCTGGCCACGCAGCTGCGGACGGCACGCGGCCCGGCCTCGGCGCACGCCGGTAGCTGATGCGCCCGTGACAGCTGCCACCCCAGCGGCTGCTTCAGGGGCTCTCGCCCGCTCGCTTCTTCTTTTTTTTTTTTTTTTTTAGTTCTAAACTCGCAGTAATTGGGCCGAGCCGGCGAGATCTCGCGAGATGCTGCGGGGCGTCAGGGCGGTTTCCCCGCTAGGCGCGTGGTACCCAAGGCCGGGCTCCAGTTGCCCCTGTCCCTGCCGGTGATGCTGGGGGCTTTCCTGTTGCGGCCGCGGGCGCTTCCGGAGCCGCGGGCGAGGCGCGCCCCCAGCCACGCTTTCTGGAGGCCCTGAGCCCCCGCGACTGCCCGCACTTACTCCGGGCCTGAGCCTGCTGGGAGGCAGGATTTCCTCTGTGCTGCTTTTGTGCGGTAGACTCACCCTGCCCGGCAGAGCACGATTTGCATAACTGGAGATTAATTCCAGTGGTGATGCAGTGGGTGTGTCCACACTTCCGATGACAACTCTGTTGTAAAAGCTGATGTTTGAAGGTGAGAAGGGAGCTTAGTTGTGTTATCTCATTGTTTCAAGATAATTTTTAATTTGGAGCATTTCCAAAAATGATATGAAGCTCAGCTCTCAGAATACAATGACTGCAATAACTAGTCGTGAGTGTACCCGGAAGCTTCTGCATGGTTTTGGTTGTGAAGAATTCCTCTGTTTCAATAGAAACGGAAAGGTACTCTTCTGCAGGCCTAATTTCTCTTCTGTAAAATGTAAGGGAGTATAACTATTTTCCAACTTCCTTCGCAATAGAATTGTAACCTAAATTCTACCCAAAGCCCTAAGTAAAATCAGTGAATGGCAATAATGACAATGAATGGCTGCCTCTGAACACTTGTTTTTTATTTATGCATTTGTTATATTTCTGTATTTTTAAATTTTATTTATGGGGATAAACACCATCCTTTGCCGAACCCTTTGAAGCACGATTAAAGAGCCTTAGAGTTTGCAGAACTGTTTGAAAATGCTGTAGGTAAGAGCTGCAACCAGGCAATTTTCAAAAAATTGTCACGACTGTGATCTCGTTTAACCTTGACAACTTTTCAGCTCATTTTATAATCTACTTTAAAAATGGAAAGAGGAAGGAACAGCTCTTGAATCATGTTGCCAGGGTTGTTAAAGCTCCTCTTGAGCTTTACTAACATTAGCAGAAAACCAGAAGAGGCCAGAAAAATCAGGTGGTCTGTTAAGCAGTGCAGTTTTGTACTAGGGAATTGCTACCTTAGTGTTTGATCTATGTGGTACCTTTAAGCTTCAAAGCTAATTTGGTGACTGTTGGAATTCAGTGTTCATTTAATTGAGTAAGTGTTGAACACCTTCTATGAGCTGCTGTGTGTTCGGGGGAAATAACAGGGAACAAAACTATCCCTTATCAGACTATCCCTTATCTCATGGAGCTCATTCTAGTGAGAGAAACAATAGACAAGATGAATAGATAAAATATGTAGCACCCAAGTAGTGAGTGCTAAGGAAATGGGAATGGGATATGTATGTGAGAGATGAAGATGATAACATTTTGCATAAGATGGCCTCACTAAGAAGGTGACATTTGAGTGAGGAGGTGAAGTGAATGTTACAAATATTTGGGAAAAGAGTATTCCATGCAGAGGAAAAGCAAAGGCCCAAAGGTGTTAGTGTGCCTGGTATGCTCATGAAATTGCGTGCAGGCCAATTTGGAGCTCCTGAAGAGATGGGGAGAATCAAAGGCGATTAGGCCAGAGAGTTGGGGAATATGGGACATGATAGACCAGAGTGTGTAGGAACTGTGGCTTTAGACATACTTTGGCTTTTAGTCTGAGTGGAATGGTATATTAGCTCAGACTACCATAACAAAATACCATAGACTGGGTGACTTAAACAAGAGAAATTTATTTTCTCACAGTTGTACAGGCTGGAAAGTCTGAAATCAGGGTGCCAGCATAGTTGGGTTCAGATGCGTGTTCTCCTTTTAGCATCCAGACGGCCTCCTTCTCTGTGTATCCTCACGTGGGAGAGAAAGAGTTCTGGGGGTCCCTTCCTTATAAGCACACCAGTTCTATGGGATTAGGGCCCTACCCTTATGACTTCATTTAACCTTAATCACCACCTTAAAAGTACTGTTATCTCCAACACAGTCACTTGGGGAGGGTGGTTTAGGGCTTCAGCATATGAATTTAGGGGAACAAAATTCAGCATATAGCAGATGGCAAGTCTTTGGAGGTTTTCAGTGGAGGAATGACATAATTTGGCATATTTAAAGGCTCAATCTAACTGTCTTGTTGTAAATAGACAAAGGAGAGAAGTGATAGGGGCAAAAAAGCAAAGAAAAATGTTAACAGGTATTTCAACAATCCAGGAAATGATGATGTGGCTTTGACCACAGTGGATAGCAGTGGAAATGGGGGAAAGTGGTTTAATTCTGGGGAGGCAGTAGTATTTGGTGATGGATATATGGTGTGAAAGAGAATGCAAGGTTTTTGGCCTCAGCAACTGGAAGAATGGTACTGCTGTTTCTGAGATGAAGGAGATGGTGAAAGGAACAGGTTTGGGTGGGATGAATATCAGAAGTTAGTCTGAGGTGTTTGTTGGAGGAAACACACAAATGTATAGTAATAATAAGTGATAGTCACTCATATGAATGTGGAACTGCAAACTGAGAAGTTCTAGAGGAACATGGTACAATGAGAATGCACAATAGACCAGACTTGGTCAAGAAGGAAGTAACTTTTCAGCAGAGGTCTGAAGAACAATTAGGACCAAACTGCAATGCAGGGAGTTTCAAACAAGGGAAATACTGTGGACAGATACCCTCATGGAATGAACAGGGCCTGTCTAAGGAGCTTGAAGTCAGTTTGGTTAAAGCTGCGGGTCCCCAAGCCCTGTCCTCAGACTGGTAGGGACCAGGCCGCACAGCAGGAGGTGAGCAGCCAGTGAGTGAGGGAAGCTTCACTTTTACAGCTGCTCCCATTGCTGGCATCACTGCATAAGCCTGGCCCCTGTCAGATCAGCAGAGGCATTGGATTCTCATAGGAGCTTGAACCCTACTGTACACTGCATATAGGAGGCATCTAGGTTGCATGCGCGCTCTTTATGAGAATCTAATGCCTGATGGTCTGAGGTAGAGCTGAGGAGGTGATGCTAGCGCTGGGAAGCAGCTGCAAATACAGATTATCATTAGCAGAGAGGTTTGACTGCACAATAAATGTAATAATGTAATGCACTTGAATCATCCCGAAGCCCCTATCCCTCCGTCCGTGGAAAAATTGTCTTCCATGAAACTGGTCCCTAGTGCCAAAAAGGTTGGGGACTGCTGGGTTAAATTATAGAGATTAAGGAGCAAGAATAGTTAAGAGATGAGTCTGTCTTTATTCTAAAAGCCTATAAAACCATTAATAGGTTTTCAGGGAGACAGGGACACATGATCAGATTTGCATTTATTAAAACTCTCTCTAGTTATATTGTGACCAGAAGAGTGAAGAAGAGGCAGAGTCAGCATGGGAAGGCAGGAAACGATTTCATTAATCTAGTCATAAGATGATAGTAATAATAGTAGCTAACATTTATAGAGAATTTATGTCCTGGACACTGTGCTAAACGCTATACATTTGTATCTTAATTCTCACAACAATACTATGAAGAAAATTATAGGATTACCCCCATTTTGCAGATGAAAAACTTCGTTAGGTAAAAAAAGGTAATGCCAGCTTCTCGTAATGACTAGATAAAAGACCTACAGGTAGAAGGAGTGGCCTAAGAGATGAGAAGAAAACCAGGTGAACGCATTTGGAAGTGGGATCCGCTGTGTTAAATTGGGCCAAAAGGCAGAGAAAGATGAAAGTTGAATATATATTGAATTCAGTAACATGTATTAGCCAACAAAATGAGAGAGTAGTAGGGGGAGGGGAAAAGCAAAGGTTCCAGGAGATATAATCAAAATATTTATGTGAAATTTGTAGAAACATTGTCAGGAGAGGTCTCCTTTAGTTAACTGTTAGCAGACTTTTGGTTTTCAGATTTACCAGATGTCAATTTAGAGACTAACCTTGAAGAACAGACTCATTGTCAGTGCCACAGTGGAGTACCCCACTTATTTTGCTGTATTTCCCTTTTTGCCAAAAGGTCAGCCTTTGACAGTGTGTGTATTGATGCACTTAGTAATGTGTATTTGATGTACTTAGAATTTTAGAACTGAAAGCGACTTAGGTGGTTGTTATTCCAAACCTCTCATTTCACAAATACCAAAATAGCCTCAATGGGACTTAAAATACAACTCCCCATATCTGCAGCATTAGAACATGTAAGGTACAAAGCCATGTAGAACGTTGAAAGTCAGCTCTTTTTTTTCTTTCCGTTAAATAGTGAGTTTTAGTTAGACATGCTGTGCTGACATTCTGCCTGGTTGTAGTTTTGCTTTTTTATTAGATGGCATTCAGCATAGAGATTAAGTCAATGGTATTTCCCTTGAGAAATAAAGTTATTATCCTGTCATGGAAAAAAGAAAAAAGTTACCCTAGAGAAGCTTGTTTATACTGGTAAATATCATCATTTTGTTTTCTTACCTATATCCCAATCACATTCTTCTTTAATTAAAAATATTATAAAGATTTTAAAGTCAGTCATACAATTAAACATTAATCAAAATCTTACTGTGCTTTTTCTCTAGACTTGATTGATTGAGACAGCATCTCGCTCTGTTACCTAGGCTGGAGTGCAGTGGCTTTCCACATGGCTCACTGTAACCTCAAACTCCTAGGCACAAGGGATCCTCCTGCCTTAGCCTCCCAAGTAGCTAGAATTACAGGTACAGATCCCACACCCAGCTGATTTTTTAAAAAATTTTTTGTAGAGATGGGGGGTTCTCACCATGTTGCCCCAGTTGGTCTGGACAATATTTAAATTAATCTTTGTAAATTATGTCATTCAAGAAGTACAGCCCAAGTTTTTTTAAATTTAAATCTATTATGTTTTGCTTATCTAAATAGTAAGTTCACAACAAATGCATTTAAAATAAAAGTCTTTCTCAGTCCTCACTTCAACCTATACATGTAATTTGTTGTAAAGCTAGTAAAGGAAATCTCTTCCAACTTAAATTCTGTGTTAGAAAAGTTATTTTCCCTCTGTACTGATTTACTTTTGTACTTCTAATTCTACAGGCTATGGACATTTGCAAGCGTAAGAGTTCAAATTGTTATCAAATATTAATATTTGAAGTAAATACTTTTACATAATAGCTTAGTGGTTACAAATACGGACTCCAGCACCAGACTGCCTGTATTTGAATCTCTATTTCACTACTTTAGCTCTGTGACCTTAGACTAGTGTGACCTCTGTATCTCTGCTTCCTCTTCTATAATAACAATGGCAGCTACCTTATAGAAGAGTTATAAGGGTTACGTAAATTTCTATTCATAAGGTGCTTAGAACAGTCCTAATGCATGGTAAGACCTAATGTATGTAAGTATTAAATATTTAAAACAATATTTTATTTAAAAAAGAAATAGTGCTAGGGCAAACCTTTTAAGTTGTATCTTTTTTTTTGCAAATGTGTCCAGTTTAGTTTTTTTATTTTGCTTTTTGTTTTGATTTTGAGAGAAATTTAAGTAATTTGGCTGGGTGCGGTGGCTCACTCCTGTAATCATAGCACTCTGAGAGGCCGAGGCGGGAGGATCACTTGAGCTCAGGAGTTCAAGACCAGCCTGAGCAAGAGAGAGA
The DNA here is from genome assembly GCA_028533085.1 of Varecia variegata. NCBI lineage: Eukaryota > Metazoa > Chordata > Mammalia > Primates > Lemuridae > Varecia > Varecia variegata. The sequence goes on from CM052439.1 coordinate 93,782,529, forward strand.
CCCCGTCTCTACTAAAAATAGAAAAAATTAGCCATGCGTGGTGGTGCACACCTGTAGTCCCAGCTACTTAGGAGGCTGAGGCAGGAGGATTGCTTGAGCCCAGGAGTTTGAAGTTGCTGTGAGCTAGGCTGACGCCACGGCACTCTAGCCCAGGCTACAAAGTGAGACTCTGTCTCAAAAAGAAAAGAAAAAGAAATTTAAGTACTTTTCAGAATAGCATGTAAGCAATTTTTTTTCTCTTACAGATTTTTAAATCAAGTTAGTATCATTATTTGCTACTTACTTGGAAGATGGAACAATAGCCCAAACTAAGGATGATTCTTACTTATCTTGAATCCATTTTTTTCCTTCCACTGGGTCCTTTAAAACTAATGTGGACTAACATGCTATAGGAACATTTTGTCTATATTCACTGTATTGTACTAAACTTTCAACAGCAAAAAAGTGATTTAAAACACAAACACACTTGTAAAACACACATGTACACATACCTTAATTATTAGTTTAATTGTGCCCCCTTTATGGAGTCAAATAATGTAATGCATCCCCTAACTAAATTTCATACCTATATTTTCTTCACTATTAATGAAAAATCTCTAATGTTTTAATTCTCTTTTATGGTCCTTAATGGTTAATCCATTTTTTTTCACTTTCAAAAAGCCATAAGTATGGTTGAGATATTTTTATAATTATTCTAAGATACCTGAAATTCAGAAAACCATAAATATGGAAAGGATCTTAAAGGGTTATGTAGTAAGTCCCTACTTTAAAGAATAAGTATACCTTTGACACTCGTCTTTTTTAAGAAAAGATTTTTTCTTTAGTAACATATTCTAATGGTTACAAGTCCTTATGCCATAGCATTGGACATATAATAATCACTCAGATACTTATTTAAGAATAGGACATTCTTCCTGGTGACTAAATTAAATTATTCCTATAGTAATTCAAATTTTTTGCATCTTACAGTATTCTGCAGAGGTTATGGTAACCCATAAAAATGTAAGGTTATTTTCAGTTTTATTTTCTAAATGATTTCCTCTTGTATGTCATTATAGAGCCCAGCTTCTATGTAATTATTTTTATTACTTTCCTCTGGGCCCTTTCCAAGCAATTTAATCTTCCTTTAAATGTGGGCCAAAACTATTAGGTTCAATATTCTAGTTTAAAAAAACAAACAAACTGATGCTTATAAAGGTAATGACAGATTTTTACAGTTCAAGTAATTGTTTTTACTTAAAACTAGGCTACCAGCTGACTTTTGTATGTGGCCCTGAGTATCAACGCTTCTGATTAGTCAAAAAGTTTTCTGTTTTTAAGAGATTTGAACTAAAAGTCTACCTCAATTGCAACCAATTTCTAAAGACATATAATTCTATAATATATATCAAGAATTTCATATCTATAAGAAGTCAAGGAATTAGATATTTATTATTTATACTTTTCTAATTGTGTAAAAATAATGTTTAATACAGAAGTCACAGGAAAAAAGCAAAAGGAAGTAATATTTATAATGCTAGCATTGCAAAATAACATTTTCCTTTTAGATTATAGTATTACAAAATGATTTATTGTATGTTGTATAATTTTTCAAATTTACCAATAACATGAACATCTCTCCATATATAAAGATGAATGTTTGCAACTGCATGGTTTCTGTTGGCTTCATAATATTGCATCATTTAGATTTATCATAATTTAGTGACTGTATCACCTATTTTTGAACATTTTATTTCCTTTCTTATAAATAATAGCAAACAATGCTGTATTGAATACCTTTGCGCATATATCTTTCTTCTTAATCATTTCCTTAGCATACATTCTTAGAAGTGAAATTGCAAGGTATGTATATTTTTAAAACTTGTGGCATAGGTAGCAAAATTGATTTTCAGAAAGGGTACATCAGTTTATCCTCCTATCAGCATTGTCTTTGGAGCACCTGTCTTCTACCACCCTTATAAATTCTGCGTAAGATCCTTCTTAACCTTTATGAATCTAATTAGCAAAAGATAGTTTAAGATCACTGACTGCTAGTGAGGATATACTTTTAAAAGTTTATTAATCATTTATATATGTTTATTTCAGAATTGCCTGTTAATATTATGGTAGACAGTTGCTGTATTCTGGATGGCTTACTTCTTTGTCTTGTTTTCATAGTAGCATACAAACTTTTTTGTTTTGTTTTGTTCTTTGGTGGAGTAAGGAATTACCTCTGTGTGTGCGGTTTTGAAAGTTCATAGTAGAGGACCTTGCCTGCCCCAGCCAAATTGTGAGCATACCACCAAATATGCCAGTCATGCTCTCCTAAGAGTTTTGCATTTTGAGTGGTGTGATGCAAAGTCCAGTTACTGGGACTCCCAGCTGCTTATATCTATCTCACTTCCTCCCTCCCTAGGGAACTGCCTAGCCTGGGGGCAGCCCAGGACCACTGACTGACTAGAGGTCAATATGATGGGCCTTGACTCTATTTGGGACAATTCTAAAGGGCCATCTTAGCAAAGAGTACCCTGTAGGATTCTCTGAGGCTTCAGCTGAATCTTCATTGCGGGTCTGCCCGGTCCTGCCTTCCTCATTTCCTTCTAATTGTATCCCCTGAGAGCACTTCCCTGCAGACTTTCTCTGTGCCATTCTCCACCTCAGTCTGTTTCCAGGGAACTGTCCATTTATCCCAGTGGCAGCACTCAGAAAAGACTGTATTGAATAATAGTTCCTGCCACCAAGACCCTCTGAGACTACTTCTCTTGTCTTTTCTGTACCTGGTTCTTCTTCCTTTTAGCTTCCCCGTATTCTCCCAGTAATTCAGTCCATTTAAGTTAACCAGAGTTGGATTTTGTGCCTTACAACCAAGAATCAGTATTAAGACAATATTCTTTGCCTTTTTTCTGGTGTCTTCAACTTAACAATTTTAAGAGCTTTTTATGTATTATGGGCAAAAACCTTAAACTATTAATAAACTGGTTTTCTACAGTGTGTCAGTTGCATTGTAGTTTTGCTTATCGTAGTGTTGGCATTATTATATAGAAAATATATTGCCGTGAAGTATCTTAGTCTTTTTCTTTGTGATTTTTACCTTTGATATGATGCTTAGAGAGGCCTTCACCATCACAAGATTTTATATATATATAAATTAATATGTACTTTTTTTATTTTAAGGTTTTGTTTTTATTCCCTAATTCTTATACCAAATATTTTTGCTTTGGTATATATGGCAATGATTTAAGTATTTCCTACAAATAATGTAGCAGAGCATTTAGACTTCTATGTTAAAATTTGCTGTAACAGTATCCTCAGATTTCAATGCCTAAAAAAGATAGGCATTTCTGATTTACTCAGACTGCAGTGTGGAACGATGGATCGGAGCTGCCCGGGCAGCTGTGCCATTCTCATCCGGAGGCTCCTGCCTCTGAGTTAGAGATGGAAGCCTTCATTTGTTTCTATTTTCCAGTCAGTGGGAAGCGGGAACTAGAGAGTGGAAAACAATCAGCTTGCTAATCATACACACACACACACACACACACACACACACACACTTCATCTTATTGGCCAAAATTTAGGCACTTAGCTATGCGTAGCAGCTTGGGAAATAAGAGTCTTTTACTAGTGGCCAGTAAATCGATCACGTGGCCAGCCAGAACCCAGGGAGTCCTGGATCTCGCATGATGATGAGTCCTGCCAGTAGGTAGAAACTGGTGTTTTAAAAGGTTATAAAACATTTTTAATACTAGTATTAAAGTGACATTTACATTGAACATGGAACTGAAAATGCATCTACATGTAATATTGAGTGAAACTTAACACATAGCTAACATTTTAAAGGGATTTTCCCCTAACAAAATGGTGTGTGTGGGTGTGGGTATGGATGTGTATGTACCATAACAATTCAAAACTTCTCTTCCTCCTCCTTCACCACCACCACTACCATATGTTTGAATGTGGAACATGAGTTGAGAAAAGAGGTTTTTTCTAGGAGATGATTTTAAGCTTCTTGCCATGCTTCTGGTATTCTTTTTTTGTCTCTTAAATTCTGTCTGTGCCAGCTAGGTGAATATGAGTAATGATGATAGGAAGAATATATTCGTATGATTGTTTAAGAGCATTTGCCATTTATGAAACAAATTTATCATGAAATGTAATATTCCTGAAAAAGAATGGCCTAAATCTAATTTAGGAATGAATATTAAAGGTCTAATAATGAAAAAGGAATTAAAAATTCTATCTTCTAATCTAAATATAGAATCTGTTCTCAGTACTGGTACTGATTTTTATTGTGATGGTTTTTTTTTTTTTTTTTTGGATGTCACTAGACAATTAAATTTTTATTGAAAGCTTAAATTGTGGTACAGAAATACATTTCAACTGATTTAAGTCCAACACCAATGAAAGGAGAAATTATGGCACCAAAACTTTCCCTCCTCTATCATACTAAAGATTAATTTAGATCACTATTCAATCTAGTTCTCATTTTTCTAGGCTGTGTTCCATACAAATGTGCAGGTTTTCAATATTAGAATTCTTAGGAAAGAATTCTATTAGGAAAAAAATCAGACCTCAAGCCAACAAATGTCATCAGATCTACTGGGATACTGTTCAAGAACAAGATCCACTTTTTTTTGAGCTTTGGTCCTCAAAACAGGTGCTATGCTCATTACAGAATCAAACTGATCATGTTGACTGAAAACTTCCTCAATGAAACTTTCCATCAACATGCTTAAAATAAGTCAAAAGTGTTCCAACCACTTGATTTCATACCAAGTTGATTTTACGTTTAGAAACACTAAAAAAAGGCGTTTCGTTTATAAATACGGGAGGAACAAAACAGCACTACATCAATCCAGTAAGTATCAAAATATTGTGAGGACAAGAAATACAAAATTTATTCAACTTTCCTA
>CM052439.1:93787917-93817177 GCA_028533085.1 Varecia variegata
GAAGAGACAGGAACACTCATACACTGCTGGTGGGACTGCAAACTAGTGCAACCTCTGTGGAAAGCAATATGGAGATACCTTAAACAGATACAAGTAGACCTACCATTCGATCCAACAATCCCATTATTGGGCATCTACCCAAAAGAACAAAAGACATTCTCTAAAAAAGACATCTGCACCTGAATGTTTATAGAAGCACAATTCACAATTGCAAAGATGTGGAAACAACCCAAGTGCCCATCAATACATGAGTGGATTAGTAAAGTGTGGTATATGTATACCATGGAGTATTACTCAGCTATAAGAAATAACGGTGATATAGAAGCTCTTATGTTCTCCTGGAAAGAGTTGGAACCCATTCTACTAAGTGAAGTATCCCAAGAATGGAAAAATAAGCACTACGTGTACTCACCATCAAATTAGTTTCCCTGATCATCACCTAAGTGCACATTTGGGAATAACACTAATTGGGTGTCGGGCAGATGTTGGGTGGGGAGAGGATGGGTGTATACATACATAATGAGTGCAATGTGCACTGTCTAGGGGATGGACATGTTTGAAGCTCTAACTCAGGGGGATGGGGGGAGCATGGGCAATATACATAACCTAAACTTTTGTACCCCATATTATGCTGAAATTAAAAAAAAAAAACACTTTCTAAACTAGAAGTAGAAGGGACTTCATTCACATGATATAACATCTGTAAAAAACCTACAGCAAACATTATACTTAAATATTACACTTAAAATATTGAAAGCTTTCCTTTTGAGATAGGAAATGAGATAAGAATATCACTGCTTTCATTCACCATTATATTATAAATCCTAGCCAGTATGGTAAAACAAAACCAAAAAGATGTAAATATAATATTTGAAATGAAGAACTAAAGTTGTCATTGTTCATGGTCAATATGATTTTAGAAAACCCAGGAGAGTACAGATAAATTATTAGAATTAAAAGATGAGTTTAGCAAGTTTGCTAGATACAAGCTCAATGTGTAAAAATTAATTACATTTCTATGTACTAGAAAAATCACTTAGGAAAAGGATTTTTTAAAATGCTACATTTAAAACACCATTAAAAACTACCATGAAATAGATCTAACTAAAAATGTTGTAAGCCTTCCATGCAGAAAACTAAAATTTTATTAAGAGATATTAAAAAAGACTTGAAGAAACAGGATATACCATGATATAGGTTAGAAGACTATAATGGTATAAAGACATTAATTCTTCTTGAATTGGTCTATTGAATCAATTCCAATAAAAAATCCTAAGCAGCTTTTTTGGGGGGAAACATTTAAGGGGAGTTAGGAGCAGGAAAAATGACAAGCTGATTCTACAATATATATAACAATACAAAAGTCTTAGAATAACCAAAATACAAATGAAGAAGAGCAAGGTGTAAGGACTTGTTTGAATAGATATCTTATTTATAAAGCCATCATAATTAAGACTATGAAGTATTGGCACAAAGTAGATCTATGAAATAGAATAGACATCCCAGAAATCACATTATGTACTTGATTTACAAAAAACACACAACTACAATATAGTGGAAAAAGAAGGATCTTATCATTATACTGTACTTCATAATTGGGTTTCCACATGAAAAAGAAAATAAATGATTCTTACCTACATTTTACACAAAAAAATCAACTCAGTTGGATATTATATTTAAATGTGAGAGCCATAGCAAATCTTCCAGAAAATAATAAAGGAGAATATTTTTATAAACTCATGGTAGAGAGTAACTTCCTAAATAGGACAAAAGAAAATACTAATTATAAAGGCAAGGATTAGTAAGACAGACTACATTAAAACTAAAATCTTCTATTCATAAAAATACACCATTAAAAGAGTGACAAGGCACGACTTTTCTTGAGAATATGTTAGTATTTTGCAACACAGAATTTAAAAAGGGCTTATATCTAGATACACAGAGGATCTCCCTACAAATTAATATGAAAATGATAAAACAACACAATAGAAAAATGGGCAAAAGACTTGAACGGGCACTTCACAAATGAGGTATCCAAATGGATAATAAACATTAAAAAGGTACTTAATTTCACTAGTAATCATGTTAATTTGGGTGAAAGCCAAAATGAAAAACTGCTACACACCCACCTGGATAGGCATACTTAGAAAGACAGCTAATGCCAAGTGTTGGTGAGTACACAGAGCAAATGGAGTTCTTTTCCATTGCTGGGAGGAACAAAAATTGTTATAACCACTTTGGAAACCGGTTTGGCAGTATTTATTAAAGTTAACCTTAATTATATTTTATGATCTGTGATTCTACTACCAGGTATGTGCAGGAAAAAAATGCTTACAATGTGTACCAAGAAATACATACAAACATGTTCACAGCATCATTATTCATAATAGACCAAAACTGGAAACAAGTTACACATCTATCAACAGTAGAATGAATAAACAAATTGTCTCATTCATGTCATAAAATAGTATACAGCAAAGAAAATGTTTGAGCTACAGCTATATGCAAGAACATGCATAAATCTGTGCATGTGAAAGATGTTGAAAGAAGCCAAAAACAACACGTACATATTATGTAATTCCCATCATATAAAATTTGAAAACAGGCAAAATTTTATAGTGTTCAGGTATGCATGCTTAAGTGATAAAACTATAAGGAAATGTAACTGTTGTTACCTTCAGTGGGTACAGTGGGATTAATGATTAGAGAACAGTACAAGTGGCCTCGGCTTGCTAATGAAATTGTATTTTTGAGTAGGGTGATGGTTACACATACTGTTTTGGGCACTTCTCTGTATATGTTATATTTCACAGACAAAAATTTTAAGCCATGATTATAAGATAGGAGGGGGACAGCAAGCTATTCCATGACTTCAAAAAAATTGGTTCTGATTTACAAAAATGTTAAATGCTGATTACATTAGGGCACTTTTAGTTAGAAGTAATAGAAACCCAATTCAAACTGTCATGAAGTAGCTTAAGCTAGTTCCATAGAACAGCGGTCCCCAACCTTTTTGGAACAAGGGACCGGTATCATGAAAGACAATTTTTCCACAGACCTGGAGGTGGGAGGATGGTTTTGGGATGATTCAAGTGCATTAATTACATTTACTGTGCAAACTGTTAGGTAGATAGTGAGGGATTCCAGGTCTCCTAGGGACGAAAGTGGGTGCTGTTGCTCCCATCTTGGTTCTACCCCACCCTAATTCTCCATACCTGGGAGAGGTGGGAGTACCTACAAATCTGCCAATCAGAACTTATCGCTCCAGCTACAAAAGAATGCAGAGGACTCTCTAGCCCATGGGCCAAGCCGCATGAGTACCATAAAGCCCAGAAAGTGACCTGAAACCCACAACGCAGTAAGACTCAGGTCATGCAGCTCCCCAACTGTCCAATCAAAGTGGTTCTATGGTGACGTTTGAACCACGGGAAGGTCCCTATCAGGACATCATAAAACAAGACCCAGACCATGACCAAGCTCTCTTTTCCTGCTGCGACAAGGGGTCTGGTTGTCATCTGCGGTGTATGTGTCGTGCTTTGCAAACCTATGTCTGGCTCTTGCTCTATAGTCCTATTTTGCTCCCCCTCAATAAACTTCATCTTATGCTTGCCTAACTTTGGTGTGTCTGGTCATTCTTTGGCCATGAGTGCACTAAGAATCAACATTCCAGACTAAAACCTGACAAAACCTCTCTGTTAATGATAATCTGTGTTTGCAGCCGCTCCCCAGCACTAGCATCAGGGCCTCAGCTCCACCTCAGGTCATCAAGCATTAGGTTCTCATAAGGAGCAGCAACCCAGATCCCTCACATGCGCAGTTTACGGTAGGGCTCATGCTCCTGTGAGAATCTAATGCCACTGCTGATCTGGCAGGAGGCGGAGCCCGGGCAGTGTTGCGAGTGATGGGGAGCGGCTGTAAACACGGATGAAGCTTCTGAAGCTTTGCTCACTCACCTGCTGCTCACCTCCTGCTCTGCTGCCCAGTTCCTAACAGGCCATGGACCAGGGAGATTGGGGACCACAGCTATAGATCATCTAATAGAAACGCTAATGGTGGGTCCAGGGGCTCAGTATCAGTTGTCTATTCCCAGCCAACACACATAGTAAATATTTATTAAAGAAACTCAGTGCTCTTTCTCCAATTCTAGATTCTGTTTCTCTTAATGTGTTAGTGTTGGGACTCAGAAAGCAATAGCCCAAAATGAAGGCTTCAGAAACAGCCTCAGAGGCAAAAATTTTTCTCTGACCTTCTCCTTCCCTCCTGTCAGTCCCATTCTCCCTGGAGGCCAGCCATGGAAACTAAAATCCCTCTTCCCCAAGGCGGCTCACACAAACCAGACCCCCTTTCTCAAAAGCCAGACATAAAATCTAAAAATATTCTGTGTAAAAACTGGCCACAAAGAAATTATCTTACCTACCTTAATTGACTGTGGGCCATAAGATCCCCATTCCAGAGAGGCCTGCCCCATGCCCAGAAGGGAGGGACACTGCTCAGAGCAGCCAAGAAGAATCCAGACAGACGGGCCTTGCCGGGTTTCCCACTCACTCTTACTGACGTTAGAGCATACCCCTTTTTGTCCGATCATATTTCTACACAGCTAGCTGTCCATACTTTGTTGAACATATGCATAAAAATGGACAATTTCCCCTCTATCTTTGGGTCTTCATTCTGAAGGCCCCCTTGTATACATATTAAACAAATTTGTATGTCTTTTCTCCAATTAATCTGCCTTTTGAGAGTTGATTTTTCAGAGGGCAGAGGGCCAAGGAGAAGCCCTTGGCTGCTACATTAGCATCATTTTTCGACTAGAGAATGACGACTCCATGCAGATTCCTGACATTGCCCTTCCAGCTTACAGTCACAGAGGAAGAGGACTTATTTCCCACTAACTGGCAGGAACTTCTTAGGGAGGTCTCCCCCAGGCTCTGCCTAGGTCACATGTCCATGCCTGAACAGGTCATTGTGAGTGTCTGTGGTTGCAGCGTGGCTTACTCTGAACTGGCCACAGGCACACGGCTAGGACTGGCAGTGGGTGGGAAGGGCTGGGCCAACCTCGCCAGGACCATGTAGCATAGAAGAGAATGATTCCAAAAGCGGATGGAAGCCAGGGAAGAAACTGAACCACCGCATCATGAAATCCTTTTCATTTTAATCATCTTGATCTATAGCAGTGCTTTTCAGCTTAGGCTGCCTATTAGAATCACCTAGTGAGCATTTTTAAAAATACTGATGCAGAGACTATACCCTGGACCAATTAAATCAGAATTTTGGGGGAAGCGAGGGGAGAATTGGTATTATTTTTTAAGCTCTCCAGATGATTTTAAGGTGCTCTTTCAGTGTTGAGAAGTACTGGGTCACTACGTAAATCATTGAAGTAATATTCAGGGTAGAAAAATTGGCAAAAATATTCATAGATATTAATATGTTTTCTCAGGTAAATTGTATAGTTACCCAAAATTAATTTTTTTTAACTTTACGAGTCATTGCTAACCTGTGATTCCAATTAAAGATTGAAAAAGAGAAGAGTTTGGCCCTTCAAGTATTGGTTTACCCTTCTCAATTCAGAGATATAAATATGACACTTGATCAGCAAGATGATCAAAGTTAAGTTAGCTACATTAGCCCATGAAAAACAGTCGACTGTTCCACACCCCATTTAGACCCACAGAAAAGGGATTCATTAGCATGTCCTAGATTAGAAATTGGCCAATACTATTTCATCAACAATATAAGTGGTAGCTGATGCTCTAAAAGGAATTTTCTGAAAGATACCTACTTTCTCAGTAGTTAAAACTGCATTTTAAATGCTATCTCTTTTTCAAAAACCAAAGCCTCCCTCCTGGAAGTACAAAGGATCAGACGTGTAATCATTCAGGCAAGACTGTATCTATAGATCTATAATGTCACCTAACTGAACTTGCAAAGGCTGTTTCTGAGTTCTAATATCTTATCAACAGATAGATGCTAATACTGTACTAATAGATGCTAATATTGTGCTAATTCAATATGTCTTACTCACTTTTTGTAAGGGGTAAAAATGGCCATTCTCTCTTTTAATGTCAGCATAACTATGCATTTGTAAGCAGCAGCATGGCTCAGCAAAAAGTAACTTTTAGGATCTGATATGCCTGGAATTAAATTGTTTGCTATTTATCAAGTGTTTGGCCTTGGCCAAGTTGACTTCTTAGTGCCTCACTTTTCTCCACTGTAAAAATAAGAATACAACTCATCTTGCAATGTTGCTGTGAGGATTAGGAGTGACAACCATCTTCCCTCGGTGATTTTGCTTCAGAATTAAAAAAAAAAAAATTTACAAGTAAAAAAATGAGTGAATATATTCTCCTTATAAAAAATTAAAAATTACAAATAAGAAATTAATCTTTTGCTGACCCATACCCCTTCCCACCTTGCCAATGGTAATCACTACTATCAGTTTGGTGCATATCGAGGGGCTAAATATACAAATGGACAAGGACTAGACCATATATGTCAGTAGAACTTGATACACGACCTTGGCAGCAACCAGCCTGGTCAGCCAAACCACAGGCTCGGAGTGTCAGAGCTTGGTCAATGACTGTCAGCTTCCCACTCATGACCAATCAGAGAAAGCCAAGTACGCTCCCCAAACCAATCACATAAGATGTCCTGCTTCTAGTTAGCCCACCTCCAGCTTTCCATGCCAACAGTTTCCAACTGTAGTATCCCTGAATCCTTCCCTTTTTTTCACCATAAAGCTTTTCACCACTGTCCTGCCTGCCCTTTGAGTCTCTGCCAAACATAAGTGATGGTGTCTGACTCCCTTGTTATGGCAAACCCTGAATAAATAGCCTCTGATTTTTCTCATTTGGGTGGTCTTTGCTTAGTTGCATGATACCATTCCAATCTTTTTACTATGCATATGCAGATGAACGTTTATATGTACCCTTGGAGAATATATACAAAAATATCATCATGTCATATTGTTATAGCAAGTGTTACAGCAGGTGGTCCTGAGGACAAACCCAGTGGCACACGGAGAGTCGGAGAATCAAGGTTTATTCACCGGCGGGCTCAGAGGGGTCTCACCACCAAATTCTGAGCCCCTTCTACCGATTTTTCCTACTTTTATTAAGTTGGGGTGATCTGAGGGGTGGGGTCTCAGGTGGATAATGCCCGCCAGGTAATAGGTTAGTTGATGTGTCAGGTAATAGGTTAGTAATATGCTAATGTGAGTCTTCCGTGAGGGTTGGGGGTCTCAGGTGGCTGCTGTGCCAAGTAATAGATGGGGGTTTTCCTTATCAATATGTATTGTTCTGTGTCTTGATTTTTTTTTCTTAAAAATGTCCTGGAAATCTATTCATGTTAATTCATTTCAATTGTTTTTACTGGAGGGAGGTAGTAATATTTATCCTGGCTTCTTTAATATGGTTAGCTCTGTGGTGCTACCTACTCCAGTGCTTTGCAGGCTGCTTGCATTTCTAGGGACTTTTCTTTTACCTTTGTGCCCCCATCCCACTTCCCTGTCACCCCTATCCCCAGGCTACTCCTCCTTTAACCCTCATCCTCTGAGCTACAACTGCCAGTAATGACTATTCAGGGGCCTATTTTTTTTTTTTTTTTTTTTTTTAGACAAAGTCTCACTCTGTTGCCCAGGGCTAGAATGCCATGGCGTCAGTCTAGCTCACAGCAACCTCAAACTCCTGGGCTCAAGCGATCCTCCTGCCTCAGCCTCCCGAGTAGCTGGGACTACAGGCATGCGCCACCACGCCCGGCTAATCAGGGGCCTATTCTTTACCTGTGCAAAGTTGGAGCATGTCCGAGGGCTCAGAGTCATTGGTCTCTGGTTGGTCTATGTCCTGTGTGTTGCCTGCTCAACTTCCTCATTACTAACAAGTGACAAACTGCAAGTCTTACTCATGCTTGATTCTTGCACCTTGAGTCAGTTTTCCAATTGTAGGTAAGGAATTTTTTCCACTGAATTAAACATACCAACCTCAGAAACTGGTTTGTGAAGGAAGTAAAATAAAATTAACTGCTTCATTTATCTTTGCTTTTACCAAATAATTTGGTAAACCTTGCAGTCACCCAACTAATGTCACTCACTCCTGGTAAATACCAAAACATTCATAATGAAGATACCTGATGGTAAGACCTAAGAAGAATTACTTTTAGGATCTGACCATTTGCATGGGCTACTAAGGCCTCTAAATCCAGTATGAACGATTTAATGAAGTGATACTACAGTAGACTCTGGGACAATACAGCCCTGCATTTGAATACTCACTCTGCTGGTTCAGTGAACTTAGGCAAGTTTCATAGCTTCTATGAGTCTAAGTTTTCTGGTATTTTGAATGAAGATGGGATTACTTACCTCATAGCGTTTGTTGGGGAGGAAAAACTTCTCTGCTACCCTCTTAGCTTAAGTTGTTGGGGGCCTGTGAATTAAACTGACAAGAGAAAGACTGGCAAGAAAAAAAGACATGCTTTTATTCACACAGGAGCACACGGAAAAATATCTCTGTAAACAGCTAAATATGGGGGTTTATATTCCTAACTTAATAAGGGAAAGGTAACTTAATGGGGGAGAAAGAGGGGGACGTAAAGGCTTCTATGGGAAGAACAAATGGGTATCTAGGGGGAAAAATGAGAGATAAAGTTTATGATAATATTTGTTTATGCAGGTACAAATGATCTTCTCTTTTTTCTGCCCAGTAAAATTCTTCCAGAGAGGAGATTTATGGCAGCCTCACTCCCAGTAGTTCCTGCCTTTCGTCAGATAGGGGCGCTCTGGAGAGGCTTTTTCCTGCATCTGTTGAATCTCGAGTCTTTAGTTTAAAGTAATCTTCACACCAACTCTGGGGGTCCCAGTGAGTCCCCACAGGTTGCTGTGAAAATAATTTAGGTAATCTGGCAAAGCTCTTAGCAAAGCATTCCACAAATATTTGCTTTAATTATTGATATTTGAAAATTTGTTTTTCTGCCTTGTCACAAGTAGCAGATGGAAAATTATGGTGAATTTAGTTCTAATGTTGACCCATTTAATAGATCTCAGCCAGTCCACTTAATTCCTTCAATGAGCATTTTCTATATAGTGAATTGCTCATTCATTGCTTTTTGTTCATATTCAATTAAACTCTCAGCCTAACTTTTCCAAATCAATCTATTTGTGATTATTAAACTTGCCTTAGAATTCATTGTAGTTGTTATAAATAATCTGAGCAACTCAAGAAAAGTAACATCTGATCTTATCTTTCCTAACTTCCTCCAGCTCCCTAAGGATGCTCTGGGATTTCAGTCCAGGCTCTTTTTTAACCTATATCCTCTTCACCTCATTCGCCTTCTTGCCCATCAGAGGAAAGACTCAAGAGTGATACCTTTGTGTAATCCTTTTAGGTCATCCATTGTTTATAACTGTTTAGCATTTAAAAGGCCACTAGGGGTCAGTGGGAAAAATGTATTTTAAAGATAGATATCATCTTTTTTGCTATTTAATAATGTCATGGACTTTTACTTGAAGTCTCTAGCTGGAGTGAGCAAAATCCTAATAAGTTTAGGACAGGTCAGAAGATTTGTGCAATAGACTGAATGTTTGTGTCCACTCAAAATTCACATATTGAAACCCTAATCCCGATGTGATAATGTTTAGAGATAGGGCCTTTAGAAGGTGGAGCTCTCATAAATGGGATTAGTGCCCTTATAAGAAAAGATCAGAGTGCTAGCTAGCTCTCTTCTTACCTTGTGAAGATACAACAAGAAGTTGGTAGTCTGCAACCGGAAAAAGACCCTCACTAGAACGTAATCATGCTGCACCCTGATCTCAGACTTCCAGCCTCCAGAACAGTGAGAAATAAATTTCTGTTGTTTATAGGCCACCCTGTTTATTGTACTTTATTCTAACAGCCCAAATTGACTAAAATAATCTGGATTTTAGGCTATATTGCTTGCAGGAGGTATGTAACTTCTTGAAACTTATAAACTGCCTATGTTATCTTTTGCTGCCTAAATTTACCAGATAAATATTTGGTTTACTTTGCTCAAAAATGTTTTAGATATTCTCTATACAAATGCAGTGAAGTATAAAATGCTAATTATTTCCCTATTTTAAATTAGTAATTGCTATTTTAGTTGTCAATAAGCATTTTATTATTATATTAAACAATTTGTATGAATATAATTACTTGCTAAAAATATATACTATATCTTGCTTATGAAAATACATTTAAAAAAAACACATGAATTGGTTATTTAACATGAAAGCATCATTCCATGTGGAATTCAGAGACTAAGTTGCCAAAAGAGGATAATTTTTAATGTCATTCCCTAAAGGCTAGTAAATTTATAATTACTGGGACCACCAAGGAGAGTGAATTTTAGGGTTCAAAACCCCTCACTGATTGTACAGTAGACTTGAATAAAATCAAACCAATGTCCATTTAGCTAGCCAAACAGCCTGGCAAAATGCATAAGAATAGTTTGGCAGCCTGTGATTATTAGAAATATGATTATTAGAAATAATTTTACTATGGTCAATTAAATAAACCATTAATTGATTTTAAAACAAGTTATGTCTTCATTTTATTAAGTCTTTTCATACCAGCAAATTAGAATTATAACTATGCTTATCAGAATGGAGAATAATAACTTTAGACTGTCTTTGTGGACATGGAATTTGTTCTTGGTTTATTGGCAGCAATTACTAGGGATTTTAGAAGACTTTTTTCTAAAGTTTTCTCCATCTCCTGGGAAAGAAGTGTAACCCTAAAATTTCATTTTAAAGAGTGCCAACCCATATTAGAACTTCACTTACAATGAAAAGACAAGAGCTCAGATCGACAACCATAATTCCTTGGCTAATTCGGGATAGGAAGCACTAATTTTTCTAAACTGTCAAGATAACTGAGGGGTTATGGAGTCAATTAGCCTGAATTATCAGTGATTCACTGTACAATTCAAATATACATGATAACACTAACTCCAAACTTCATAATTTTAGAGCGGCGTTGGTGGTATAGTGGTGAGCATAGCTGCCTTCCAAACTTCATAATTTTAGACTTATTTTGAAAAAGTCCCTTTGTCAAACTTTGAGATACGTTACTTATAACAAAGGAGCCTCTTAATGAAAACCACTGCAGCTAATTAGCTATTTCCCTGCTTGCTGGGATCTTAAAAAGCCTGATGATTATCCTTGGTTTCATGTATTCTACAATTGGCCATTTATCCCATAGCACCTGATTTTCTCCAGTTAACAGATGAGCAGCTTGAAAAATCTGTCCTTTTACTTAAACAACACGCCCTCTCAGGACCCACTGGGACAAAGCCAATTGTTCATAAGACAGAGAAGTCAGGAAGGGGCCAGACTTCCAAATGACGATGATCCATAATATTAGTATTGAGAATTTGATATAAGAGGATCTCATGGACTCTAGGTACGGCAGCTAGCTGGCCTTGGCAGACGACCAGAAGTGGCACCTGGATGTCCTGTCTCTGCTGGTCCTCCCTACTGGCCTGCTGTTCAGGGCAGAGGTGACGCCAGGGCCCGGTGAGGAAGCCTGGCAAAGGCCAAGTAAGACTCTTTTTTTTCTCCTGGGGTATTGGAGCAGAATAAAAACCAGGACCGAGGCAGAAGTTCAGCTAAACAAACCAGTGACGAGGACTCAGGACCAAGGTTGCATTCTGTGGCATCGGGTAGCCACACAGAACTCTAGACTCTCCAGCTCCCTCAAACCTGCTTCGCCTTCCCAATTTCAATAAATGCCATTGTCCCTTCCCCCAAACTCCTCCTTCTGGACTGTCACTTCTTCATCTCCCAACTCCAGTGATCTGCTCTCTTCTTTCATCACAAAGCTTGACGGCACATTAAAACCATAGCAAAAAGCACTGGCAGCCCAAAAGCAGCTTTCATTTCCTTAAGGGCACGAAGACCTTAGTTTTACAAATAGAAGACCCATCTCCACACTCTGAAGGGTATTGGAAATATTTGTTTCTTGTCCTGAGGGTACAAAGATGGAGATGGGGAAAGGTACTCTTTGCCATAGACTGATTAGAATCTCCCTTCTAATACTGCAAATGAAAGGGAAAAAATTCCATATTAAAACAGGCTTATTTTCATATCCAGCATACAAATATCTGCTGAAAAACATTTTTCTGAAGGAAAGTAGTATGTAATTCTCAAACAAAAGCAAAATAAGGGTTTTGTTCTCACTCTTTTTTGTTTAGTTTTACTAATTACTTGAGCCTTCTGGCAGGAATATTAAAATGAGAATTTTATCAGTTTAGTCACCTTTTATTTTTTATTATTTCTTTTCTTTTCATGTCAGACAGCTAATGTGCCGACGTCGTAACAAGGATTGAAGGGGGCACCTCTCACGCATGCGCGTGAAATCCCAGTCATCAGGCTTATGAACTACAAAAGCATCAGTCACCTTTTATTATATGTGAAAAATGACATGATAAACCAATCTTTGCCTTACTCCTCTGGTTGATGTGAAACAAATGAGTGTGGAGAATTTCACACCGTTGTTGCATATGTTCTCCAAATGACATCACATTCCTGATTTTCAATAACCAGACAAGCATAGACTCTTCTTGCCTGTGCCACCAAATTCCATTCCTAATTAAACACCGCAGTTTATCATCATGTGGTGAACACAGAGAAACTGTTCGAGGTTAGTGAACATCCCCTGGTGTTCAGAAAGAGTTAATGTGACTTTGCCTTCTAATGTCTCACTTCATAGCAAGCACTGTGGGGAATTGAGCTCATTAAGTAATATATTTTGTTTTGGTTTGGTTTTTAATGAGACTCGTGAACTATCCCCCTAAACATTGTTATTAGCATATAATGTCAGCTCTTGGGGCCGATACCATGAAGACTAAGATAGAATTTTACAAAGAGTAAGAAAATGTGGAGTCTACCTGAATAAAGATTCTTTTTAATTTTTTTAACCCATGAAAAGCACTTTTGAGAGGATTCCACCAAAGAAGCAGTGGAGACATATACCAGAAGTGAACAGTTTTTCTTTGAGTGGTGTAATTACAGCTGTTTTTGTGTTTTCCAAGTTTTTAGTTTGTTTTTCAGACAGTATATTTAATTTTGTATAAGTGGGAAAATAAACTATTTTTTAAAGTGATAAACAAGGACTTATAGTACTTTTCCACAACTGGATGCTTAATGAATTTTGTTAAATGAATGAGTATATTTTTCAGCTTCTCTAATTTTTCTCTTAGTGCCTTTAAAAACATTAAGGACATTTATTTCAGGTCAAAATAACTCTCCAGATTTCCTTTAGGAGAAGTATTCTGCTAACTCTGTCTTCAACATTTGAAAACCCCTGATGAGTAAGTAAAAAACTTGATAAATTCTGTGGATGTTATATTGTACGCAATGGATGAAGAAGGTGAATTTTCCCCTTCACATTTTTAGAACATTCTAAAAATAAACACTATTTGCATGTAGGACATAAATATAGTTTGAGTGTCATCATCTCACTTGGACTTAATATGAATTGCTGAAGTTTGCCAACCTATCTTGATGGAATAGATTAGAGAAGAGAATGCAAAAAATGTCTATTTAAGCTGTCAGATGTAAAGATAAGTAAATGTAATGAAAAGCAATGTTAAATTACTGGAACAATTTGATCTTGATCCAGAGGTAGAAGATTTCCAAACGTAGTCTGTAAGTTTAACTCAGTTGGCTGGACTGTGAGGGCTGATGAGTCCAGTGTTCCAACCTTAGATAGTCCACTGACCCTCTTTATTGTTTTAGGCAGTGACTAGGCTGCTAAACTGGTCAGACTTCCTACACAGACATTCCGTGGTCTTAAGGAAAACCAGATGGTGGGAACACAATACCATCATGAGAAAACAAGTCAAAATAAGCTTTAATGATGGTGGGAAGGGAGTGCTTTGGCATCAGTATTGGGGTCAGAGCCAGTGAGGGCTGGTGGTGGTAGTTGGTAAAATTTGCCAGAGAGGTAAATATTAATAGCTGGTACAAATTCTATAAAATCAGTCAATTTATTGAGAAAACAGAACTGGAAAGATTTAAGTTTTTAATATCATGAGAAAATTGAGTGTGAATGATTGAATGATTCCTTTAGCAAATATTTTTATTCTACTAAATGGATGTATATCACTGAGATATTTAGAATCCTATAGAAGAGACAAGAGACACATACAACACATTAAATAACAGGTATATTATATGCCTTTTATAAGCTACTCAAGTTCTCTTTGTGCCATGTCTTGCTCTAATAGCTGCTATAGTAGGTTTGCACCAGCATCCTATGGGTAAAACTGGACAGCACTCGCCTAATCCCAAAATGTTTACCTACCACTTCCTGCAGAACTTCTCTAATGCCGTATTGGAGCTGGCAGAACGGCACAGGCTCACGCATGTGCAATCAGGAGGTTCAGGGGAAGTATTGCCAGGAGGATCACCTTTAATCAATGGGGGATGGGAACTTACAAATAAATATTTTCTCTTTTCATCTCTGAGGTGGACTTTCTGAGAAGCATTTCATCAGGCTCATTATAGGATCCTGGTGAGACCCAGCATAGGTAACCCGTGGTGGTGGCCAACTCCATAAGGCACCTTTGTACTCCTCCCTGCTTCTCTGTCCCACGCCCTCAGGCTCTCGATCATGCTTCTTGGGATCACTGCCCAAATAAACTGCCAGTATGCAAGCCTAGGTCTTAGCTCTGTTTTATGAGAGACCCAATGTCAGACCAGGGCAGGGAAAAATTAATGTGATAATGAGGCCATAGCCTAAGAACAGTAATTACAGAGAGAAATGAAGAGATGGATTTGAGAGATAGAATCGATAGAAGAATTGGTAGGACTTAGTAAACAATGAAGAATAACAAGAGTCATCTTTGAGGGCCAGATGATGGGTTCTATTTTAGAAGAAGCCATAACTTAATAGTAATGCCCAGTTGGAACTAAGATCAAGGAATCAAGTGAGAGTTGAAATCTCAAGGGTGAATGAGTTCTCTAAAAGAAGACTTTATAAAGAGATGGCCAATGGTCTATACACTGCATTTCAGATAATGGTCAGATTTCAGGAGTCAAGAGACTCCTGAAAAAGAAAAGGCAGCTACTGATCACTCAGGAAAATAGAAGACTTTAGGACTATGTGTAATGGTGGATGAGTGGGAAGAACATGCCACTCAATTCCACCATCAGGTCAGAGACCAGACTGAAGAGGCTGAAGATGGAAGTAGATAATAGACAAAGATGGTGACAGTGACAGAGATGGGTCACTGTGCAGATGAATGTACAGGGAGATAGTTCACTCTTGATAAGTAACAAACTTGCTAGGAGTGAACTGAAGGAGAGAAGTTAGAAGCTTGTAGATCCAAGTATAACAATTTTTTTCAGGATTTAAAAAATGGAAAAAAGCTAATGGAAAGAACCTCTATATAAAAAACCCTGAATTTATTTTATTTTCAAATAAACTTCATTGAAATTAATCATTGATTATATAGAAAATTTGATATTTATCTCTTACTTTCACATTGATGCAATTTTTTTATACTTAAGAGCACTCATTTTAAAAGAAAGACATACACTCATAAAGCACTTTCTCTAAGATGTTGGTCCACAGAATGGCATTATTGAAAAGTACCTCTCTTCCAGAAAACATTGGAAGAATTCCACTTGAATAAATATTGCATAACTCAGTGCCTACTTTTACATACCCATATTTGTGTTAAGCTAATCCTAGTTTCTAAAAAAAGGTTTTTGTACTGTTGAAAAGCATTTCTGAAATCCTGCCAACCCCATCTTATGATTGAAGTTTTTTGGTATAAAACAGGTTAGAAGGGGTGAGATGCCAAGCAGGTATTTAGAGTGAGTTTGAATTTGATTTTTGTATTTGAATAAATCATGGTTTAGATAATCTATTACTGCAAAAATGTTTTCAATATGCAATCTGATCATTTTTTACTTTTCCACTGAATATTTTCTTTTTGGTCCTTTTCAACCGTCTGCTCTAACTACATGTAATTGACAGTTTATCACAGTGTGCTTAGATTTTAGCAGACATCATCCCTCCAGGGGATGCTTGTTATCTGTTGGACTTTCACTTCGCATTAAACAGTTGCTGTATGAATGAGATTTGAGACAGTGACTGGCTGCCCACAGAGAATGAGTGAGCCTTACAAACTACATACTGTTTATCCAGTGACTTGCTGTATGACTGCTGTTTATCCACACGATATAACAGTGACATTCAAACTATAGTTCATTCACAGGAGGTTTTCCTTCTTGTTTCACATTCTTATGACCATGATAGTATCTGGTTTCAAGTGAGAGTAAGCTGCCAGTGAGCTCTCTGTCTTTTCTAACTTTTACATCTTTCAGTTTTGCTTACTCAACATATTATTTTAATTTTCCTTTTGGTGTGAAACTTTATTTGTTCTTAATGTGCAAGAAATCCAAGTTTCTTATTGATAACAGAGATTTTTCAGAAAAGGACAAAATGAAGTTTTTTGCAATCCCACCATTCAGAAAGAGCCACTGTTGACATTTTTGTTCACATGATGCTATAATTTTTTGATTGCTATATATAAAATAATTAAAAACAAAAATGGTATTATATAGTACCTTCCAAAATTTGCTTTTTTAAAAATTAACATGTATCATATACATATGATACTGTCCTAATATTCCCCTACAATATCATTTATGTTGGGCACATAACAGATGCACTAGTCCTCTGCTGTTGAATGTTTAGAGTGTTTCTAGTGCTGTGATGAATAGCTGTATAGTTAAATCTTTTCCATTTCTTTAATTAATCCTTTGGTGTTAGTTATCACTACATTATTTCTGTATTAGGTAGAACTCTTATTTTCAAGCAACAGAAACCCCCTTCAGCTTAACAGGAAAAGAACATATTAGAAAAACACAGGAGAATCTTAAGGAACATAAGGACAAGGATGGAGGTGGAAACATTCTCTTGACTCCTATATATGCTCAATCTGTCGCTCTGGCTAGAGTGCCGTGGCATCACCATAGCTCACAGCAACCTCAAACTCCTGGGCTCAAGCAATCCTCCTGCCTCAGCCTCCCGAGTGGCTGGGACTACAGGGGCTGACTAATTCTATTTTTAGTAGACATGGGGTCTGACTCTTGCTTAACCTGGTCTCAAACTCCTGAGCTCAAGCAATCCTCCTGCCTCAGCCTCCCAGAGTGCTAGGATTATAGGCCTGAGCCACCGTGCTCGTCCTAGCTCTGTACTTCTGATTCATCCCCTCCCTCTTAACTAACAGTCTTCTCTGCTTCTTCCTACATGGATGAAAACAGGGCCACAGACAGCTTCAGGTTTCTATGTCATAGGTCCAGCCATTCTGAGAAAACAAAATCAATCCCAATCCTTTCCTCTCTCCCCACCCGACTCATCATTCCAGATTTCCAGGATTAGCAGATGTTCACCTTGACACAATCACATGGGGCCAAGGGCTGATGTTCAGTGAAGGTGAGTGCTCTTGTCACTCTATAACCCTGTAAACGGTAGGGAGGGGCTATTCAGAAGGAAAAGAGGAGTTGGGCAAACAACCAACCTATAAATACAATCACATTCTTGTCACTCACCACATTCATTTTTATTTGGAGTTATTTGTTGCAATAAATTGGCACTGGTAAACAAGTTTTTTAAAAAAGGGGAAGTCTTTTTTGGTTCATTTATTAGTAAGAATAGCTTTTTATAAGAGTGAGTTCATTTTATCTGATAGTGGATTGCAACTCGTTCCCATGTTTTTGAGCTGTGCATCATAAGGAGATATCATCCTCCAAAGATACTCTAGTTTGACTCAACTGGAAAATGATCTATTGTCAGAATCATAATAAGAAAATTCCATGATGGAAAGAGATCTTAAAATTTTTCAGCTGTTCTCATCTAGACTTTCTTATATGTAAAATCACGTTTCTCACATAATGAATTTTATGGTTATTATATGAAAAGTACTTCTAGTATTTAGGAATAAGATATTAATATTTATAGAGAAAAATCATAACCAACTTAAAGTAAATCTAAATTTTCTATGAACTTTTATTATGCAATTAGAAATATATTTCCACAGGAGAGTAAAATCTTGCAGTCGAGCACACTGAAACTTTTGGAGAGGGGCAGTTAACAGAATGGGAGGCCCAAGGCAAACCAGATCATATAAATTTTATCAGTTTTATGTTTTCTAGAAATGTCTGTGATGTTACATAAGACTGGGATCTCTACATTTTTGTCAGTTCTCCTATTCTCTACTGTGTTAGTTATCAATTGCTGCATAACAAATTACCCCAAAATTTAGCAGCTCACAACAACAAACAATTTATTGTCACACAGTTTCTGATGGTCAGGAATCCAAGAGTGGCTTAGCTGGGTGGTTTTGGCCTGGGGTCTCCCATGAAGTTAGTTAAGATGTCTGCCGGGGCTGTAGTCACCTACAGGCGTCAAAGCTCACTGGCGTGGCTGTTGGGGGAGCTCACCCGGCCTGTGTGTGGGAGAGGGCCTGCTCACGACAGGGCAGCTCACGTGCCCCAGAGCACACTGTCCGAGAGAGCAGAGGGAATGGAGCAGAAGCTACACTGTCCTTTATGATGTAGCCTTGGAAGTGACAAACATTGCTCCCGCCATACTCTGTTGGCCCACAGACCAACCCTAAGTTCCATAGGGTGTGAAGACTAGGAAGGAGGAGTCACTGGGGGGTCGCCTTGGGGGTCTGCCACGTATATCCTTCTTATACCTTAAAAATTGCCCTCTAACTTGATCTCTACTTCCATTTCTAGAACTCTAACTCACTTCTATTTTTTTCCACAGGATTCATACTATGTTACAAATCAACTGTAATTTCACAGTCTGTGCATAGAGACTACTTTCCTCAAACAAAAATAGGTCAAGTGAATGTCCCTCTATATTCGGGCTATTGTGCATTCATTTAACAAATAATTATTGAGTTTGGGGCACTGTGTTTACTCTTCTACTATGTCACCCCTGTGTTCTGTCTCCCTCTTTTTTTAAAAAACAGCTTTATTGAAATATATTTCACATACTATACAATTTACTCTTTTAAACTGTAAAGTCTCTCTTTTTAAACTTTTGTTTTCAAGACAAATGGCTTGACAATATCTAAAATTGGGAACTGTTCTTGTCAATCAAGATATGTGGCCATCCTAAATGTACTTAAATAAGAAGGTCCAACTTTAAGATTCCATGCATATATGTTCTTCTATCGGAGCACTCACGGAGACACAGATGCCTTCTCTGTTCTTCCTGTGACCGCTCTGCACAGCTCCAGAAACATGGAGAAACCGTGAAGCAAACGGGACCAAACAATAACTTCAGTGGCCTGAACGCCTGTCGTCTCTGGATAAGTTCTCCGATCATAGCCCTATCATTTTATCCCCAAGAGTAGACAAGCCAAGCTCCAGTAGTGACTATAAAAAACTTTTTACCACATGCTGCTACTCCAGAAAATCAGGTTACTAATGAATAGAAATTATATTTGAACTAATGTTACTCCCAAAAAATAAAAGATGCTTTCACATCCTCTTAAAGAACAATCACATAAGCATAAAGCAAAGCAGGTGTAGATCTTAAGGGAAATGTACTATACATTCTTTTATTTCTCTCCTTTGGGATAATTTTTAATTATTTAAAAAATTATATCACCAATACATGTCTACTACAAGAAATTAGAGCACACATAAAGGCAAAAGTGCAAAAAGAATGGCAAGCACTCTCAATCCTATGATCCAGAGGCAGCCCATGTATAAGTTCTGGTATATGTCCTTTCAAAGAATTTTTTTTAGTGTACACTTACATAATTTGTAGCTGACATATTGTAAGCTTTACCAGTCTGTAATTAAAAACTGGGCTTCTGTTAATAGTTAAAACCCAGATTATTTCTAATTGCTGTTCAGTCTTTCTGCTCTGATCTCCAGCCGGTGTCGGCTGCCTTCTTTCCTCCCTGCACTAGCTTCCCTGGGTCCACGTTCATTGACTATCATGGTCCCCGAAGGAACCTCACCGTCACCATTGCTAGTGGTGCCTCTTGCCTGCGTGAAGGGTACCTACCATCTCATGGTGCTTTGAAGGCTGCCAAATATCTTGTGGGCCTCAAAGCAGCATTGCCATTGCCATGACTCTAAAGAACACACCTTCTTCAGCTTCTCAGAGCTCAGTTCCCATGTCCTGTCAGCAAGCCTGCAAACATACACAAGCACTTATCCATGAGAACAGTGACATTTTTAGGACAGTGAGATTTTCTGTAAGAACGCTTAGCTGACCTGTATAGGCAGCCTCCTCTGTGAATCCCTTTTTACTGAAATTCAAGTCCGGGGGCTCACCACCTCAAACACCTTCTATTCAGTTAAGGGATCCGCTTCGTACTTCTGTCATTAAATGCCCTATTCAGGATTTTCAGATCAAAGAAAGAATCTGCCCTAAAAGTAGATCCTATAACTGCAAAACAAACAAGGTAAAACTATTTCACTCCTTTGACAGTTTTGTAGGCTTTTATCTTCTCCATCCAGGTTTCCACTGGCCAAGTGTCAGTAAAGGTACAAGTTCAAGGTTCTCATTCCTTAATTAGCAGTCTCAGCTCCGTACTCCGGTTTCTCTGAAGAGGGTCTTGACCATGGCAGGGATGGCAAAGGGGACTTTCCATTTTCATGCTTTAGGCATATGTAGACTTGTAAGTTGCTGCAGTGTGAATATTTGCATATACTAGTTGCATAATTAAGAAAAATAAACTGTCAACATCACCACCGAAAAAACAAAAGTAGAGACCCAGCCACAATCACGTTAAAGCATTCAGAGAAAAGCTTTGGTATATCTATTTCTAATACACTGTTTTAAAATTTGTGCTGGCAGCGTGGTCCACCAGAAAGATGAATCCAGAAGTCAGTGCACCTGGCTCTGTAACAACTACGCAAGCCTTAGACACATCATTAAATGCCTTAGTCTTCTTTTCCATCTCGTATTATATGGAATGCTGAGGCTTCTTGGAACTTGACCATTCTGCAGGGCTGCGGTTCCCAACTCCCGGCATGTGGCCCATGACCAGTCCGTGGTTTGTTAGGAAACCAGCTGCGCATGACCCCCTGAGCTCCGCCCCCTGCCCACCCCCAACCCCCACCTCCCCATCCCCAGTCCGTGGAAAAATTGTCTTCCATGAAACTGGTCCCTGGTGCCAAAAGGTTGGGGACTACTGCAGTAGGGTATATAGCTTTCACTTGAATACTCTGGTTGCTCTTATTTCTCCAAATAAAACTAATCTCCTCCAAGTTCTCTTTTACTGGGTTGGGGGAAAATTCAATTTGTCATTTTCAGAGTTCCCTTCCGCTGCTCTAGCGTGTTGTCACAGAGCCGTGGGACACTGTGCGGTCCACACATATTGGAGGGCTCCCTCTGGTCTTCAGCTGACACTAAACACTACTGAGGCTCCTTGTCCAATGCTGCAAGGCTTCTTGAAGGGAGGTGGCTCAGCTTCTTTTTACCTTATCACAGCCATGAGGACCCTTTAACAACCCTTCGAGTTTTCTTGTTCATTGCCACCTCCCCTGTGCCAGTGATTCCTCTGTTTTCTTTTCGCCCTGCTCCTGCCCTTCTCTGTGCTGTTGGTATTCTAGAGGGCTGCGAGTCTGCACCATAGTGCCAGTTCTCCCTTGCCAGCGGGCTGTGGGTAGGGCTGCTAGTAGGCACCGGCAGGATACTGGAAGGCAGAAGGCAGGGAGAAGGGGGTCACCCATGGCCTCCAGTTTCTGAGACTGTCTCAGGCAGCAATGATGGTATTTGCTGCAGTAACCGTGTTGCCAAAATTACATCTCTGGCTGGGGTGACACCCCATCAGCAGATCCAGAGCTGGCTGCGATAGTGTCTCCAAAACACAGTGGCAGGTACAGGCTTGTGAACTCGAGCCCAGGAGCACTGGCAGTCTCTATTCTTTGGGTATCACCCTTCTTACTTTTCATCCTCCACCACCCCTCTTTTCTATTTTCTCCCTTCCATACTTTTGTAACCAATTCCTTGAATTAAATTTCTTCCAATTGAAATGCTCCACTTGGTTTTTGTTTTCTTGAGTAGACCCTGAGTAACACAACCTTTCTTCCCTCTGCCCAGCAACCTTGAGCCACCCCATCACAAGTCTTAGGGGACTTAATATGGGACTGTGTGTAAGAGTAAGCTGCTGTCCTTGCTCTCCTCAGATCCCATAGTTGGTTAGGATTCCTGTGTTTGCAAATATCAGAAACTCAAATGAGGACTCCTGAGACAAGTGGAAAAATTTTCGTAAGACAATTGTGAATCATGGAACCTTATTGCTGGGATATATGCAGGCCTCCAGAGCTATGGATGGGAACACTATAGCTAACTGTTTCAGTTAGCCAGTGCTGCATAACAAACCACCTTTATAATAACAAATATTTACTTGTTTTCATAAGTCTGTGGGTTGTCGGGGCAGTTCTGCTCATCTGGGCTAGGCTTGAAAGATCTCAGCTGGTGGGTGAGATGGGGGCTGGCTTGTTAGGATGGTCTCAACTGGGGCACCATAGCTGTGCTCCTTATCCTCCAGCAAGCTAGCCAAGCATGTTCTCAGGAGAGGATGTGTCAAAGATAAAAAGCGTAAGTGTGCAAGGCTTCTTGTGATCTAGGCTGGAAACTGGTACTCTGTCACTTTTGCCAACTCACAAGTCCAGCCCAGATTCAAGCAATGGGACACTAGGCTCCACCTCTTGGTGGGAAGAGCTGCAAAGTCGTATTGTGAAGGGAGTAGAAGGCAAGTGAGGAACTGGTGCCAGTTATGCAATCTGTCTACTGCAGTAACCCAGGGAGCCCTCCCTGCTTTTCTGTGAAGGTCTGCTTTATTCTGCTTTCACCGCAGACACGCTTTCTCTCTTACCTGGTCTGTGTGGTAGACAATGGCCACTGCAGGGGCTTCCAAGTTTACCTTTTTACTGTTCAAGAAGATAGCCAAGCTAAAACTGGAAGCTCAACCTGCTATGTAGAGCCTGGAAGAGATCTCAGTGGCTCATCTTGAGTGAGATGTCCATTCATGGATCAATAAACTGTGGTCTAGAAGACACGGTCAAGCTGGTGTTCCTATTATAGCCGTATGGATGGAAAGAGAGTAGAGGGTAGTTATCAGAAAAGAAAACAGCAGCACAAACATTATTCAAATAGAGCTACAAAATTTACAAGTGGTTACAATGTGTCTTCAGGGTTTTTTTTATAGGAGAAATAACTTTTTGCAACTATGGCTTAAATCATGAACAAAGGAGGAAGACAGATTAGGGTGATGAGCAAGAGCATGGGTTCTAGAGCTGCCTGTCTTGGTGTCTCCCATCCGCCATATCCTGGCTGTGCAACCTTGGTCAAATTCTTGACCTCTTTGTGATCCAGTTACCTTACTAGTAAAACTGGGAAGAAAATGATTCCTACCTTGTAGATTTTTCTGAGGATGTAATTAGCAAATACATAGGGTATGTATAGCAGTGTCCATACATAGTAAATGCTGAAAAAATGTTAGCTATTGATACCATTATTGCCGTTAAAGAAAGTATTGAACACTGAGTATAAAATTCAGTAGTATAACACTTATGATTTCTCTCTATTAACCCTCATTGTCAGATTTATTTGCTAGGTGCTATTAGAGAGCCCTAATTTGAAATTAAATTAAACTTATCACAGTGTATCCCCACTGGAAATCCCAGATATGTGTTTACCATTCTATTAGTCATCTTTTTAAGGCATTTCTTCAGGTTTTTGTGTATGCTCACAAAAATACACAAAGAGGTAAGTCATAGTGTGCAAGGAAGGCTAATATGTCAGTTGCAGCAAAATTGAGCTATGAATTATCAGAAGTTTGGGTATCAGAGAGTGACTTTCTGTTGCAGTAAGTCAGAAAAGCATAGAATTTTGAAGAAAGAAAAAGATTCATCTTTATCTAATTTTCCCCTAACTGCTACTCAAAGCCTCCAGACCTAGAAATGTTAGTAATTGTATGCCCATTAGTTCTGGCCAAAAAGGAAAAGAAAAACATTTAAATCTTGCAGGATTCATTATAGATAAATTTAAGTCATACTATGTAGAATGCAAGTAGATAGGAGTTTAGAGGATGCCAAATCAGGAGCTTATGTTAGCAAAAATAAGAAGAATTATCTTTTTAAATTTAAAAAGTTTTTTTATTATGTAATTTTTTGGGAGATCAGATTGTATTGATTGAACCCAGTTTAAAAGTACAAGCAAGATATTATGAAAATGTATTAAAATAGCTTCTTCTGTTTTATCTACCACACCTACATTCTTTGTGCATATTCACATAGGAAGTAGCTAGAACTGAAAGCAGACAATTCCCTTATAATGTTATCAAAAATAGAAGCCAATAGTTGTAATGACTCACTTATTTCCTTATGCTTTCAATCCTTATCTTGGGACCACAGACTGCATTACACTTGGTAAGTAATTGCACATCTTTTGTGAAGCACCTTGAAATATTCTGGCATGATAATAAACTGACCACGTTTTAGAATTCCCAAACAAAGCTGAGTGTGTGACTGACCCTGTCTCTTTAATGTAACACTTCAGATTATTTTGAGAACCTCTAGTGAGTCACTAAAAAAAATCAGAGCAAAGCACTTAAAAAATAAAATTAATTAATTTAAATAGGAGATTTCTGAAATCTATTTGTGTCATACTTTTTGTCACTTCTAAAATATACTATTATGAACATGTCTGATAGTAAATTACAGGTAATCTGATTCTTACAAATTTTATTTTTCTTCTATACCATCCTTGACCCAATTTATTTTTTTCTCTGCATGAAGTATAATTTAGAGGTTTGAAAACTATGAATAATGTTAGTATCGGTGAGGGACCACATGAGAGTAACCCAGGCACAGCTGATTTGATTATTAGTACTACGTTAAAATGTGTGGAGTGTGGCAAAAAGTACTGGTTATTTCCCCAAATCTATTTTCCACTTAGTCTCTATTAATAAATCCCTGGTGTTCATCTGGGCATATGGCCGCCCCCAGTCAAGGCTATGTTTCTTAGCTCCTTTGCAGCTGGGTATGGCCAAGTACTTCAGTTCTGGACAATGAGATCTAAATGGCACCCATGCATGAGTATCTCTGGACCTTCATGGGAGAATGTGTCTTACTCCCACTTCCCACCACCTACCTGCATCTCATGCAATAAAGGCATAGTGGGAAGTGACAATAAAGTGATTATTAGTGATTAGTGATTATCATTAGGTATAATCAAAATAAAGAACCATGAGAGGGAACTGACCATACCTAAGTGTGTAATCAGAGTGACAGTCCTAAGCCTTCACCAGCATTGCCGATTTCAATAGAAACAAATCCATCCTTAAAAATACAGAGCATTTCTAAACTGGTAACTGCTTATCTATTAGAGGTTATCACATATTACAGACCCCACCCAATGATTCTACCTCTATCAAAGGTGAAAAATGAGAATCGGGCCCAAATCATGGCAAGAGAGATTTGTGCAATAAGAAAAAGTTTAAGGAAAAATTTTAAGATACTAAAGATGATGATAAAAACTGAAAAGATCTAAGCTAGAGATCTTAATTTTGACTATATTTGATAATAGGGTAAACAGCTGCATTTTGTATTTTAGTTTCTTCAGTTCTCTTTCTGATACAGTATTGTATAAATCCCCTAAATATTGCATTTATTAAAGTTATAAAAGTACTTTTCTGTGAAAAAATACAGTATGTTTTCTTATTTTTATGTCTCTGTAATGAGTATTACTTTAAAAAATTGTATTAGCATTCAGACATAAGCAATTCTTAGAGAAGCTCAAAAAAACACAGGCTTACATATTTATTTTTGTCATGCAAACCTTAGGTAGTCAACCAAATATATATTTAATCATATCAAAGCATGAGGTTAAGCTATGATTTTAAAGCCATTTTACAGGTCATATATAGGACAAAGATGTCTTCATTGCACACTGAAAATATTTTATTTATAGCATCAGGTAAGATCGGTGGTAATTATAGTTTTCTTTATCAAATTTAGAAGGCTATCAACCACAACACACATTCATTCCCCCAGTTCCTTTAATCAAGTCTGAAAACAGAGGGCAAACATCCCTGGGCTCAGTTGTCATCCAGGCCTGGGGCACAAACATGGCTAAGCAATGCTGAATTCTCTTGGGTACGAGAAAAGAAAGAAATGTAAGAAGTGTGCATTTTCTTATAGTAGCAGATGCAAATTCTTCAATGTTGGCCACCTCCTTTCACTAGAAAAAAAAAAAATGAAGCAAACTGATAAATTTCTGCTAATCCTCCCCTCCTCCTCCTCCTCCTAATCCTACTACAATAATAACAAAACTGATTCTAATTTTTCTGTTATTGCTTGAAAAAGATCTTCCAGAACAACCATATTTTTTAAAAGATAACTTATATCTGGGCAGCTGAATCCCAGGATTTTTTCATAAGTTTTGCAAACACATTATCTGGATATGATAAGCATAGCAGCAGCATGTTTCCTGCCTCGTTTCTATCTTCTCTCTAATTTTGATTATATGCCACTCATACTGAACAAGAACTAGGATAAAATATAACATAATCACTGGAACATGTCTTCCAGTATCTTAGCATTATAGTATTTATTCATTTTTAAAAATTATTTTCATTCTTAAAAATTATTTTCATTTTTAAAAATTATTTTCCTTGTGATGCAGTAGAAAGATGGACCAGGAATTAGAAGACCTAGATTCAATTTCTGCCTTTGACCTTAATTTGTAGTGTGGTCGCCCAGGGCACCAGGATGTTAAAATGTGCATCACTATCTCATCTGTATCGTGAGGAGAATTAGACTAAAAGATCTCCGGAATATTTTTCTCTAAATTACAATATGCTAAAGTTATAATTTAAATAAAGATTTAAAAATATTTGTCTTTTGGTAAACTTATGTAAATATCCCCAGGTTTTGTTTTTTGTTTTGGGGAGGGGGGCGGGTTTTGCTTTAAAAACTGTAAACTTTGGAAAGAGTAGCACTTATGTGGCAGTTTTAGTGGGAATTTGAAGTAGACCTTTACTGAAGTTTAAAAAAATAGTCACTATCCATCTCATCTCTCTGAAATGAGTGTTTGGATTGAGTTAGATTAATTTTATACTTGATGAGAGTACTGGTTCAAATATAGAACCAGTAATTACAACCCAAAGTTATACATGGCGTAAGTTAAATAATGAGCAAGTCTGCAAAATCATTACTGAAATAATATTTTTGTGGGTTTTCTTTGTTTGTTTGTTTTGCAAACTCTGCTAGCGTGTCCTCTGAATTTACCAATGCTTAAACTTTGAAGAAATTTTGCATTGTAAGAATCCTTACTTTATTTAGATTATTAGAAGCTGTAGAAATAAAACCATTCCAAAGATGATCTAGATTTCATTGTAATGCAAAGTTTGGACCTTAGCCATTTCTGTAGCCCATGGTGTTATTTTCTTGTTTGGCAATCATTAAGTTCTTTTCTCAAAACCCACTCCTCTTCTTATTTCTACTATTAAGTTTTTCCTCCTCTTCCAACTCCTCCCTGCCACTCACCCTGCCTCCCTTTCTCCACCAGCTACTGACCAGGCGCTGAGACATGTCAAGGAAATACAAAGTCCTGGGGCCCATGAGATCAGTGTAATCCATCGATCCTCCACAAAACTTCTCTTGGTTGGTTTTAGCTCCAGAGCATTTGTCCTCTGTCTTTGGTAGGTGTTGATGTTTGTGTGGCATATGTTACATCATTGACACCAGTTTCAAATTTTTACAGATTTTCACATGGAATCCATCAGTTCACATGGATTCTTCCTTGACCTTCAAATAAAAGCAGTTCCCTAAAAGTTGATCTAAATCAGAATCGTGCATCAGACACCTGACAATTCATTAAGTTTGCATCAAGATTTTTATTGCCACTTTCCTTAATTCTCAGCTGACATTTGTTTTACAATTCTGCAGAGAAAATGCCCAATTATTTGGAAGATATAGTACAGTTTCATCAGCTGCTGAATGAATACAGATAGGGAAAGAAAGAACCGTAATTTGAAGAGCATCTGATTTACATGCAAAAGGCAAATGCTTCAGACTGACTGGCAAACAGCTGTCTTCACTTTTCCAAGGGAAATCCTTGCCATGTAGAGTCATGGTCTCCTGACTTTAGCTGACTGATGTGGACATAGGAACAGGCAACCTTTAGGTGACCAAAGGCTGTGGAGGGCTAAAAATCTAGCGGATTCTGAGTCATGCTGAGCTTGAAATTATAAGCTGCACAATGACGAATACTCTAGAATAAACTAAAAATCTTTGTGATGTTGAGAAATGCAGACAAGAAAGGAAAGTAAGGTAATTAAAAAACCCAAATGTGCAGACAAAACATTGTTCAAAAGCATGCCTGAGCTGACACTGATTAGCTGTTTTTGTTTCTATAATTCCCAGATGTACTTGCAAGCTATATAATTTCAATTGGTAAGTGTCATATTTTATGTGTGACATTCACAGTTTGAAACACTGCCATGATTTAATCACTTGCTCTTGGACAAAAAGCTGGAGAGAAATCAAGTTTTGGGGCGGTTTCTTAAAAACCATACTGAATCCATCCATAAAGGATTCAAAATGTTGAAAAAGATGTAGCATTAACGGGATGATTTTTAGACTTGCTTTTGAATTACATGATCACTCTTTTTGGCAAATGTAACACATTTAATTTTAAATCAAATAGATTCTTGCCACGGTACTGCTGTATTTTGCTAGTGAATGCAAATTATTTACTAACCTGTCACCAAATTCTTTAACCAATTCTTTATCTAAGATTAAAGTGCTAAATGTTCATTCTATTGCTGGGTGGGTTTTCTCCAATTTAACCAGAGAAATTTTACAGACAACAGACAAGCTTCTTCCAGCTTTGTAAATGCATCAATGCATGGGTAGTAAAACTCCTTGCTTCTATTGAATTATCCATACTACTGTTATCCAATTAACAATTCTACCTTATTTTGTTAGATCAATTCATTTTTTTTTGATTTTTTTTATTTCAGCTTATTATGGGGGTACAAAAGTTCTGCATAGATATATTGCCCATGTCCCTCCCAATCCCCCGAGTCCGAGCCTCAAGCGTGTCCATTCCCCAGACAGTGCACATCGCACTCTTCCTGTAGGTATACACCCATCCCCTCCCCCACCCCCGTCCCCCCCCAAGTCAGAACTTAAAGCGTGCCCATTCCCCAGACAGTGCACATTGCACTCATCATATAGGTATACACCCATCCCCCT
>CM052439.1:93817677-93843607 GCA_028533085.1 Varecia variegata
TATAACAAAGACACCTGCACTCGAATATTTATAGCAGCACAATTCACAATCGCAAAGATGTGGAAACAACCCAAGTGCCCATCAATACATGAGTGGATTAATAAAATGTGGTATATGTATACCATGGAGTACTACTCAGCTATAAGAAACAATGGTGATATAGCACCTCTTGTATTTTCCTGGAAAGAGTTGGAACCCATTCTACTAAGTGAAGTATCCCAAGAATGGAAAAGAAAGCGCCACATGTACTCACCATCAAATTGGTTTCATTGATCATCACCTAAGAGCACATTTAGGAATAACATTAATTGGGTGTTGGGCAGATGTGGGGAGGAGGAGGGGATGGGTGTATACATACATAATGCGTGTGATGTGCACCGTCTAGGGGATAGACACACTTGAAGCTCTGCTTTGTGGGGGGCAAGGGCAATATACGTAACCTAAACTTTTCTACCCCCACAATATGCTGAAATTAAAAAAAAAATCCTTGACTGGGTGATTTAGATTTAATGTGTTTCAATAACTCAACAAATTTTTGTTTTTAATGACTTTATTGAGGCATAATTTGCATGCCATAAATTTTTCCCATTGAAAGTGCACAGTTAAATAATTTTAAATAAATTCTATGTCTTTTAAAAACTTTTATAGATTTAGGGGATACAAGTGCAGTTTCATTACATGACTATATTGTGTAGAGGTAAAATCTGGGCTTTAGCTTACCCATCACACTAATAATGTACATTGTACCCAATAGGTAATTTTTCATTCCTCACCACCCTCCCAACCTCCCACCTTTTGGAGTCTCCAGTATCCATTATTACACTCTGTACGTCCATGTGTACTATTGTTTAGCTCCCACTTATTAGTGAGAACATGCAGTATTTGACTTTCTGAGTTATTTTACTTAAGATAATGGCCTCCAGTTCCATCCATGTTGCTGCAGAAGACATGATTCCATTCTTTTTTATGGCTGAGTAGTATTCCATGGTATATAAATACCATATTTTCTTTATCCAATCATCTGTGATGAATACTTAGGTTGATTCCATGTGAATAGTGCTGTGATGAACATATGAGTGCAGGTGTCTTTTTTATATAATGATTTATTTTCCTTTGGATAGATATCTAGTAGTGGGATTGCAGGGAGGAATGGTAGTCCTATTTTTAGTTCTTTGAAAAATCACCATACTGTTTTCCACAGAGGTTGTATAATTTATATTCCAACCAACAGTGTATAAGCATTCCCTTTTCTCTGCATCCTTGCCTTCTGTTGTTTTTTTACTTTTTCATAGTAGCTATTCTGACTGGTATTGTACGATGGTATCTCACTGTGATTTTAATTTGCATTTCTCTGATGCTTAGTGATGTTGAGCATTTTTCAGTATGTTTTTGGCCGCTTATATGTCTTCTTTTGAAAAATTTCTGTTCATGTCATTCACCCACTTTTTAATGGGGCTATTTGTTTTTTTCTTGTTGAGTTGTGTGAATTACTTGTAGATTCTGGATATTAGCTCTTTGTCAGATGCATAGTTTGCAAATATTTTCTCCCATTCTGTGTGTTGTCTGTTTATTCTGTTGATTATTTCATTTGCTCTGCAGAAGATTTTTAATTTAATTAAATCCTTCTTGTCTATTTTTATTTTTGTTGCATTTGCTTTTAAGGACTTAGTCATAAATTCTTTGCCTAAGCCAATGTCCAGGAGAATTTTTCCTAGTTTTATTTCAGGATTTTTATAGTGTCACATTTAAGTCTTTAATCGATCTTGAGTTAATTTTTGTGTGGTGACAGATATGGGTCCAGTTTCATTCTTCTGCATATGGATATTCAGTTTCCCCAGTACCATTTATTGAATAGGGTGTCCTTGCCCCAGTGCATATTTTTATCAACTTTCCTAAAGATTAGTTGTTATAAGTATGTTGCTTCATTTCTGGGTTCTCTATTTTGTTCCATTAATCTATGTTTCTATTTTTATATTAGTATGATGCTGTTTTGATTATTATAGCCTTGTAGTATAATTTGAAGTCAGGTAATGTGATGTCTCCAGCTTTGTTCTTTTTGCTTAGGATTTCTTTGGCTATCCAGGCTCTTTTTATTGTTGTTGTTTTTTACATATGAATTTTAGGATTGTTTTTACTAATTATGTAAAAAATGGCATTTTTTAATTTGATAGGAATTGCATTGAATCTGTAGATTGCTTTGGGCAGTGTGGTTATTTTAATGATATGATCCTGCCAATCCATGAGCATGGGATATTTTTCCATTTGTTTGTGTCATCTACAATTTCTTTCACCAACGTTTTGTTGTCCTCCTTGTCAAAATCATTAACTTCCTTAGCTAAATGTATTCCTAGGTTTTTGTTGTTATTGTTGTTTTGTTTTGTTGTTTTGGGGTTATGGGGCTGCTATTGTAAATGGGACTGAGTTCTTGATTTTGTTCTCAGCTTAATCTGGTGTATAGATATGCTACTAATTTTTGTATGTTGGTTTTATATAAGGAAAGTTGACTGAAGTCATTTATCAAATCTAGGAGTTTTTTGGAGGAGTCTTTAGGGTTTTCTAAGTATAAGATCATATCATCAGCAAAGAGAGATAATGACTTCCTCTTTTCCAATTTCTTGCCAGATTGCTTGGGCTAGGACTTCCAATACTATGTTGAATAGCAGTGGTAAAAGTGGGTATCTTTTTTTTTTTTTAAGACAGGGCCTCACTCTGTCACCTGAACTAGAATGCAGTGGTGTCATCATAGCTCACTGCAACATCAAACTCCTGGGCTCAAGTGATCCTCCTGCCTCAACCTCCCGAGTAACTGGAACTATAGGCATGTACCACCAAACCGAGCTAATTTTTCTATTTTTGTAGAGATGGAGTCTCACTCTTGCTCAGGCTAGTCTCAAACTCCTGACCTCAAGCAATCCTCCCACCTTGGCCTCCCAAAGCACTAGGATTACAGGTGTGAGCCACCATGCCAAGTCATAAGTGGCCATCTTTGTCTTGTTCCAGCCCTTAGCAGAATTGCTTTCAACTTTTCCCTGTTCAATATAATGTTGGTTGTGGATTTGTCATATATGGCTTTTATTATTTCAGGTATATTCCTTCAATGCCTAGTTTGTTGAGGGTCTTTATCACAAAAGAATGCTGAATTTTATTGAAGCTTCTGCATCTATTGAGATGATCATATGGTTTTTGTTTTTAGTTCTATTATGTGGTGAATCAATCACATTTATTGAATTGCATATGTTAAACCATCCTTGCATCCCTGGAATAAAATCCACTTGATCATGTTGTATAACCTTTTTGATGCACTGTTGGATTCTGTTTGCTAGTATTTTGTTGAGGATTTTCATCTATGTTTATTAGGGATATTGGTCTGTAGTTTTCTTTTTTTGTTATGTCCTTGCCTGGCTTTGGTATCAGGGTGATCCTGGCTTCATAGAATGAGTTAGGGAGGATTCCTTTCTCCTCAATATTTTGCAACAGTTTCAATAGATTTGTTACCAGGTTTTCTTTGTCTATCTGGTACAATTTAGCTGTGAATCCATCTTGTCTTGCCTGGGCTTTTCCTTTCGGGAGATTTTTTATTACTGATTCAATTTCATTACTCATTACTGATGTATTCAGGATTTCTATTTCTTCCTGGTTCAATCTTAGAAGGTTGTATGTTTCCAGAAATTTATCCATTTCTTCTAGGCTTTCTAGTTTGTGTATGTAGTGATGCTCATAATAGTCTGTGATGATCTTTTGCATTTCTGTGGTATCAGTTGTAATGTGATCTTTATCAATTATGATTGTGCTTATTTGAATCTTGTCTCTTTTTTTCTTGCTTTATCCAGCTAGTGGTTTATCAATTTTGTTTCTTTTTTCAAGGAACCAACATTTCATTTCCTTGATGCTTTGTATTGTTTTTTGGTCTCAATATCATTCAGTTCTGCTCTAATCTTTGTCATTTCCTTTCTTTTGCTAGCTTTGAGTTTGGTTTGTTCTTGTTTTTCTAGTTCCTTGAGGTGTGATATTAGGTTGTTAATTTGAGATCTTTCAATCTTTTCTATGTAAGCACTTAATGCTATAAAATTCCCACTTAGCACTGCCTTTTCTGTATCTCAGAATTTTCAGTAAATTTATACAGCTTTATTACCCTTCCCATAATCCAGTTTTAAAATATTTCAATCACCCCCAAATTCTCCTGAGCTTGTTTGGAGTCAATCCACATTCCTATTCTCAGTTCCAGGTAATCACAGATTTTTTTTTTCCTCTCCATACATTTTGCCTATTCTGGACAATTTATATAAACCTAAAACTACTTCTTTCACTTATCATACTATTTTAAAGTTTCATCTATGTTAGCTATATATCCATATATGTATTTTTAAATTACAAATAGTATTTCATTAAATGAATATTTCATCATTTTGTTTAACCATTCACCAGCTGAAAAACATTTGATCTGTTTCCAGTTTTGGACTATCATGAATAATGCTGCTAGGAACATTTGTGTACAAATCTTTGTGTAAGTATATGTTTTCATTTTCTTGGATAGATTTTTAGGAATAAAAATGCTGGGTCATATGGTAAGCTTATGCTTAATTTTTTAAGAAACTGCAAAAATGTTTGCCAAGTGGCTGTACCATTTGTATTTTTACAACAACAAACATTCTGAGGCCTACTTTTCCTTTTTTAGACAGTGTTGGTTTCAAAGACAAATAAGCCATAGTCTCTGCTTTTTAGGAGCTCATAG
Source organism: Varecia variegata (assembly GCA_028533085.1). Classification (NCBI taxonomy): domain Eukaryota; kingdom Metazoa; phylum Chordata; class Mammalia; order Primates; family Lemuridae; genus Varecia; species Varecia variegata. Next base: position 93,822,410 of record CM052439.1, read on the forward strand.
TCAAATACAAATGTAGCAAATTGTCACAGACTTGTTTTTTTTTTTTTTTTTTGGCCCTGTAGAAGATAGAAATGCATTTATTTCTAAGTCCCATAATATTTAACTAATCAATATTATCAATATTTCAATATTAATGATATTTAATTATCTCATATGATAAGAAGTCTAAAAATAATTATTTCTTCTTAGGTGCAGCAATTCAACAATACCATTTGTAACCACTGCTCTTTGCATCTTTTCCCTCTGCCATTCTCAGTGAGTTGACTTTTCATTCCAAGGCAAGACTGCAATACAGTACAGCTGTTGTAGCTCCAGGAATTGCATCCTCAAACTACTGCTTTCACAGCCAGAAGAAGGTGTAGTCCTCCTCACTGTTTTTCTTTTTATTAGGGATCAAAATTCCTTCCAGAAATCCCCATAAAAAATTTCTCTTATATTTGTTTGATTGATAGTGGGTCACATGCCTATTCCTAACCAAATATCTACCAAAAGAGGAGGGGTTACCATGCTTGCTTAGACCAATTATGCTTTATACTCAGCCTTTATCACTTGGGACCAGGTGAGAAATACAGATTATAATATTTCTAATTTCACTATTATCATGGTTCCTTTGACAGTATTTAGAATGCACGTTGGGACTGCCACTTTATCTCTCTGACCCGCAGTTTCCTGTCCTGTAAAAAAAGGGGACTGGAGTTGGACTAGAGTCAGGAAAATCACTGGAGATTCCTTCCAGCTCAAAAGACCTGCTAGTACCTTAAAGATTTTCAAAATTTCCATTCTCCATTTCAGGGGGGATTCTAGGGGATCTAGCTCCATTCTTACTTGATTCCAGGAACTGGAATCAAGGTGTAGAGATGGGGAAGAAATTTTTCTTTTCATTTTTCCTCAGCCAAATCTGCTTTTTTTCATCTGACTTTGCTTAGAGTCACAGGCTTATATTATCTTGGATCTTAATATAATTCTATTGAGATAGCATTGAAAGAATTAGAATCAGAGTCTTCAATGTTAAAACCCACTGGCTTAAAATATGCCTTTGTGGTTGACTTGTCTGCTATTTTAAAAGCACGATGATACTCAAACATTCCAGCTGCTAAATAGGACAGGTGTCTGATGATCCTCAGAACAGTTGTCTAAAAATAGAACTTAAGCCTGGAATACATTCTCTGGCATAGCTATAGGCAATCATCACTATAATTAATGTAAATGGACACTGGATAGCTTTTTTTGTGAATTCTAATGCAGCACAAGGAGACTTTCATTGTTTCAAAAAAAAAAAAAAAACCTTTGAGATTAGAACCTAGAATGTTATGACTTAGAGGAAATTTTGTAGCCAATTGCAAAAAGGGTAAGGCAGAAAATATTCTATGTCGAAGGATGTACATTGGTATTTTTCCTGTGAACTCCTTAATGTAAGTGGCATGATGGGATTTTCTTGGTCTCAACACAGATGATGGATGTTGAGGCTGAGAGGCAGATGGGATGGGGCTTGAGGAAGAAAAAGATTTGTTTTGCAAGGTTTGTGGAGAGCTGATGGAGATACGAGGCCAAGAGGAGGGGTATTTATTTGACACTTATGTTGAGCCCATTACTATCTCCAGCACTTAACTCACATTATCTCACACAATCATCACAGGAAAACTGTACAGTAAGTATTCCTCTCCTCATTTTTCAAATGGGGAAACAGTTATGATTAAGAAAATTTCCCAAGCTCACACAGTTATTAACTGACAGAACTAGGACTCAAACCCAGGCTTAACGAATTTCAGAGACATGCTTTTAATGACTATGTGACACTGACAATCATGGGGTTGTTGGTTTAAAAGCCGATGTCCATTTATATTAATTATAGTGGTGATTGGTTTAAAAAGAAAAGTATTATTGAGGTGTATTATCTAGCAGCTTAATTAGAAGTGCAGTTGAGTTGTTACTGAAGAGTGTAGTAAAATTGCAAAATAGATAATATGCAAAGATATAAAAATATTTATAAATGCTTACATTTGGGGTAAAAGGTATCAAAGTAGCCACACTCAGTGGAGGGTGAGGAACTCTAAGCAGAGATGTATGAATTAGGATTTTGGGAGCAGCAGGGAGGATGGGAAGTTGTATGGAATTAGGGGCGGGGGGTGGAATGTAGCACCTGGAAACAAAGAAATGGAAACATATAGAAGTTAAGAGTTCAATGAAAAAAGAAAGAATGAAAGTTACTGGAGGGAAATGATGAAGGTACCACAGGGGATCCAGGATGTCAGGAGTTCAGGGGCTCCTTACAGCTGTGGGGAGAGAGCAGTGCATGAACTGGAAGCCAGCGATGAGACCGGGTTAATGAAGGAGTCAAGCCTCAATGGGACAGAATTGTAAGGGATAGAAGGAACAAGAGGCTTGAGGAAAATATTATGTAGTACTTTTAAGTTTTTAAGCTTGACCTTCCCTCTATAGCAAAAGCAACATGTTTGAGCACAGAATTAAACTGACTGAACTGTTAAGATGTACTATTGTTTTATATCCATATGCACTTGGTGTGTGCAGTTATAAAACAAAGCCTCAGTGGGTGAGAAGCCCAAGGGTTTGGGTCAAGTATTAGATATGCTATTTACTGTCTAGCTGTGTGACCTCATACAAGTCACTTGTGGCCTCTGAGGCTTTATGTCTTCATCCATAGGATGAGTTTTTCTTTGCATTAAATGGGATAAGGTATGTGAAAGAGCTGAGTGCATGGTGGTTCTGAGTTGCGCTCTGTAATACTATTTTTAAAGGACTTCAAATGAAAAAATTAATGAACTCATAAATTAAAAGATTCAAAAAGAATAAAAAGGTATACAATGAAAAGCAATTGTCCTTCCCACCTGTAACAGTCTACCACAAACAGATCTCCTGTTTCCTTCCAGAAATATTATATATAAAATCTTCTCATTTATTTTTCACTTAAATGGGGGTATTCTACACCTTGCTTTTTTCATGTAATAGTATATTCTAGAGATCATTTTGTAAAAGCACAGGTAAGCATATCTCATTATTAGAATGGTTTGAAAGTATTGACTTATTTAACCTGTCTTCTCTTGATGGATACTTAGATTTTAGTCAGTTCTTTGTTTATTACTAACCATTTTTCAGTGTAAAATCACATTGCAATTTAACAAACATTAAACAATTACTGTGTATATACAGTCTTCTTTTTAGCACTGTTAGATAAACTAGGCATGCTCCTTGCCATCCAGTAACTCACAACCTAGTAAATGTAATTGGCTGATAGCTCACTGCCCAGACCTGAAGACCCAATACAACCTCTTGTATAAACATCCTGCTTGACTGGAAGTATCTTTTCCTATTTCCATATTACCACTTTGCTTAAAAATTTCTGGTCTGTCTTTCTGTTTATGTAAGATATACAGAATTTCTTTTTGGAGGTCTCTTTATAGCTCTTGATTCTCTTTTATCTTTTCTACCAAAGGGTTTGCACATCAGTGAAAGGAGTGTGGGTGACTTGTGGGCTCTACCACATTTGGAATTTTGGGTCTCTGATACGAAAAAAAAATTGAAGGTAAAAATATCATTATAATATGCAATTGGCATATGAATTGCACATGCAACTATTATTAAAAACCGTGTGGATGCAGACCAAATGCAGGTAAATATAATAAAATATTTAAATATAATCAAATAATGATAATTCTATTAATAATACTTCAAATTTGCATGATAATTTACTTAAAAAATTTTAATGCATATGATCCAATCCGCTCAGATTATTGGATAAATAAACAGACTTGCAAATGCTTTGGAAACAAAACTTTATCATTGTAATTTTGAAGAAATAAAGTTAAAATAAATGTTAAAGTTTTATAACCATAGAGTTTTAGCACTAGGAAAAAGTTAAGAGTTTATTTGATCAAATAGCTCTTAAAAATTCTATGAGTCTTGGATCCCTTTGAGAAAAGCTATATTCTTTCTTCCCAGAAAATAAAATTAATGATGTAATTTTGGAGGGTCCATAGATGCTCTGAAGCAAATCCATGGCCCTCTAGAGCAGTGTTTTGTTTTATTTTTGAATAGCTTTATTGAGATATAATTTATATACCATGAAAGTCTCCCATTTTAAGTGCAAAACTTGATGAATTTTACCATATTTGCAGAATTGTGCAAGTACTACTACAATCTAATCTGAGAACATTTCCATCACCCTAAAAAGAAATCTTAAGTCCATTTACAGTCACTCCCCATTCCTACTCTTAGCCCTACACAACAACTAATCTATTTTCTATCTCTCTATTTTTGTAGGGTAGTTTTAAAAACAATTTTACTTCTATCCACTATCATAAATGTGTTTAACCCCCAACTTACAGATGCACACACAGACAGAGCAAAAGTTTATAGAACAATACTCTTGTTCTGTGCAATGTACCCTCATGTATTCCAATCCATTACAAAAATTGATTTTATGACCAACTAATGGATTACAAGCTCACTTTGAAAAACTTTGTTCTAGAGGGTCTACCATAGGTAAAAGCCCACCCAAATCAAACTCTGAAGCAGATGGATCCCTTATTTAACAGGTGAAGAAACAGGTCCAAGAAGGTGACTTGCCCAAGATAAAAGCCAGGCCACAGTGGGGTCAGGATTAGTATTAAGTTCCCTTTTGTCCTAGTCTACTTCATTACTTATTCCTCTTCTGATTTCCATGACCTAAGACCAAGCACAAAAGGGGTTTATAAGGAGTCACAGCAAAATGATCAGGAGAAAAATTATCTAACGTGTTATAGTTTGAGGCAGGAGAGGAGAAACTTGATTCTTCCATGGGTTGGGGAGCAGTGCGAGGTTGCTCTGGACCACAGGAGGACGGCACTCCTGTTTCAAAGTGACCAATGGTGTTACCAAAAGCTCAGTACTTGTCCCCAAGGCTGAATCAGTGAGAATGAAGAACGAGTACAAGTGGTTTGAGGAAAAGGAAAGAGAAGTTTATTAATTTGACAAGCGATGAGGGAGCAGACTAGCATCTCAAAACACCACCATCCTGCCTTTAGGCAAAAATACAGGGCTTTTTAAAGGAGGGTTTTCAGAGGCTGGGGTTGGGTGCCAGTGATCAGTGTCACATGTCGTGGCTTTGGGCTATTGCTGTTTAACTATAGTAGGTGGTTTCTGGTCGACCTTATCTCCAGTGAAGACGATCTTGTGATCTCTAGTCAATTCTTTTGAGCCATCTCCTGTCGTTTAAGATACTAGAAAACAAAGGATATTTTTCTGCCCCTTTGATTACTGGCCTTGGGCAGGAATGCAGGTTTTAATTCCCAAAAAGGGTGGGTGGGGGGTTTAAAGAGACAACTCGTCATACATTTTGCCCTTTTTCAGACCTTTACCTCAGTTACAGAAGTATGCCCTGGAGGCCACCGCCTCAGGCTAATTGCTTCTTCATCATGCTCAGGTTGCTCGAGTTGAAGCCAAACAGCCTTTTCCACAGAGATGTCTCCTGTGGTTCTGTTGCCCAGGAGGTTCTGGCATGAGCAAGGATGTTTATAGTCTTCTGCAGTGACTCTGCAGTCCCAGCCGAAACTCCTTCATTTGCTGTAAGCGGTGCCTGCAGACTGTCGTCCCATCTGCGCTCAGAGCACGAGCCTGCAAGAGCATCGACGTTCTCGTTTGCCTTTGCTGCAAGCTGAAATGTTAGCTCTCCACATGCTGCAGAATACTCAGTGTGATGAGTGTGAAACCTATTGCTTTCCATTGATATTTTGGGTAGTAAGCAGCAAATTAAAGGTTGACGGTAGGTGCCAGTGTTAAGAATTCAGATGTTAAGCAGATAAAGCATACAAATAACTGAGAATAACTGAAGAGAGCCATGAAGGAAAGGTACAGGGCCCTTGAGATCACATAACAGGAGTACCTAGTCAGGCCTGATAAGTGATGAAATCCAAGGTTTTAATCATTATAGTTCACAAGATGGAAGACAGAAGCGTTTTACATTTAAGAAGGGCCCTAAGGCACCCATTCCTGAGCTTTGAATGTGGCTGAGTTTTCTGAAAAGAGGTGACTGAAGTACAGTGGGAAAGTTCCAGAGCAGCTGTCAGCTTCTTCAGCAGGGAAATGTACCATTAACCGCTTTTGTCAACCAAGGCAGTTATGGAGAGGCGTCACAAAGGATAAAGATTCCATTTGAGATTCCAATCCTAGAACGAGGAGGAATGGAGCTAAGGGGAAGTCAAAGAATGTGCTATTTATCTTCTTGCTAGAGGAAAGAAGCAGACATGTGGGAACTAAATGCAGTCTAGTTTGACCAGAGTTAGAAGGGACTTGAGGAATGCAAAAAAAAAAAAAAAAACCTGCAAAGTTCTTTTAGAAAACTGAGGAAATAAGAAAACCAGAAAATACTGGCTTCCAACAAGGTGAAAGAGAATTGACACTTGAGTCAGGAGAATAACAAGTAGAAGAATGTGACAAGAGGAATAGGAGATGAAAATCTACTTCAAAGAGAGGTAAACGTAATAAATGTGGACATGTGACATCTGGACTTGCTGGAGAAGAGGTAGCATGCACAGTCCTGAGAATAACAATACACCCTCCAAGAGGAATCAATATCTGACTCATGAGAAACGAGAAGGCAGAAAAGGAAACAAACATGGGGCAAAGAGTAGAATGCTGACCTGGGAAGAGTCATGATTCACCATGGACAGCTTTAACTATTGGGTGAAAATTAGCCTTTTGAGTAAAAAATGGGGGTTGTGAATCTCTGTATATGGCTATATGTAAATTTGATGTGGCCTGTTGCTTGTCTTTCTACAGCACAACAGTTGGCATAGAAAGCCTAAAAAGACTAGTTGAGCCCACTTATTGGAAAAGGAATGGATTTTGAAGCACATTTGGGGAATAAGTTTCTAGGGGGAAAAACCTGACAGACTTGAGGCATAGGAAAATTGTTCACATTTTCCAGTTAACTTCTGTGACTCTGGAAGAGTGAAAAGGATTTAAAAGATGACCAAGATGGGATCCAACAACAGGGAAGTCTCTAGATCATGGTTGCAATTAAGAGGAAGATGGATTTTAGGCTGGGGATGGGGCACGTCTTATGAGAGAGGAGAAGAATGTATTTATTTGCCTGGTCTAGAGTTCTATGATCTGCACATGGAGGGGATAAAGAGAGGATAAGAGAAACACCCAGATTAACTTCTGTGGAAGAGCTGGTTGACATGGAAAGAATATTATGGGAGCTTCTCAGGGGTTGACAGCTGAAAATTGGCAGGAGAACCAAAAATAACACTTGAAACCTTAAACCTTCATCTCTAGTGTGATATGGACCTAGATAGCAAGCAAGGTGAACAAAATGAGCCTAAAACCATAATCAGCAAGTGTGAATTCAGATGCATCACTCAGTCTACTGTGCCCAAGCCCTGGACTGGGAAAGCACAGTAACAGGGCGGGGAGAGAGGAGCGGGACCTGTACCAAGCTGCTACAGACCTGGGAGGGATCCTTTCACCTGCTGGCACGAGCGCACTGCAGAACAGCAGGGAGGCTGCAGGGAAAGAAAGGCATCCTGTTGTTTTACATGTACAGTCGAGACCCTCTGCTGAGACAGGTAAAAGGAATAATGCGTTCCTGACACCCAGATCCCAAACCTGTTACAGAAACAGCACATGGTGGTCAGGGAGAGTTTCGGGAAGCCAGTCATCTGCCTGGATGTCTCACCCGGCTGAAGCTAACCAAGTTCTTGTCTGGCCTTATTAACAATTATATTTACAAAAAAAACAAAAAAGCCAATTCTACAAGCCAGTGGTACTATTTGTCATCCAGTGTGGATATTTTGATATTTTGATGGCTTTAGACCATTTGAACAGTATTTTCTACCTGGAGAACCATAAGACTAATAAGAAGTTGCAATTCTCCCAGGATCTAAATAAAATTTATGTCTGACAGTTGACTAAAACAATCAAAATAACCTAAAATGCTATTTTCTTAATTTCATAAATTCTTTTCTAATTCTCATTGAAATAACTTCTGTAGTCTTCCCTCTCCTTTTTCCTTTGTGGTGGAGGAGGGATTATGATTTTCCATTCAACACTATGTGAAATGCAGAGAAGCAAGCGAGGGCAATGAAGGAAGGGAAAATGGAGTACAAGATGTGGTTCTTCAAAATACTCTGTTAACAAGAAGATGATGTGAAGAGTTCAGTTTGGCCACAGTGTGCTGTGGTGTTTTTAAAAAGCAAAGTAGCAGGAAATAATCTTGGAAAGATGGTTGGCAGTCAGATTGTGGAAACCTTGAGTGCCAAGCTGAGTTGTTTAAATCTTATATTTAAGGTATAGGAAGGCTCAAAATGTTTCAGCAGAAAGTGTCAAAATGAGAATGATTTTTAGGAGTACTAATTTTAGATGCCTTGCATAGCTAGGGCAAATTTATGAGCCAAGGGGTTAGGATACTGAAAACAGGGAAACTAGACAGGAGAATATTGTAATAGAGCAAGCATGATCTGAGAAAGGCCTGAACTAGATGGATGGCACTGGAAAAGAAATTATGCAAAGGAAGAATTATCAGGGCTTGGAAAAGAAGAAAGGGAGAGGTGAGATTATGCTGAAATTTTGAGCCCACATGACCAGGATAATGAAAGAGAAGATAAAAAATATAATTATTGATATATGACTTCCTGGAGATGGCAGAACATCTAAGTGTAGAAATCCAGGAAGCAATCTGAGATACAGGAAGGCAAAAGAGTCAGAATTTGGAGGTAAAAATACAGATTTGAAAATTCAGTTATGTAGAGCTAATAGCGGAAGCTACAAGAATATGAGCTTTAACTAAAACTGTTAGAACTATTTTTGCCAATTTTTTTCTTTTAGTGAATATGATTTAAGGGAGGTTTTTTCATGTCTTTATCATAAGTCAGAGTTCAGTTGTAGACAACAGACTCTAGCCTGTGTTAGCAGAAAGATATTTGTCTATTAAGAGGTTTGTGAAATCATTGTGGTGGCGGTCGTGAAGAAACAGATGGGTTAAGCTCGGAGTGACTCCCACGCCTTGTCCCAGAGCTGGGCATCCAGGCGGGCTGCTGCAGCCTCCCTCTCCCAGGCCCAGGAAGTGCCTGGACCAGGAGGCCTGCATTACTGCGCTGACGGCAGTACAAGGCTGCCTCGACACAGACCTTGCCAGGAATGTGTACATCCAACTGTGCCTTTCTCTCCATGTGAGTCATTCTGAAGCAAAATCTGAAACCTTGAATTTAAAGAGACCAGGAGATGTTGTTTTTAGCTTTGCGGTGCCTGCATGCTAGAAAGGAGTTGGCATCAATGTTGAGTGAACCAATTCACAACATCCAGAACAGGATCTTAGCCCCATTTCACGGTAAATATCTAGAATCAAGTTGAACTTCGAGTTCGTATGATTCTTTTTTTTTTTTTTTTTTGCAAGTAAACCAACAATTTTATGCATTATCCTCCCCGCAAAAAAGCAGTTTATATAGCAGATTTAAAGAGAACCAATTTCATCCGTCATTCTGTTGGTGACCCTTCAAAGTGGCCAGAGTTCACGGACTAGTGAAGATTTGATGCAAACATATTCCATGTGTCTAAGCACCGCTGCAGGCCGGCTGCCGCGAAACACCCGCCGTCGGCGCTGCGGGCAGGGCGGGAGGTCTGAGCAGCCGGACCTGCTGGGTTCAGACTGGCCAGAAGGTCAGAGAGGCGCTCGCAGCCGCAGCCTGGGGGCAGCGTCTTCTTCGGGGGCTTTCTCTTCTTGAAGGCTCCTTTGGCTCTGGGTACAGTTTCCAAGACTCGCTGATGGCTTCCCTCGTGGGGTTTGTGTGAGAATTAAATGACACCAGATATGAACCCACAAAACTTCTTAGCATTAACAGAGCTTGTGTTTACTTGTTTTCTAGAAAGGCTGCTACAAAAGACACGGGGGCAGAGACGCAGGGCCCGCTGCCGGGTCGGACCGTGAGACCGCGGCGCTCGCCGGTCGGTGGGCGCAGTGCCACGTCTTCCTGTGTCCTTAGCACGCTCTCCACGGGGCTGCCGGTTCGCGGACGACAGGAGACGCCGCGACCCCCAGGCCGTGTCCAGGCTCGTGGGAAAGCGCCGTGACTGCGGCGCCGGCCGAGGGCGGGGAGGGCGGGCAGGGACAGTGGCACCTTCCCTGTGCCAGCTCCACGCAGGGCATTTCTCTATCAGTGATACGCGTATCCCTTTGTCACTACAGAATACTTTCCTTACGTGTTAAAAGAAACAGCCACTCCGACATTTTGGTGACCAGTTTTCTACCGGTAGTTTTTTCTAGTAGAAAACTGGTGGAATGCATACTAAGTCCTAAGCACCCTTCGTGTAATATTATCTTACATTTTTTTTATTTACCCAATTATTCCCCCCCAAACACACACACACACCCCTCCCGCTTCCTCTGTGACTGCTGATTTTATCCTATCTTCTTCCAAAACCGCGGCTTTGGGAGAATCCGGCCCCTCAGGGTAATGCTGTTGGCAAATGCCACCTGGGCCAGGCAGTGTCCTTCACCTGAGCAACTTCCAGCTTCTAAGAACGACAGCATCAACCGCCTGCGGGGATGAATTTTTCTGTTGCACTTTCCAGGGACATGGTGGAGTCCATCTGAATGTTTCTGAACGTCTTTCTCTGTCCCTCCATACTCATCTGTCAAGGCCATCTTCTTCCTGACACTTCGTTGATGACCTCCTCACAGTCCCCCTCCAGACAGAATCGGCCACTCCTTTCTCTGTACTCTCTTAGGTGGTACGCCTTCTGCTGTAACAAACATCATGTTACATTTTAGTTATTTACCTACATGCCATTTTAAAATTGAGCTACTCAAAGGCAGAGACAGTCATTTTAAAACCATGATTTATCCAGCATTTTACATATATTCTCTCATTCAGCTTTTAAAATACATCTAAGAGGAAACAGGGTCAGAGGGGTTAAATATCATGCCCCATTGTCATGTAAATACTTGGCAGAAACAGGGCTTGAAGCTGGGTCCTGTTTTATGCGCACAGCTAGCACAGTGCTGGGCATGGGCTGTGTGGCGGTCCGTGAATGCTCATCACATGAGTGAGTAATCCACCAACTGAACTGCATGCTACAAACGCAAGAAAGCCTTTTGGCCATCGCTGAAAAAAAGTCCTCTCAGTTACTCTGACAGCTCTGAGCATGCTGCAGACTTTAATTCAAACCAAACCTTAACACCTAGTAGAAGGAGACTGTATCACAAAAGCAAATTACTGGGAACAGCGCAGTAACCACCTCACTTAGGGTCTTCTACAGAGCCTGGCTTTCCCAATACTGTGGTTCATGTCATGATGATTATTTAAAGAAGATCCATTTTAATACTGCAGCGTCAGAAACATACAAACATGAAACAAGAAAAGAAGCTTTCCTTCCATTGTATGAATTGGGCTTTGCCACGCCCTGTGTTCAGATGGGAGATTTACTTTTGCTAAAATGATAAGACCTACCTAAGGAACTTCGGCAGAGCAACTTACTCCCCTGGGCTTGTCCAGTAATTACTGATGATTAGTTTTGGGTACCACTATCTCCTGTGTTCCCAAAGGAGTTTCTTACTATGATTGGAATGAATAAAGACCTTTTCCAACTAGACTGGTTTTAGATCTAATGTTCCTTGTCAGCTGGCATCATTCCTAAATGGCAGCCAGGTGTCCCAGTTATTTTTTGGCTTTCCTTTTCTGCTCTGAAGTGGGTTTTTCCATCACTAGGTCCCCTCCCACATTTACCATCCATCAGGGTGGAGATGGGGAGTGGCCATGTGCTTCCAGGGTGCTGTGCTGAGAATGTTGGACTCTCTATTCCCCTGGGTCCATGAGCTCACCCTGTTTCCATGTGTCACCACACATGTGTTGGATCCTGGTGGAAAAATAGTTGGGTTTGAGTGGAAATAGCAGGGAGTGGGACGGCTTCATTTCAAAGCTTTTAATTTCCTTTTCTTCAGCACCCAGCGATGCCTCACCATAGGGTTAGTGAGTACACGGCTCTGCACAGCCTCCCTGCCTCCGCTTTGCTCTTTCACTCTTTTGCTATCACTGTTCCTAGTCTTAGAAACCAAATAGTGTTCTCAATGTCTGTCTCTTGGGAATATTAGTTTTATTTTGATTAAAATTTTTAAAAAATCTAAGCTCTTAGGAATTCTACTCATATAACCACAGATTTTTTTCCCCAATATATTAATATCACCTACTCTAAAATTTTTTTTTCTTTGTTTTTTTCTTGGGAGTGGGTAGAAATTTGGGCAGAGTCAGTGTGATATGTGACCATCCTGCGGCAGTAGAAATGGAGAGACTTGGTTTCTGGTCCTAGCTCTGTCTCTAACTAAATGACTATTTCAGACAAGTCATTTAACAGTCAAGGTCTGTAGAACAAGAAAGTTGAAGGCTAACGAGATGATCTCTAAAATCCTTTCTAGATTAAAAAAAAAAGATTCTGGGATTTTATCCATCTAGTTTTAGATTTTTTTTTGTTGGTTCTCCAGAATTTGAGTGAAGTAGAATTTGGAGGAAGTACAAAGTGTGAACAGGTCTATTTTTATATGAGAAGGATTTTCTACCATAAACACATTCTCCATTGATTTGTGATTCTGTACTTTCTCTGTGAATCAAATTCTTCAAAATTATCTGTAGTTCAAAATATATTTAGAATCATTGGAATATAATTAGATCCACTTAAAGAACTCTCAGATTAACCATTAAATTGTCTCTGGAACCATATTAGTTTATTGAAAACAGGGTCTTAGTGTCTTCCTAAAAAGAAACAAAATGATTTATTTTAAGAAGAAACTTACTGGAATGGATTAGTCTGGGAATTTGTACTCAGGATTCTGGCTTCCATTCCCCTCCTCCCTACCTTTATTTTTTGTACTTGATTTACTACTTACCTTCAACAAATCAGTTCATCTTTCTGGGCCACAAGTGCCCAGCTAAAGAACAGTGATACTATTTCAAAATTATCTAGAATTTAAGGGTTACCAAGTTAAACTCTGTAACATGTTTTGAGATAGTTGAATAAAAACTGATATGCATAAAGTCTTATTTTAGTCTCATTTTCCTCTTCATATCATTAAAAACATTCAATATGAGAAATGCTATTTCTGTTTTCTAAGCAGAATTTTTGAAAATGTTGACTGTAATGGCAACATTTTAAAAAAATTCATGAGGCATTTATTGAGCATAAGCAATAACATTATTTATTAAACTTCAAATCATTAGCATTGCATTTTTTTCTGGGCACTATCCAATTTCTTCTCACATCTTGGTGATTAAAGGTATCCTATATCCACTAACAAGAGGGTGACTTCACTTTGTGCCAGATAGAAACTCTAACTCTCCCTAGAGAGTTTGGATTGTTTCATTTTATGTACAGTAGATCAGAAGGATGCCTTTCTTTTATCCAAGAACCTTCATTCCCTGGCCTAACTGAGCCATAAATGTCCTTTAACGTAGAGTAGTACCCATGACTGATAAACATAATCTGCATGGAGATATAACTAGTAACAATCTGGAGACTCTGTCCTTTACCTTTGGGAATGGATTTTCGAATCCACGTATCTTTTCAGATTAAATACTTATCTCTTGCAATGAATAATTTAAAACTGCAGTCCCCAACCCCTGAGCTGTGGAATGGTACCCGTCCCTGGCCTGTTAGGAACTGGGCTGTACAGCAGGAGATGAGCAAAATGTCATCTGTATTTATAGCTGCTCCCCATCACTCGCATCTCAGCCTGAGCTCCGCCTCCTGCCAGATCGGCAGCAGCATGAGATGCTCATAGGAGCTCGAACCCTACTGTAAACTGTGCTTGCACATGGAGGGATCTAGGTTGTGCTACTTATGGGAATCCAATGCCTGATGATCTGAGGTGGAGCTGAGGCGGTGATGCTAGCACTGGGAGCAGCTGCAAATACAGATTAATCATTAGCAGAGAGGTTTGACTGCACAATAAATGTAATGTGCTTGAGTCATCCCGAAACCATCCTCCCCACCCCTGCCCCTGTCGTGGAAAAATTGTTTTCCATGAAACCAGTCCCTGGTGCCAAAAAGGTTGGGGACTTCTGATTTAAAACATCAAGAACTTATTTTGCTTTGAAATGGCTGGCATGGGAACTAACCACATTATTGGCATCTAGAGCCTTTATTGGTTAATTTCTTCATGGTTTTCAAATGGTATAACAGTTGAAGTTCTGCTAGGTCAGTAAGATGGGCATTTTACCTGCCGGTGTTTGCAAACACAAGGGTGAATCTGGTTTTGGGGGGCCTGAAGTTTACATAATTCGTGGGGGGGACTCTATAAGGAAAAGAACATAAAGTGGGTATGACAGTGATATATACTTAGAAAAAGAAATCACACTCATAAATTTAAAAGAGCTGACAGATACCACAAATTAAATTAAATTAAATTCCTGAAATTAAACTGCCCTTTCCCACCATGTTTGGATGTATGCTTTTTGACTACCTCTTCATATATCAATAATTTAAAATTTTTATATCATTTCCCATGGAGAAATAGAATAATCTTTTCACTAACATGGTTAATTGAAATTTGTTTTATTATTAACTATTTAAAAAAGTTTCTTTTTTTCCACAACCTATTAGAGATGTAAAAATTATAAATTATTGTCAAATCTGGGGCACCTCTAAAAGTTTCATTCACCTATAAGCTTGCATATGTACTCTTTCTAGTACGCCTCCAAACACAGAAATTGTAATACATTTTATTTTATGCAGGTTCCATCCAAAGAAAAAATTATGGTGCATTTGTAATTGTATATGCTGCATTGTTGAGTATATCACTGACAGAGAACTACTTTGACTACATATTTATAGAATCTTCATTCTCTACTCACAACTGTACACGTCTGATGATCGGGAGAATGTTCTGTAGACTAGCTTCTCACTCTCTCTGTTCCCAGCTTCACCCACACACTTCTGTTGCTGGGTGCCATAGGACATGTTCATATCACAATACACAATCTAGCTCTGCACATACGTGTTGTGATGCCAGGTGAGTCAGTATTAGGAATATTCCTGAAAGCTATTTCTTGTACTGGGTTGGCTAGCAATGACTTATTTACATAAGAAAATGATTATGAATCACATGAATACATCTCTTTAAAGCCAAACTAAATGTATACTCTATTCATTTTACCTTAGCTAGACCTTAAAAATGCCTGCAGGCAGTTTACCACCACCAACCTAAATGGTTAAGTGAGTCAGGACATAGGAGTGAAAAGAGACAGTGGTCTTAACTAATTGCTGTTAAAAAGATCTTTCTATATGTATAAATATATATTTTACAGAAATATCCTCTGAACACATTGCTGGGTCCCCTCCTAGGACCTCGGAAGGTGCCTGTGGATTCTGGGAAACCTGACGCTGACCAAGTCCTGGTCTTTTTGACTTCGGAAATCTTGTTCTTTCTGTCCCTGATGTGAACAGCTGCTTGAGGCACCAGAGCATGGTGTCATTTAGTAGAAGGAGACCTCTCTCTTCCCCCCTCCCCGTGTTTCCTATTATTTCTGGTATCCCCAAAGCCCAGCACTGTCCCTGGTACACAGCATGTGGAGAAACAAGAAGATGGGCTATTCCCAGAGTTCAAATCCTACTTTTGCCATTTGACTTTTGGCAAATTAGTTTGTTTATGAGCCTCAATTGCGAATTGAGGTTAAAAGTTTCTGTGAGAATCAGAGATAATACATGTGAATAAGTTCATTTTTGTCAGCTTTGGTTTGCTGATTTATAAAATGAAATTAATAGCAGATTTCTTGAAAGGTTGTTTCCAGGAACAGAGATGATGCATGTAAGTTAATTAGCACAGTGCTTGGAATATAGACAGCGTTGATAAATAAACCATCACCACTTGCGGAAAAGGCTCACCAAATATTCTTGTGCTCTCTTATACTTCCCAGGCTACTTTGCAGTTGGGTTAGAGTCATGTGACTGGCTCTGGCCAATGAAATGTGAGGGGAAAGTGGCATTTCTGGGCTAAGACAGTTAAAAGCCAGTATATTGTCTATATTTCCTTTTACCTCTGCAGCAGATACCTTGGAAATAGTGTAGCTGCAACACACAAGGAGCTTGGATCCCTGAATCTCTATCAAAGGAGAACTTTTAGGAAAGCTTCTGCACTATACTGGACTTTGTGTGAACATGAATAAAATGTGATTGTGTTACACCACTGTGATATTTTTTGATTACTGCAGTTAACCTAGCATTACCCAGTCATATTGTTCTTGCTGTTATTATTACTGTTGAATTAAACAGAACTATTCACAAACTTTGGCACTTTTAGTGATACATGGGTCTAGATGTCATCTCCTACCCTCAGTAATGGGGACAGACAAATATTTCTGTTGTAAATCAAACAACTAGTTCTTTCACAAACATAGATTCCAAGAAGGTCAAATGAAAATAAAATGGGAAGGAGAACAAAGTGTACTAAACTTTCCATTTGGCTCACCAGCTAATCCTCTTTATTCGGGCTACCGTATTTCTTTGAAACTCTGATTCTAAGAGTCAATGCATAATTTTGTGATTTACTAAAAAATGATGTCTCTTTCTATCAAAGTTTTAGAGATTATGTTTTCTCCCTTCTAAATTTCCCTGGCTCACCAATCCTCTAAGCCTTAAAACAAAAAAGGTCTAATTCTTGTGCACTAACTTTCCCAATAGGAATAAATTCCATAATCACTGATTCTTAGGTAGGTGGCTGGGAGGCTACATTCAGAGTTTGGGCATCAGCAAGCACTGGCATAGAGCAACTGTGTGTTTTTGTTTTGGGAGCAACCATGACTTCAACTATTTGGTAAACCTCTATTTAACCACTTTTAAATGGTGTAATTCTAAATGTGGTTCCATTTACCCAACTCTCTTTGGGAAGATTGTTGGAAATTCTAGCTTGATGGGCTGTTTCCTAGATTCTGTGCAGTTGTTACTTGGAGCTTCCAGAAGTAGACATAATTCAAGGGACCAGAGCAAATCATAGCAAGAGGTTAGTACCAAAGAAGTAATATGGATGCCAGACTGGAAACAGGTGTGAGGCTCCACAGATGTGTAAGACCACAGCTCAGGAGGTTGGGAAATGAGGTAGGACACAAGATGATTTGGGAAGTAGATCCTTTTCCTTTTTCCCGAGGAAGGAGTGCTGGATCTTGTTCTTTCTGAGTGCTGTTTAGACACCTGGAACAAGAATGGGCAGGCAGCAAGGGTGGGGCCAGATCACAGGTTTAAGGATGTGGAATTAACTTAGACTTTCAGGCTAGTTAGAGAGAAGTGATAAGGCTTTTGACGCAAGGAAAAATGTTAATATTTATGAAACTTGACAATGTTATAAAAGAAATATAGGCACATGGATTAGAAGAACCAAACAGTAACATCTGACAGCATATTGAGGTCAAGGGGTTTCATAACATTAGTCTAAATTTGGACAAAGGGTTATACTACCAGCTTATGTATGGTCCTTGTTTCCAGATATTCCATGACAGAAAGAAGAACAAAGATTTAAAAAAAAAAAAAAAAAGAAAAAAAGAAAGAAAGAAAGAAAGAAAAGGAAAGGAAAAAAAAAAGGAAAACACAGCTAATGGGACTCATTAAATCCCCAAGTGAACCACTGGATAGTGATTATCAGGTAGGCCTAACTTGAAAAGTGCTTTTGGTAGTGGTGAGACATGAATATAAACTCTGAAAAATGTGAAGAAATCAACATAATAAATTGCAGATATATTCCCAATAAAGAGAAATGCAGAGGAAAGGGGCAGGGAGCAGGTACTTTGAAAGCAGGAAGACTCTTCATGCTGTTTCCTAAGTCGAATCATTTTCCAGATTACTCTAAAGCTCTGGTTTACTAACACTAGCAACAGACGAGTAGTTCCCCTAAGTCAAATAAGAGCTCCCCCTGGAAACGGAGAAGAAAACGCTCCCCTGTGGGATGCAGCGTCCTCCCTGCCTTTGAGAGCAGCTGTGTCCACCGGAGCCCTTCCTGTGGTTCTCCCCTGGGCCAGTGCTGTCTGCTTCACCCCCTGCTGGTCTTGCTAACTGCCTCTCTGCTAATCCTTTCCTAACGTTGGCTCTCAACCTTTAGCTAGCATCAGAATCACCTGGAGGGTCTGTACAAGCACAGGTTGCTGGTCTCACTTCCAGAGCTTCTGATTTAGCAGGGCTGGCGTGGGGCCCAAGAATGTGCATTTCTAGCTAGTCCTCTGGAGAGGCTGCTGCTGCTGGTCTGGGGACCACCCTGGAAGGAACGCTGCTGCCTACCCACTGCAGGGGAGGGATTGTGTGTGGTCATTGATTGACAAAAATAAATCATTCTCTGTGATCCTGGAGTACACTTACCAATCACTTTTTACTGCTAGCTGCTGAGTATTTAAAATGTTTCTAAAGATCTGTGAATCATCAAATCAGACAAGTGCTGGCAGTATTTTATAGGGCCAGACTTTCTACTTTCATTCTCTTCTTTCTTTCTTTACCAAGCTTTAAATACAGTTTCCCCTTTGTGCTCCCACTCGACATTCCTGAACTTCGTGATAAAGCCTCAGTCTTCCTCGATGCCCAACTGTCAATCAGTAACAGGCTTGTCCTCTACCTTGTTTTTCTTCTTCCCAGGTCAGGACAGTGGCCTACAGGACGCACTGACTTTCATAAGCGCTGTGAATGGACATGATTATAATCAGTCCTACTTATGGTCATCTCCCTTCTCAGAAACACCACTGCTCAGTGCTAGCCAGCTTTCTGTTCTGTTTTTGGTCTATTGTTTTTTCCTAAATGGGTGACATGATATGACTCTTGCAGATGAGAATCCAGTTTATTCCTTCGTTTTGTTAGTCCTTCTGAAAATTCTTTGTTTCTTTTCTGCAGGTTCATAACATGCGGGCATCAGTCACTTTCTATCATAGGGTCTCCATACTTGATTTTTTCGTTTTGTTTTCATTATTATTTTTTATAGTGGTAAAATTTATGTAACATAAAGCTCATTCTTTTAATCTTGTGAAGCGCATAATTAAGTGGCATTAAGTACATTTACAAGATTGTGCTATCCGTTTCCAGAGTTATTTCATCATCCTGAACAGAAACTCCAAACCCGTTAAAATATAACTTCCCGTTCTCCTCTCCCCAGCCCTGGTAACCTCTATTCTACCTTCTGTCTCTATGAATCTGCCAATTCTAGGTACCTCACACAAATGCAGTCCTACAATATTTGTCCTTTTGTGTCAGGCTCAATTCATTTCATTTAGCATAATGTTTTTAAGGTTCATGCTTGCTTACTTTTATCATCTGTATTTCTTATTAGATATCTACAGTGGAGCTTGCATTTTCTCTAGTGCCCTTTTCTAGAATGAAGCTCACCTTTTCATTTATGACCATCTTCCTTTTAAAAAAAAAACAAACCTGAGTCTACTTATCCTAAAAGTATGGGTTCCAGCCTCATTTTTGGTTGACATTTACTAGCAGGCGAACAGAATTTTGTGTGCTGATTATTCATCCTATGACTCATGTGTAGGGCATCACTGAAATCTCTGCTGTCATCTCGTTCCATAAGCAGCCACAGCAAGTAGAGTTTTCCCAAAATATTTTAGGAGTCTCTTAGAATTTCTCCAAGAGCTCTCTTTCTAGACCCTTCTAGAAGCAATCTTTAAAGCTGAAGGCCTTAGAAGGAGGGGGAGGGAAGTACCTGTTAGAAGTTGGTTTTTATTTGGCCTTATCTGCTAGGCAACTGTCTCTTTAGCATACTGTCATTAACATGGTTATTGTTTTTTCTCACATAATCAGTGAAGAAAATCAGTAGATGCTAGGATTGTAAAAAAGTTGCAAGGACAGGGGAATATTTTAATCGCCTTTAACTATATTTTGTTTCCTAAGCCTATGCCTTATATCTGACAAGGCAGCTGCGTATGATTCCCTGCCAAAGCAGGGAGGAAAACCAACAATCCTCTGATAGGTGGTTCGAGAGGGTGATAGCGTGGCTTTTGCTTATCTATGAGTCCAGGCTGCATATTGATTTATTAAAGTTGCGGAGAAGCTAACGTAGCCTTCAGGCAAAGTTAAGTAGTGTCGCCAAACCACTAGGTCAAAGGAAACCCAATGACTGTGGATTCCTTTTCCGTCACTGGAAAGTCACACTAACTTGTAAACTGCTTGAAAATAGGCTTGTGCTCAACGGCTGCCTAGCTCTCTGTTGGAGGATATCAAGCATCCAACTAATCAAAAATGAGGATCTCATTAATATATATACACTGTGCACACATGATTTGAAAACATCTAGGTAGCCACTAATTCCTTTTTTCCTTCTTTTTAAAACATTGCTATTCGTACTAATTAGTGAATTGTGCTTTTTAAAAAGATATTATTTTCTTTCCTTTTATATATAACAAATTCCATCAACTCAGAAAGAGTGGAGACTATGTGTTGTTTTTACTGAATTTGCAATTTAATGGGCCAAGCTTGGCTTCATTTCCAAGTTCAAAGTTACTTAAGCAAAATGGGAAATATAAATAACATTGCATATCTCTTTTGTAGGCAGATAAAATAGAAAGTACGCTTACAGAATGATCAGCTTTGCACATTCATTTTGCCTCAACTCGTGATACTACGTTCCCCATCCATCATTAGGCATTCAGACAGTTATGTTTAAAAAATGGCTCACACTGTAGAATGGAGAAATGATTGTTAAGGATGGAGCTTTAACTCCTCTGCCTTTCTTGAAACTCTGTTTCTAATTAAGATCTTGAAGCATTCAATCCATGTTGCTGCTGGCTGCTGAATTTTCCAGAATGGAACCTTAACAGCATCCTTAAACTCCTCTGCTCAAATGATCCTCCTGCCTCGGCCTCCCGATTAGCCACCACGCCCAGCTAATCTTTTCTGTTTTCAGTAGAGTCGGGGTCTCACCCTTGCTCAGGCTGGTCTTGAACTCCTGGCCTCAAGCAATCCTCCCGCCTCAGCCTCCCAGAGTGCTAGGATTACAAGCGTGAGCCAATGTGCCTGGCCCAGAATGGAAGTTTTTAATAATGTGCCTGGCCCAGAATGGAAGTTTTTAATAAATATTAAAAAATAAAATTTTCTATTTTGAGTTCTTTATCCAGTCTCTAGTACCTTGAGTACCACAGATTCTTCAATTCAAATGCAGTCAAACAAATATTTGAAAGAAACTTTGTGAAGCCCTGCTTCCTATTTGAATGTTAGTAAGCAAAATTCCTTCTTGAAAAATGT